>JARHVA010002317.1:1635000-2102500 GCA_037957365.1 Torreya grandis | reverse complement strand
TCCCTGTCTGTCTGCCTGTGACTGACGTCAGCTGATCCACTACCAATGTCGGCATTCTTCAGTCCATTCTTGACCATCGACGGTGACTGTGGACTCTAGCAACTCTTGCATTCACTCATTGGTGAAGCTTTTAGCTCCACAACTTAACAATCTCTCACTTGGAGATACACAGCTGCACCAGTACCTGTACAACAACATCTTCTAGCTCCTCCATCTTCAAACTCAATCTTGAAGACCAACAAAAGTTGAATGAAGATTCAACTTCTCCTTTGTTATCGGCTTGGTTAACATATCAGCAGAGTTCTTATCTATATGGATCTTTTCCAGCTTTAACTCACCATCCTCCAATACCTGTCTAATGAAGTGGTACCTAAGCTGTATATGTTTGGTTCTTGAGTGAAAGGCTGAATTCTTTGCCAAATGAATTGCACTCTGACTATCACTGTATAGTCTACAACTCTCTTGCTCCTTTCCTAACTCTTCCATGAACCGTGCCATCCATATCATCTCTTTGCTAGCCTCTATGACTGCAATATATTCTGCCTCTGTAGTAGACAAGGCAACAACCTTCTATAACTTTGAAATCTAGCTAACTGCCATTCCACCAACAATGAAAACATATCTTGTGGTGCTTCTTCTGCCATCCAAGTCACCTGCCATATCCGAATCTACATAACCATGTAGAGAAGTGTTTGACCCACCATAACATAAATGCCTACTGCTGGTCCCTCTCAAATATTTGAGAATCCACTGAACTACTTTTCAGTGTTCCTTCCCTGGATTGGCCATATACTTGCTGACAACTCCCACTGCTTGGGCAATATTCAGTCTAGTACATACCATTGCATACATTAAACTCCCAACTATAGAAGCATATGGAACTCTACTCATGTACTCTACCTCATCATGTGAATTAGGACACTGTTCTTTACTCAGCTTGAAGTGTCCAACCATAGGTGTGCTTATCGGTTTTGCATCCTGCATATTGAACTGTTTCAACACCTTGTTTACATAATCCTTTTGAGACAAAATCAACCTGTGATTTTTCCTGTCTCTCTTAATATTCATGCCAAGGATTTTCTTTGTTGCTCCCAAATTCTTCATGGCAAATGTGTGAGCTAATTTCACCTTAAGCTCAGAGATATCCTGCATGTGTGATCCTGCAACCAACATATCATCTACATACAACAACAAAATAATATATCTACCATTATCCAATCTCTTAAAATATACACAATGGTCAGATTGACATCTACTATAGCCATGCTCAGTCATAAACTTGTCAAATCTCAAATACCATTGTCTAGGAGCTTGCTTGAGACCATACAAGCTTTTCTTCAATCTGCACACAAGTTTCTCCTTACCTTTGACCTCAAATCCTTCTGGCATATCCATATATATTTCTTCATCCAAATCTCCATGAAGAAATGCTATCTTAACATCAAGCTGCTCAAGATGCAAATCCTCAATAGCAACTAAAGACAATACAGTCCGTATAGAAGTCATTTTAACTACAGGAAAAAAAATCTCACCAAAATCAATCCCTGGTTTCTGTGCAAATCCTTTCAATACCAACTTGGCCTTATATCTCATCTATCCATTCTCACCTTCCTTCAATCTATAAATCCATCTATTCTTCAGTGTCTTCTTTCCCGCTGGCAACTCAACCAAATCCCATGTTTGGTTCTCTTTCAAGGAATCAATTTCCTCATTCATGCCTAGCTCCCACTGATTCTTGGATTCCACCTATATTGCTTCATCAAAACTCTCTGGTTCTCCACCATCAATGAGAAATAAATAGAATAATGAAGGGGAATATCAAATTGGAAGTTTACTTACTCTTTTTAACCTCCTAATGGGCATCTAAGACTCATTCACAACACGCTATCCACCCAAATTCTCTAATAGTGACTGACCTCGGTCACCTCTAGGCTTGTAACTAATCGACGTCAGTTCCACATGACTGATGTTGGTTCCTATATTGCTGATGTTGGTCTCTGTGTTTTCCTGTCTATGATTATTCTTTCTTGTGAGCTCATTTTGGGCCGTCACTTCATCCAAATCAACATTACTCTGCTCAGATTGATTTAGCTTCTTGAGCTGATCACTGTACATCACCTTCTCATTGAAAACAACATCACGGCTCCTAATTATTTTGTTAGTTCCTAGATTCCAAAACCAAAATCTAAAATCTCCAGAGCCATAAACAATAAATGTGCACCTCATAGATTTAGTATCCAGCTTCTTTCTATTTTCCTTATCAATGTGCACAAAAGCTTCAGAACTAAAAACTCTGAGAAATGAAAGATCTACCTTTTTACCTGTCCATGCTTCTTATGGAATTTCACCTTCCTCTATAGTAGAGGGTCCTCTGTTAATCAAGTAAACTGCAATATCTACAGCTTCTACCCAAAATTGTAAGGGCAAACCAGCATGCAACCTCATACACCATACACGCTCCATTATTGTTCTGTTCATCCTTTCAGTAACTCCATTTTGCTGAGGTGTCCTTAGAACCATCCTTTGCCTGCATATTCCATTCATATAACAATACCATTTGAACTCGTAGATGTAAAACTCACCACCATTGTCAGATCTAAGGCACTTCAATCTCCTGCCTATTTCATTCTCAACTAAAGCTTTCCAAATCTTAAAAGTGTCAAAAACATCAGATTTCTTCTTTATATAATAGACCCATACCTTTCTTATAGCATCATCAATGAAAGAAACATAATACTATGATCCTCCAATAGAAGCAACCTGAGCTGGTCCCCACATGTCTGTGTGAACAAGCTCTAACTTATGCTTCTTCTTTGTTGACCCAGTCTTGAGAAAACTCACTCTCTTCTGTTTCCCAAAAATACAGTGCTCACAAAAATCTAGATCTATGCTTTTCAAATCTAAAAGCTTACCTTTTGACTTAAGAATAGACATTCCCTTCTTACTCATGTGGCCAAGCCTCTGGTGCCACAACTTTGCATCTACATCTAAAGTAGATAATACAAAAAGAGAATTATCAGTAATATAATTACATAAATAGAGAGTACCTACTCTCTTACCTCTGGCCAATACAAGTGCACCCTTGGAAACCTTCCAAGATTTAGCTGTGAGAGTTACTGTGCAACCCTCATCCCCCAACTTTTCTGTAGAAATTAGATTTCTCTTCAGGCTGGGTACATGCATGACATCTCTCAACACCCATGTGTTGACATTCTACATTTTCAGTTGCACTTTTCCTTTGCCAATAATTTTACAAGGCTCATCATCCCCTAAATAAACTATTCCAAAATCTCCATGGACATAGTCACTGAAATATTCTCTATTTGGGGTTGCATGAAAAGAGGCACCAGAATTTAAAACCCAAGATTCTATATTATTATGCAAAGAGAATATAAGAGCATTTTGTGCAACAATACCTGCAACTTTTGCTTCTTCTTTACCTTCTTGCTGATTTTCTTCTTTAAGTTTTGACCAGCAATCTTTCCTTGCATGCCCTATCTTTCCACAATTCCAGCAGGTTATCTTCCTACCATTTCTAGATTTGGATCTACCTCTCATCTTTAACTTAGATCTTGATCTCCCTTGCTTGCTCTTCTCTTTTTGCCTTCCCCTGCTCTCAAAACTTAAAGCGTTCCCTGATATTTCCTCTGTGCTTTTCTTGCGAATTTCTTCATTCAAGATTACACTAACAACATCATCTACTTTTAAAATATTTGAAGCAGATGCAGTATTACTAACTGCCATTACCAAGCTGTGCCAGCTTTTAGGTAAAGAGCATAAGATTAATAGAGGTTTAATTTTATCATCAAAAACTATTTTGACTGAATTTAATTGATTTACAATTCCATGGAAATCATTGAGATGATTAGATACAGATCCACCTTCTTGCATTTGCAAATTAAATAACTGCTTCATAAGATATACCTTATTTGAAGCTAAGGGTTTTTCATATAAATTTGTTAAAGTAGTCATTAACTCTACCATTGACTTTGCCTGTGATAAATTAGATATCATAGTAGATGCTAGACTCAATCTTATAGATCCAAGAGCCTTTCTATCAAGAACTTTCCATTCTTCATTTTCCATGTCTGTGGGCTTCTTTGAAACCCCACCTAATGGTAAGTATAGATCTTTTTGATACAGATAATCTTCTATCTGCATCCTCCATAATTGATAATTCTTGCCATTAAACTTCTCCATTCTTAGCTTACTTTCTTTTGCCATTGCTTCTCCCACTCAAACAGAAACCCCTGTGAGTAACCTGTAATCAACACACACTATATAGATCTAAACCACCTGTTAGTGAACCTGAGCTCTGATACCACTTGTTAGTAGTATCACGCTCTGAACCTACAACCTGGCTCTAATACCACTTGTTGGGGATCAACCAACAAGATTGATTACCTTTGTAAGCAACTAAACATGGAATTAAACCAGAATGATAAGTAACTAGAATCAGAAATAGCAAAGAATAAGAGATACAAGAAACCACCTAAAAAACTTGTATTAAACTCTTCCAGAAGGAAATACAATTAAAGAAATCACACTTTCTTCACACACCTCTCAGATGTATAGATCTCTTTCTAGATCTCTTTCCCTCAAGAGTTCTCTCTCTCAATTACAACCAATTCAATCTTTGAATTGTCTTCTACTATACAATACAGTTCTTCACTACTAAGCTAAGAAGATCTATCCCTATTATATAACATTAGGGATTCATGAGCATATAATATCAACCATTAGATTACACCTCTTAATCAAGGGTTCAAATCAGTCCTGCCTAAAATAGAAATGCGGACTCAATACCAACAGTTCAACTTTCCATGCAAACAATTTGTTCATCCATGAAAATAGCATTCTAGACGCACAGGTGACCGACATCGGTCCCTATCTGTCTACCTATGACTGATGTCAGCCGATCCACTATCGACGTTGGCATTCTTCAGTCCATTCCCGACCGTCGATAGTGACTGTGGACTCCAGCAACTCTTGCATTCACTCATTGGTGAAGCTTTTAGCTCCACAACTTAACACCAGGGGAATGGAAAAGTAGAAGTTAATAAAAATACTCTTATCAAGATTATAAATAAAATAGTCAATGATGTAGTTAGAAACTGGCACTTGCAATTATATCCTACACTTTGGTTTTACCAAACTAGTGTCTGAACACCCATTGGTGCCACTTCATATTCTTTGGTTTATGTTACAAAATCCATCTTGCCTATAAAAGTAAAAATCCCCTCCTTACGCATCTCATTATGGGGCATTATTACCAACCATAATTTTAGACAAGAAAGGCTATAAGAGCTGGAAATTCTAGATGAAAAGCATCAGAATGCCTCAAATCACCTTTGGGCATAATAAAATAAGCTAAAAGGACAATATCATAAAAGATATAGTCCCAAGAGTTTGAATTCGATGATCTACTTCTTAAAGAGATTCAAAATAATACCAATATAGATAGGGATTAAAATCGGAAATTTTAAGAAAATTAGATTGGGACCTATATAATTGTTGTTAAGTTTGGATTAGGAGCCTACAAGTTAGCTACACTTAAAGTTGAAGAGCTTGATGAACCCATGAACATCATACATTTAAAATGCTTTTATACTTGATAGGATCTATCTACCTCCGTCTATGGGTCCCTACTCTTGGGGGCATATCTATTTCCATTCTACTTTTCTATCCTCATTCCATTCCATTCCATTATTCTACCACTAACCCTAGTCTGAACAATGGGAATATATTATAAGCTTAAGTAGAATTAGGAGACAAATATTTCAAATTGGGGTAAGTCATTATTGGTTATGTGAGGGAAAAAAATTTGTGGCATACTCTGGAGTAACTCTATCCTCTTTTGATGATGTCTCCTAGTAGCCTCAGCTTATAACCATCCCCATCTGTCTCTATCCATATTTAAGTCATGGTCCACAAGATCCCACTAAGTTTATCATTGTGTAAATGTCAAATAATATTCTTACTTTGGGATCTGACATGCACTCTATAACTAAATCTTGATTGATCATCCTAGGCCCTAGAAATGGTTCTTTCTGATTAGATTGGATATTTGTCCCAATCAAAATAATTTTGGGCACAATTTACCCCATGTACATATTTACTTTTTTTTAGATAGGTATGAAGCTTTTGACTAGAGCAATAATCGATTACATCAAAGACCACAATTGTCCAATACTAACACTACTACCACAACCAAAAAATACTAATAATACTGCAACAATCAGTGAATACCACCAATATGACCACAACCAACCTTCCAATACCTCTTAGATTTGAACCTAGGTGGTACATATAATAATCAAGTTGCTTTACCAATGCACCCCCATCTCATCAATATATTTATGGTTAATATTATGTCCATTATGAATAATCATCCATTGAGTTGCTTAATACCATCACATATACATCTATCAATTATCATTACCTTCATCTATTATATTTTGTTTGTATTTTTTATATATGTGTGTTTGAATGTGTGTTGTTGCTTGATAAATCATTAAGTCTTGTAGATATTTGTTATAATTAGTTAAATTTTATTATTATCTTAAGTTATCTTGTCATATTTTTATATTTTATCTTTGGGAATAAGGATGGTATAAGTGACTACCTGAACTCACATTAGGGAAGCCACTCAAAATAAAGTTCCCCATGCATTGAGATTTCAATGTGCCCTTGACCTCTATCATGTAATTAATACATGTTTATTCACCAGTGAAATATTAGATTGGATTTCCTACATCACTAATAGCTTCAAAATATTTCCAATCCCATCCCCCCAATCAAATCACTATCCAACCTAATCATCCTGACTGATTACCCCATCACCACCTATCTCCCTGGTGTAAAAGGATTGTTACCTAACCAAAATTTGTGAGACATGAAATTAAAAAAATGGATTAGAACATTGATCAATTTAATTCATAAAATTTTGTTTATAAACCATACCCATTTAATTTTAAACATTTTGAAATAAACACATCCCATTAATATCAATTTACATCACATCCATATAAACATTACTCAATATAATAACATCTCATGAAAATTATATATCCATCACATCATCATCTAATCAAATACATACATGTCTAAAATTAATATCTAATTAGACATTCACATCACATCATAATCATATCATCACATCATATAACTCAAATATAATCGCATACATCATACATGTCTCATAATCACAACATCAATACAATAGAATCACACATAATCATAGAATACATAATAAATATCACATCAAAATCTCATAATCATCATCATATATAATAGTCTAAAATGTCCACATAAGTCCATGTCAAAATATATAAATATAAATTATGGGCCTTGTGAGTATCAATGTTCTACAATATACAAAAAATTAATACAAAGTCTCGACTATGGCTCAGGTGGTCCCTTGGGATGTTGATGCACTAACTATGATGAGCTAGCTCGAAAAGTGGTTATATGTTGATCAACTAGTAATACCACCTCATATAATTATCTATAATATTTTACCTCACATGTTTTTATCATAACGTTCCACATCACCCCATCCATTCCACCCATTATCATGGCCCCAGCTGCCTCCTCCTTGGCCCTCTCAACCACTTGTACCTCCCATATCAGATCTCTCATCTGATTTTGCATCTATCCAATCTGAGCATGTAAACCTTTAATATATGCATCATGACTCTAGATATAGATCTATAACATCACTATATATGCCTTTAAAGAGGGAACCTATCGATACAAACTTGTCACTTTCCCCTATACATGGGCCAACTAGCCAACCCTTTATACTATCTACCCATGTATTTGGGCTTAAATCTAGTCTCTCTCTATAGTAATACCTATAATCTTAAAGGCATGTGCCTATACTTCCATCCTAAATCACTCTAGCAATAACCTCTCATCTTTTATTAACATAGGTTGGAATGGGCCTGCCTCATCTCCACCCTTTCTACCACTAGCCTATGCACCACTCCCTTTATCCTAAGCTACAATCACTACCTGACCCCCATATGGGCCTCTTTGGTCTCCCCCATCTACATCCATCACATCTAGACCTCCATGTCCATTCTATGTGTTGGGTGAATATTTTATCAATCAGCAAACTGATGAGCAAAATAGTTCTCTTCAACCACAACATAAGGAAATTGGTCATTCAGATGTGCAGGTTTACTACATCAAAAGGGGAAAAATCTCTCCTGTCATCAAGGGAAGGTTCCTTGTAAATATGTAAGAGCTATTTACTATATATATAAGAAAAAAATAACACTTAGGGGTAGGATAAACCATCCATCTCTCTTTTTTTAGAGATGATGTTCACAAATCAAAGTGGAAATCCTGATGAAATGATAGAAGACACTCCTCTTCTTTCAGAAGTGCTATTCAACAGATAAAAGGAACCTTTCAGGTAGTGATAAGTAACTGTAATAGGACATAATAACATAACAGGATGAAATGTAGCACAAAGTCTCCACCTAGGGCACAAAGTCATCCCAAGGTCCTTTACATAGAAACAAAATACGAAGGATAATTAGGGCACAAAGTCATCCTAAGATCCTTTACATAGGAATAGAAATAAAATACACTAAAGGAAATTGTGGGGGCACAAAGTCTTTCCATAGCTAGCTTCAGGACACCTTCATGATTACTTTCACTAATTCTACTTTTTTAATTAAATGGACAAAAAATGTATTAAGGAAATAGACATAAGAACAATTTCCCCAACAACCAAGCTATTCTAGCATGAAGTCTGAAAAGTCACTTATTTTCTTATTCAAATAACTAAATATGATCAACAATTTGAGCTCAAAGTCTTAGTAATGCTTTTCAATTTGGGCAGAGTTTTGTTTTTGATAACAGAGAGAGATATCCAAAAAAATAAGAGTCCAATATATAGTGCTCCAATAAAGACTTGAGTACTTTGTTTCACAAAAATGTGTTACGATGCATTCAATGCCTTTAATGCATTTTAAATTCTATCCCTGGGCTATGCTAGAATTGAGCATCAATTTTAATATGGGCCACCTGATGTGTTTCCTGATGTGTGCACAACTATTTACTTTACTCGATGCAGAAAAATGGGCCAGACCATTGAATGTTTGTGCTCTTCTGATGTCCACCTGGTGGGATACTTTACCTTCTATAAACATATCCTATGTGAGGATATTTTTGATCTTTATCCATCATTCTCCCTTTCCTTGCTATATTTCATCCTTATCTGTGTGATTTGAGTTCTCGAGCTATCTCTTTAGCCAATCGCTAAATTTGTGCACAGGATCTATGTCATACTTGAAAATCAACAGATATTTCATTATCTTAAATTTGACATCTACAAAGACATCAATGGTTCAATTACTTCCCTGGTTCAATCACTTACTTGGTCTTTGATTGAACCATCCCTTTGTCTGACGCTTTCTTTAATCTTTGAACCAATGTTTTCTGCCCTCTGTAAGGGTACCTATCCTTAGTTCAACGCCCTCCATAAGGGCACTTGTTTTTTTGGCTTTGGGACACTCCTTTGAACCATCCATGTTGAACCTTTGAACCATTGAACCATTTTGGTTCAAGGTTCAATGGTTCAATGGTTTAATCTTTCAGGGTTCGAGAAAGGTCTATTTTGCTCATCACCTGCCCTTCACAAGGGAACTTTGGCCTGTGGGCTTTAGGGTACTCATTTGAATTGACCGCTTGAACCAACTGATTGAACCTTTGAACCTTCCTTTGAAATCATTTGTCGCTACCTCTTTCTTTTCTTGAGGATACTTTCTGTTGTTCTTAGTAAGTGACATGTGGCAACATCTACTATGAAACAGGTGAGGACATATGGCATGTTTTGCTGCAACTTTATGAGGGACACGTGGCAGCTTCCACTTAACTTATAGAGGCTTTAGATGTCTTTTTAGAATCCTATAGAGGATGACACATGGTGGCTTCTGCTACTTTTATATACCTTTTGAGAGTCTTGTAGAAGATGACACGTGGTGGCTTCCACCGAGCTCCTAGAGACACTATGGAAACATTTGGGACTCTTTTGGATTTATGCAGATGATGACACATGGTGCATTCCACTCAATTTTAGCCACTCACTCAGGACCCACCACAGTCCTTAATAAAAGGAAGAAGCTATGGATGTTGACACGTGGCACGTTCTGCTGCTTTGAAAGTTACTAGAGACTATGTCTCGACAGACGACACATGGTAGCTTCTGTTGTAATTTTATAAGGGACACGTGGCAGCTTCCATTGCAACTTGAGAAGGGATACATGGTATGTTCTGATGCAAATTGAGAAGGGACACATGGCATTTTTTAGGCTTTTATTTCCTCGATAGGTTTTCTATTTTGGTAGACTTTTCCTTCAGGCAAAAAGTTTGAAGAAATTATTTCGAATAATTTGTCTAAAGGAAATCTTCCTTCGCTATAACTTTGCTTTTTGTCAGGCTTTCTTCCTGAGTGAATTCCTTCAGACAAAAAGTCTAAAGGCTTCTTGCCTTAACCATTTTGCCACATTCTTTTCTCGAAAGAGAACTGTGCCCTCCGCAAGGGTTGTTTGTTCTTTGGCTTTGCCTTAGTTGATTTTCCAAAGATCTCAACAAGTGACACATGGCAGCATCTGTTGTGAAATAGGTGAGGACACATGGTATCATTTGCTTAACTTATAGAGGCTTTGGATGCCTTTTGAGAATCTCATGGAAGATGACACGTGGTGGCTTCTATCAAGCTCATAAAAACACTGTAGAAACATTCGAGACTCTTTTGGATTCATGCAGATGTTGACACTTGTCACATTCCATTTGACCTTAGAAGGGACACATGGCAAGTTCCACTGCTTTGAGAAGCAAATCATAATGTGTCTCAATAGATGACACATGGCAACTTCCATAGTTTTTTCATGATAGAAAAAAATGGCTAAGTGTTGAACCTATTTCTCTCCTGCAGAGTTGGTAGAAACTAACCTGCGAAGTCTATAAAAATGAGCTTGTAGAACTGGTGGAGTCCATAGAAATGAGTTCATAGATTTAAGCCTATAGAGTTTGTAGAACTGAGTCTGTAGAACTTAGCCTATAGAGTCCATAGATTCCTTCTTGTAGAGTCCATAGATTTAAGCCTGTAGAGTCCATAAAAATCTAAAAATACTTGAATAATGAAAAATTTGAATGCCTAGAACAATTTTTTATAAGGGGAGAGAGGATTTTGGTATATTAGACCAAAATATTTTAAATGTTGTCTCAAAAATGAGTGATATTTTTTAGGGACAATAGTTGGCTCCAGTTGGGGAACTTCCTTTAGTTGAAAACTTTGGAAAAGCTAAGGGGAGTAGAAACCAGAATCTTCAGTGCCTTGAAATATGCCATTGGGATATGGAGTCATGCTACCCAAAAAGAAAGGTGACAAAAACAAAAATGAAAGCACAAAAATAGAACTAAAGATTATACAAATATACATATGTATAAGCTAATCTTATTTGATACTTCATGGATTGAAGTGTTTCAAATGTTGCCATTATAAGGCAGAGAGAAGAGCGTGCTGTCTTGATATTTCAATAGGAAGCTGTTCTCACCATTGAGCTAATGGAAAATAAATGGGCCTCTCCAAAGAAAATCAAACTTCCCATGCATTCCCTTTGGTTCTCTTCTCTTGTCCCATAGCAGGACTTGATCTCCAACCTGAAAGTCATGATTTTTTTCCTTCTCGTCGAAGAGCTTCTTCACCAGACTTTGATGTGCAGTAATTTGGTCCACCACCATAGTTCTTTTCTCATCTAGTTCAGTCAAGCACATGATCCTCTTATCAATGGATTTTTCATATGTCTGATCTTTAATTGCCTTAGCCAATTTTAATGCTGGCAATTCCAAAGTGATTGGTATCTCAGCATTGATACCATAAAGAAGTTGGGAAGGAGACATACCAATTGGCCTTTTTGGTGTAATTTTGTCTACCCACAAAGCATCAAACAATGATTTATGCCATTTCCTTTGGTTGTCATCTACCAGCTTCTTGATGATAGTCATCAGGTTTTTGTTACTTGATTCAACTTATTCATTCCCTTGTGGAAAGTAATCAGAAGAGTGAGAGAGGGTGATCCCATAGTAAAAATAAAATTGAGTGATCTCCTGGGAAGTGAAACAAGCTACGTTGTCTATTAAAATCTTGGTTGGGACCCCAAACCTAGAAATGATATTCTCCTTGAGGAAATTACACACTAATTCTAAAGTAGCATACTTGGTTGGGATAGATTCTACCCACTTGGTGAAGTAGTCAGTTACTGTAAGGACATAATCATGTCCAACACTTAAAGATGGGTTTACAGCTCTAATAAAATCAATTCCCCTTTGCTGGAATGGTTTCTCTATGATTAATGTCTTGAGAGGTAGGGCAGCTAACTTGGGTCTCCCAACAAACTACTAGCATAATTCACATTTTATTACCCACTTATATGCATCTTGGAAAAGAGTTGGCCAATAATACCTGGCTCACAAAATCTTATAGAAAGTTACAAGAGAAAAAAAATGTCCTCCATAGGCTAGATTGTGAAAAGATTTCAAAAATTGGATTTGCTGCTACTTGTCCACACAGTGAAGGAACACTCCATCAAGACTCTTCTTATACATGCCGTTGTCCCAAATGAAAAAATTGGTAGCTTTCAACTTGATAGTCCTCTTTTTTTTGTAAGATTGGTGAGCAAGACACTCACCATAAGTAAGAAAATGAGCAATATCTGAATACCACTCATTAGTGGTGGAGACAAAGAGGATTGTCAGTGTGTCTTCCACCTCTATTTCTTCATGCTTTGTTTCTTCTGGTTTGTTATCAGCAATTAATTGGCAGAGGCCTTTTTCACATACCAACTTTGTTGTCTTGATGACTAGATCAAACTCCTGGATCTTTGAAATCTAATTGCCTCTTTTTATCCCAAGCTCCTACTAAGTTAGTATGGATTTGACTGTAGTATCAGGAACCAAGGCATTAGTGTGAGAATTCAAGATGTAAAAGCAAAAATGCTTGACTGCCTTCACCACTGCATAAGCACGCTTCTCCATATTTGAGTACTTCAGCTCATGAGCTTTGAGAGGGTAGCTCATGAAAGAAATAAGAGATTCCATACCTTCTTTATTCTATCAAACTAGAATTGCTGAAAGCATGTGTTTAGAAGTATAACTGTATATGATGAACTCTTTGTTGTAGTCTAGACAAACCAAAATTGGGGTGTGGACAATGGCAGTCTTGATATTCTCAAATGCTGACTTGCTTTCTTTAGTCCAGTTGAAGGTGGCCTTTCCCTTCATCATGTTCATAATGTGTCGAGTCTTCTTAGCAAACTCAGGGATGAACCTTAGTAAGAAATTCACATTTTCAAAGAAAGAGTGAACAACAGTCTTACTTGTAAGCAAGGTAAGCTCTTGGATAGAATTGACTTTGTCTGAGTCAATCTTTATGCCTTCTTTGGACACAATGTGTCTGAAAAGTTTACCTTTTATTACTCTAAAAACTGACTTCTCGGGGTTCAAGAAAATCCCATTTTGGCAATAGCGCTCTAGCACTTGTTGCAAGTGGTGTATATGATCTGGATGATGCTTAGAAAATATGGTTAAGTCATCAAGATAAACTACAATGAACTTACCCATCTCATCCTTGAAAGCGAGGTCTATTTCTCTTTGGAAGGTGGCACCAGCATTTATCAAGCCAAAAGGCATCCTTCTATTTGTAAACATGCCCCAAGGTGTGGTGAAGGTAGTCTTGTGCTAGTTTGCTTCACTAACTTCAACTTGATTGTATCCTAAGAAGCCGTCTAGCATTGATAACATCTCTGAGCTGGTCACTGTTTGAAGCACTTGATCCATGATGGGCAAAGGATAGTTACCCTTTAAAGATGACTGATTCAGATTCTTGAAATCCACACAGATGCAAATTTTGCCATTCTTTTTCCTCACAAGGACTATGTTAGCAATCCATGTGGAATGATGGATTGAAAAAATTATCTTAGCATTCAACATTTTCTATATCTCAGACAGAATAGTACATGATATATTTGGATTATACTGCCGATATTTTTGCTTGTAAGGGATTGAATTATTTTTGAGAGGAATTTCATGTTGAATTTCCTCAGGCCTGAGTGACTTTAGATCATCATAAGAGTATGCCAAAACATCCATGTAATAGCAAAACAAGTCAATAAATTTGAGTTTCTCCTCTAAAGTACAACACTTCTCAATGTTCACCATCTTGGGATTTTCCTTGGTACCCAAATTTATCTAATCACACCTTTGGGAGGAGTTTGAATCGATTTGTTGCTATTTGATGAACCTATCATGCTTGTCAAATAGTTTCTCAAGAGAAACTAGTCTTTTAGTAATTTTATTCCCTTTTAGCTACAAGAATTCTTCACCTACATCTGAATTCATTTTAGAAGCTGATTCAAGTTTTTGGAGCTTACTACCTTCAAAGTGAAGCTATTTGAAGCTGTCTTTTTGTTTCAGAAAGGTGATGATTTGGTTGTCACCATTAAACACTTGCCAATGATTAGCATTATCAGGCACACTTGGTCTAAATACTAATTTAATAATGTACTTATTTTCTTTGAAGTCTAGATTAAGAACTAAGAGGGTTACTGAAATAGCCAGTGCATCAACCTGGTCATTGAATTCTCTGGGTATGGTAGAGATGTTGAAAGCATCAAAGCTTTCAATTTGATCCCAGACTAGATTGTGGTAGTGGCATAATCTCTCATTTTTGGTTTGATACAGGTTCCTTACCTGACAAACCACCAGTTCAACATCTCCTTTGGCATGAAGGAATTCGATGCCTTTATCTCAAGCAACCTTCAATCCAAGTAATAGAGATTCATACTCAGCTATGTTTTTAGTGTTATTGAACTACAACTTATATGAAGAAGGAAAAATATCTCCTTGAGGAGATATCAACACAATCCTAGCTCTTGAACTGGTAGAAGAATTGCTACCATCGAATTCCAAGATCCAAACATCATAAAAAGTTGATCTTTCCTTAGAATTCTTCTTGCTTATAAGGGGGAATTCTTTTGTGTTTGCACTGAGCTCTCTCACATCTCTTGTTATTTCATCTGATTTGATTCTTGGATCATCATCTACAAGACTTTTATCTGCTAAAACATGAATATCCTCTATGGTTAAGAAGTAATTACCCATGCTTGAAGATTCAAACAGAATTTGAGCTTCAGGGGCTGATGTCTGAGTGACAACATATTTTGATTCCTTTTTAGGAAGCAACCTCTACATGGTGCCTTTGATAGGGATCTTCACTTTAGATGGGTCCATGCTCAATTCTCCACCAACATCTTTGCAAAGATTTCACCCCAGAAGAATGCCATATGAGGCTAGAATATCGGCCACCAAGACGGTCATCTTGATTTTTTTGTTTGGGAATGTTGCAAATACAAATTGGGCATCTTTGATTTATCCCAGCAGAGGTACTTGTTTGTTCACCATAGAGAAACATCTCCCAAAGGTTTTGGTCAATGTGAGTCTAAGAGATTCTACCACCTTGGCAGGCATGACATTGTCTAAAGCTCCAGAATCAATGATGTAATTGCTCAATTTGTGACAATTTATCAACAAGGAAACATAGAAAGGCTCTATTTTCCTAGGGGCAGCTGGAGGAGTAATGACAAGATTTTTTTGGATGGACATGTTTCTTAGGGAATCATGAGTTACCTTCCTAATCTCTTGTCCTATAGGGACAACTTTATTCTTCACACACTCTACCAACTTGTCCAACTGCTCAGGATTGGCTTGTAAGAATTTAAATTCAAACATTTGAATTTTGGTCTTCTTGACATGATTGATTATGTCAAATGACTGAAATGGACTAGAAGAGAAGAAGGGATTTCATCTTTCTAGTTTTTAGGAGGGAGAGGACTGGTTTGTGGAATTGATGTTGAATATGGAGGAATGCTTGATGTACTTACTTTTTTATTAATCATTAGGTCCTTTGGCTGGAAAGGCAGAGAAGTTCCTCATTTGGCAATTGAAATTGATAGTTGAGGTCGCTCTTCTAATTTTTTCTTATCAGCTGATTGGGCTAACTGATTCTTAGACTAGGTGAATACAGCATATGATCCATCAACTGCTTCACCTTTACTTCTGGGTTCATCCTGATAATTCAAGAAACTAATGTGGGAGTCACTAGCTAACTCATCTTGATATTTTACAAGGAGATCAACATCATTTTCTTGGTTCAATTCAGGTTGGAAAGAGAACTTAGATTCTATTTCAAGATATCCAACTACTGAATTGGTTGGGGGTGCTTCAATGGCAAGTTTCCTTTGTGGGGGAGGAAGATGATTTGGCTATCCTTGATTTTTGGTAGCACTGCCTTGGTATGACTGATTGGGGAATGTCCTTCTTGGCATTTCTTTGTATGAAGGAGATGAAGATATCCCTTGTGCCATTTGCTTCTTGAGAGCTAGCAACTCATTTACTAGCTTTTGCACCATTGGATCAGTGGTACCTGTAGATGGATATTCAGAAGATGAAGAAGATTTACCTTTGTTTGGATCTCTCCTTATCTTTCTTGCTAAGATAAGGTCATCTTATACCTCAGTAGCCAAATTTTGAGCTACAACAAGATCTATTTGGCCAACACGTCTCAGTTTAAAACTAACTTTAAGAAACTGAGAGTTGTGAAGAAACATTTAAAGTTTTTAGGTGTAGGCTGAGCAATTATAGAAATCTTATTCCTGAGTTTGTCAAACTTGTCTATGAAATCCCTCATTAGTTCATGAGGCTCTTTCTTCATTTGTGTGAGTTTAACCAGTAGGGCATGCACATCTTCTACAAGCTTGAATTTGGCTTCAAACTTGGCTTTGAGGGTGTTCCAATCAGTCATAGTCTGGGCCTGCAGATGATAGAACCAGTCTACAGTAGCACCTTGTAAAGTTTTGACAAATAGCCTGACTGCTAAATCCTCATACTCCACACCTATTACGCCATAGGCTATGTTGAAGGCTATAATATGTTCATTAGGATAAACTTTCCCATCACCATAGAATTTAGGGAATTTTTTTCTTGAACTACGTGGTAGCTCATATAGAGGTGGAGTTAAATTGAGTGGGCCAAAAGAGTTACCCCAAAGACCTTGAACTTCCATTATATGACTATGGAAAGGTGGGATAACAAATCTCAGAGGGGTAAGTATTGACAAAGCTTTATTAATAGTGGAAATGGACACTTTGCTTAGTAATAGAGACTTGACTTTACTAGGAAGAAAGCTCCTAATTTGTTGGAGGTGAGATGGTGAAGGAAACAGATCAAAAGTACTTTGTTGTACCAACTCGAATACAAGGTCAACAATACCTTTAGCTCTTTGGATTTGTGTATACCATGGATCTACCAGATTATAAAATAAAAATGGGAAAGAATTGGCACTGCTTCAGCTTGAAGCTTGAGGCTTCAAACTGCATGTTTTGTTCTAGTTGACATGGAGGTGAAGGTAGATGGTAAGGCTTTAATGATAATGGGTAAGACACAGAATGGAGTCACCAGAGTCTATAATGGATAAGGGCAGGGAATGCTTTAATCTAAAACTTGAGGCTTTAGATTATGCGTAACTCCCTAGCAGAGTCACCAAAAAATGTTGGGTGAATATTTTATCAATTAGCCAATTGATGAGAAAAATAGTTCTCTTCAACCACAACATAGGGAAATTAGTCATCTAGATGTGCAGGTTTACTACATCAAAAGGGGACAAATCTCTCCTTTTATCAAAGGGAGGCTCCCTGTAAATATGTGGGAGCTATATACTATATATAAGCAAAAAATAACACTTAGGGGTAGGATAAACCATCTATCTCTTTTTTTTCAGAGATGATGTTCACAAATCAAAGTAAAAATCTTGATGAAATGATAGAAGGCACTCCTCTTCTTTCAAAAGTGCTATTCAACAGACAAAAGGAACCTTTCAAGTAGTGATAAGTAACTATAATAGGATGTAGTAACACAACAAGATGAAATGTAGCACAAAGTCTCCACCTCAATTGCCAAAGAGTGAAATACGAAAGACAATGAGGGCACAAAGTCATCCTAAGGTCATTTACACAGAAATAGAATATGAATGATAATGAGGGTACAAAGTCATCCCAAGATCCTTTACACATGAATAGAAAGAAAACACACTAAAAGCAATTATAGGGGCACAAAGTCTTTCCATAGCTAGCTTTAGGACACCTTCTTGATTACTTTCACTAATTCTGCTTATTTAATTAAATAAACAAAAAATGTATTAAGGAAATAGACATAAGAACAATTTCCCCAACAACCAATCTATTCCAGCACAAAGTCTGAAAAGTCACTTGTTTTCTTATTCAAATAACTAAATATGATCAACAATCTGAGCTCGAAGTCTAAGTAATGCCTTTCAATTTGGGCAGAGTTTTGTTTCTGATAACAGAGAGAGATATCCAAAACAATAAGAGAGAGTCTAATATATAATGCTCCAATAAAGACTCGAGCACTTTATTTCACAAAAATGTGTTTGGATGCATTCAATGCCCTTAATGCATTTTAAATTTTGTCCCTGGGCTATGCTGGAATCGAGCATCAATTTTAATATAGGCTACCTGATGTGTTTCCTGATGTGTGTGCAGCTATTTGCTTTACTCGATAAAAAAAATGGGCCACGCCATTGAATGTTTGCACTCTTTTGATGTCCACCTGGTGGGCTACTTTACCTTCTAGAAACATATCTTATGCATAGATATTTATGATCTTTCTCCATCATTCTCCCTTTCCTTATTGTATTTAATCCTTATATGTGCAATCTGAGCTCTCAGGCTATCTCTTTAGCCAGTCACTGAATTTGTTCATAGGATCTGTGTCATATTTGAAAATCAATGGATATTTCATTGTCTTAAATTTGACATCCACAAGGATGTCAATGGTTGAATCGCTTTGCTTGTTCAATCGCTTTCTTCGTCTTTGATTGAACCATCACTTTGTCTGGTGCTTTCTTTAATCTTTGAACTAATTTTTTTTCCCTCTGCAAGGGTACCTGTCCTTAATTCAATGCCCTCCACAAGGGCACTTGTTATTTTAGCTTTGGGACACTCCTTTGAACTATCCATGTTGAACCTTTAAACCTTTAAATCGTTGAACCATTTTGGTTCAAGGTTCAACAGTTCAACGGTTCAATCTTTCAGGCTTTTAGAAAGGTCTATTTTGCTCATCACTTGCTCTCCACAAGGGTACTTTGGCCTATGGGCTTTGGGGCACTCCTTTGAACTAACCACTTGAACCAACCAATTGAACCTTTGAACCTTCCTTTGAAATCATCCATCACTGCCTCTTTCTTTGCTTAAGACTACTTTCTACCAATCTTAGCAAGTGACATATGGTAGCATCCACTATGAAATAGGCAAGGACACATGGCACATTTCGCTACAACTTTATGAAGGACACGTGGTGGCTTTCACTTAACTTATATAGGCTTTAGATGTCTTTTGAGAATCCCATGGAGGATGACACATGGTGGCTTTCGCTACTTTTATATACCTTTTGAGAGTCCTACGGAAGATGACATGTGGTGGCTTCTATCGAGCTCCTAGAGACACTATGGAAACATTTGGGACTCTTTTGGATTTATGCAGATGATGACACATGGCGTGTTTTGCTCAAGTTTAACCACTCACCTGAGACCCACCATAGTCCTTACTCAATAAAAGGAAGAAGCTACAGATTGTGACATGTGGTGACTTCAACTGAGTTTTGTAGATGACACATGGCATGTTTTGCTGCTTTGAAAGTTACTATAAATTATGTCTTGACAGACGACATATGGCAGCTTCCACTATAATTTTATAAGGGACACATGGTGGCTTTTGTTGTAACTTGAGAAGGGATACATGGCATGTTTTGCTGCAACTTGAAAAGGTACATGTGGCATGTTTTTGGGCTTTTATTTCCTTGATAGGTTTTTTGTTTTGGTAGACTTTTCCTTTAGACAAAAAGTCTGAAGGAATTCTTTCAGACAATTTGTCTGAAGGAAATCTTCCTTTGCTTTGCCTATGCTTTTCATCAAGTTTTCTGTCGGGCTTTTTTCTTGGGTGAATTCCTTCAAATAAAAAGTCTGAAGGATTCATGCCTTAACCATTTTGCCATGTTATTTTCTTGAAAGAGAACTGTGCCCTCCACAAGGACTTGTTCAAGCATGGAACTATCCTTCGGGTTTTTGTAACGGTCCATCTGCTCCTCGCTTGCCCTCTGTAAGGGTTGTTTGTTCTTTGGCTTTGCCTTAGATGATTTTCCACTGATCTCAACAAGTGACACATGGCAGTATCTACTATGAAATAGGCAAGGATATGTGGTAGCATCCACTTAACTTATAGAGGCTTTGGATGCCTTTTGAGAATCTTGTGGAAGATGACACATGGCAGCTTCCATTGAGCTCATAGAAACACTGTAGAAAAATTCAAGACTCTTTTGGATTCATGCAGATGTTAACACTTGTCACATTTTGTTTGACCTTAGAAGGGACACATGGCAAGTTTTTCTACTTTGAGAAGCAAATCATAATGTGTCTCAGCTGACGACACATGGAAACTTCTATAGTTTCTTCATGATAGAAAAAATGGCTAAGTGTTGAACCTATTTCTCTCCTATAGAGTCTATAGAAACTAACCTATGAAGTCTATAAAAATGAGCCTATAGAATTGGTAGAGTTTATAGAAATGAGTCTGTAGATTTAATCTTGTAGAGTCCATAGAACTTAGCCTGCAGAGTCCGTAGATTCCTTCCTACAGAGTCCATAGATTTAATCCTGTAGAGTCCATAGAAATCTGAAAAAGCTTGAATAATGAAGAATTTGAATGCCCAAAACAATTTTTTAGAAGGGGAGAGAGTATTTTGGTCTATTGGACCAAAATATTTCAAATGTTATCCCAAAAATGAGTGATATTTTTGGGGGACAACACTATGCACCCTAAGCTGGGACCTGGCCTCTCCTCTCTCACTACCTCCCAGCCTCACTTGAGCCTATAATAATATTTTCACCACCCCCTCCTCATTCTATCCATGTATTTGAGTAACCTCTCTAGTAGCCTCTATGTCCACCATGTCATATAAGCCACTATCATGCAAGGATTTGGGATAAGAGTATGAAAATCCTGTGTTATAAGAGTAATACTATCATAATCTAAACACGCTAAATATCTATCCACCAATGTCTCCCACTATGGCTTCTCCTAGTCACTCCTTGAAAATAGGTGATCTTCCCTTAGAACATCCTCAGGTATCCCAAACTTTCTTTGTACCTAATTCAGTTAGTAATGCTCAATGATGTAATATCTATGGCTTATGAGGTAACACTCTATCAATATGTATTGGGTTACCTCTACCTCTTCCCATCCAAACTAAATCCCCTTGTAAGTCATCCAAGTGATGTACTATGGTCATAGTCTATCCAATACCTACCTATATAATCTCGTCTTCCCTACAAGTCCTCTTTATATACCTAGTAGTATGTACCAACCAAAGATAATCGACTGCATGAGTATCTAAAATATGTTGTATTTTTGTGTGTTCTTAGCTCCATATCTATAACAATAACGAAGGACCTAGGCTCATGGCTCTCCTATAGGCTCTCATGTGTAACTCTTAATATAAATGGGCCAACACTACTAGACCGCATGCAAATACTATAAGTCCTATACCATGTATTATAATACATCCCCAAGCCCCAAGTAAAACCATTATCCACTTTTGTCTAGTAAGAGTATGTCGATCATAAGAAATCACCACTAGTGTTAGTACATCAATGGTTCCCTCCCTCAAACACTTGTTGATATCCACTTGTGCATCCTACACACTAATCTATAGCTTCACTACTAATCTCTATGCTATCACACTAAGTGTGTGTTATAGCCAATAGATCCTCTATTCTATCACTGATAGCCAAAAAATTTGGTACACGTCTTATAAGGTGATAGTCATCTCTCCCATTATAAAGTGGAAGGTACTCATCTTTGGGTGTCATCTCTCCACTAACATTGTAATCAAAGCTTGGTCAATCTTCACCAAGGGCATGGTTATAACATAATATAATCCCACTAGCTCCAACACACCATACTCTATTGGGGTTAATAAGTGCATGTCATGAAATACCTGGGGCCACCAAAGTCAAGATGCCATCACTCCTAAGTCTTCCTACACCAATCATGCATCCTATCACTAAACTCATCCAATCACACATTCACTTTTAGCCTATCCTACCTAATCACCTTATTACCTTAACCAACTCATCATCTAAATCCCTTCCTCTACTCATTCCCCTAATCCCTAATTCATCTTTACCTAATCCTCTTTATCCTAACCCTAACTTCAGGTCTTAACACCCATAAACCATTTTTATCACCTAATCTACACCTCCATCCTAATATCCCCTGACTAATCACTATCTAACTATCATCTTAACTAATTAATCCCTCCCCCACCTATATCCCTAACTTAATTAACCTACCCCTTTCCATTATTAAATCCCCCTATCATCCTATTAATCCCATTTACTCACTAACTACCCTTCCTTATTCCATAAGTACCTACCCTAATCCCTTATTTATCCCTCATTAACCCTTTTGACTTATCTACCATAATATCTCTAATCATGATTCAACCCTGACCCATAATATTAACAATCTTATAACTCTCATCTCGTGGTTTTTCATAACCATGACTATAAATTTATGGTTATTCAAAACTATGATTCCATTTTCATGATATCATGAATCACTTCCTGTGGTATTGCAATACCATAATTCACTTGTTATGATATTAAAATATCACATCTTGCAACTACAATATCACCACTTTTGGGCATAATAACGCCATCAATGGAATTGACCTCAGTCATGGTATTATATCCACAATGTGTCTACCCTAAAAACAAATAAATAAATGCTAAAATAAAAAATTTGACAAGTCAGGGGTTGACTACGTATCAATGGTTCTACATCCTCAGGTCTCTATAATTCTTTGAATCTCTATCCACAATGTGAGGCACATGGGATGTAGTCCATGGTACTAGCTATAGAGCACTATTTTAGCAAGTTTAAAAGTCAAAATGACCCCTTTTCACTCCTTTTGTCTTATTTGACCCTTTTTTCACTATCAACATATATTGGGTGACCTTTGCCTCCTCCTCCCATAAAAAATGAATCCCCTTATAAGGCATCTAGGTGATGTGCTATGGTTTTAGTCCATCAAATGCCTACCTATAAAATATCATCTCCCTTGCATGTCCTCTTTGTACACCTAATAAGATGTACGAACCAAAGATAATTGACTCATGTGGTTGCCTAACTACATTAGTACCTAAAGGATGTTGTATCTCTATGTGCTCCCAGCTCCATATCTATAACAATAGTGAAGGACTTAGGCTCACATCTCCCCTATAGGCTCCCATGTGTAAATCCTAATATAAATGGGCCAAAACTACTAGACACCAAGAAAATACTCTAAAGTCATGTACCATGTGTGATACTACATCCCTAAGCCCCAAGTGAAACCATTGTCAACTCTTGTCCAACAAGAGTATGCCTGTCACAAGAGACATCACCACCAGTGTTAGTTTATCAATATTCCCCTCCCTCATAAACCCATTGATATCCACCCATGCATCTTATACACCAATTTTTAGCCTCCCTTCTAATCGTTGTATTGTCACACTAAGTGTGTGTGATTGCCAATAGATCCTCAATCTTATCATCGATAGGTGAAAAATATGGTACATATCCTCTAAGGTGACAATGATCTATCCTATCATAAAGTGGAAGGTATTCATCTCTGAGTGCCATCTCTCCACTAACATTGTAATCAAAGCTCGATCAATCATCACCATGGGCATAGTTAAACATTATATAATCACACCATCTCCAACACACCATACTCCTCTAGGGTCAATACGTGCATCTCATGAAGTATTTGGGGCTGTTACAGTTGAGATTACATCACTCCTAAGTCTTCTTGAACCAATCATACATCTTATCACTAAAATCATCCAATCACACATTCATTTTTGGCCTATCCTTCCTAATCACCTACTACCTTAACCAACTCATCATCCAAATTCCTCCATATGATCATTCCCCTAATCCCTAATTCATATTTACCTAATCCTATTTATTCTAACCCTAACCCTAAGTCTTAAAACCCATAATCCAACTCATACAATCATGGATTCAACCCTAACCCATGACATTAACAATCTCCAAACTCACATCTCATAATTTTGCATAACCATGATTGTAACCTTGTGATTAAGAAAAATAGTGATTCCCTTTTTAAGATATCATGATATCATGAATTGCTTCCTGTGGTATTATAATACTATGATTCACTTATCATGGTATTGGAATACCATAGCTTATGACTATAATATCACCACTCATGGGCATAATAACACCACTGAGGGCACTGCCCTCAGTCATGTTATTATACCCA
Organism: Torreya grandis; assembly: GCA_037957365.1. NCBI lineage: Eukaryota > Viridiplantae > Streptophyta > Pinopsida > Cupressales > Taxaceae > Torreya > Torreya grandis. The sequence goes on along the minus strand of JARHVA010002317.1, from coordinate 2,078,023 downwards.
TGATGTATCTACCATAAAAATGAATAAATAAATTCTGAAATAAAAAATTTGATAAGTCAAGGGTTGACTACATACGAGTGGTCTTGCATCCTCAAGTCTCTAGAACTCTCTGACTCTCTCATCGTGATGTAAGGTGTGTGGGATGTAATCCATGGTCCTAAATTTAGCGCACTATTTTGTCAAGGGAAAAATTCAAAATGACCCCTTTTCACTCCCTTTGTTCTATTTGACCCCCTTTTTTACCCCTCTTTTATCCCCCTATCACCCATTTGACCTCAACACACCCATCATCCTATCCTATCAGGCCCTCTTTCATTCTCAAATCCTGTATTCCTTATCTATCATCTCATTTAATTGTAAACTATCATATTTACATCATCAAAGGCATGGCCTTCCATCTCCCCATCATCCATCCCAATCTTGAGTCAAAACTACATCAGCCTAAGGTCTCCTAAGACTATGTAGGTAAAACTTGGCCATGGTTTTGTGCCTAGGGATAGCTTGGCCACTATTAATCCCAAATCCTATCCCATCCTGAATTGATCACCTGACATTATTTTAAGCTATGCACCTCACATAAAGTGGCTTATTATTAATCACTCATCTAATCTTGATTGCTATCCCTCCCTAGTATGTATCCTTGTTATGGTAAATATCACCAGTTTATGGCCTAATTCATCTCTTTATTTCCCAAATAATATCTTTGTCTTAGGAATTCAAATGTTATCAATCAATCTCCTTTTTAGACATTAATCATTTCTCTAAAACCCATATCTCAATATTAATCCACTTTTTCCATAGCATTTATGCTTGGAGCATCTCAATCATAAGTACATCAATATTCGGTACATCCCAACCCCATCTCATCATCTTGGTCTTCACCCACCCTTGAGACTTTTGTTAAAGTGACCATCCAAGTCATTTTTACCTACATTCTCCCTTAAGGGGGCATCATACCCACTAACGACATCTCCATTCATGATTATGGATTTTATTTAAAATACCCTTAGTCTTCCCATTCTATCCACTTGTAATACCCTTTCAAAGAGGGGAAAAATATATGCACCTAAATCCGCTTGCCCTAATAATCCCATTAAACCCGCTAATTTAACCCATAATCACATTCCCTAGCCAATTAATTAATAATCTAACTCCTATATAAAATCCCCTACATCCCATGAACCTTAATACACCCTCACAACCAATTAATCATCCTCATTAACCCATTAACTAATTCTACTTACCTACTAATCTACCCATTAGCCCACTTGACAATTTAAAATTCCCTTTTATTCACCTACCCATCTACCACCCTACTATCTTAGTATTTCTTACACCCCTACTCCCTAATGTAGATTCTAGAATTAGAGAGTTCTAGAATCTCCTCTAAACTTGGCCTTCCCCTCTAGAAGCCTCTATTCTAGAGGTTTTTAAGGAATTTTTAATTCCTTATAAATTCCTCAACTATTGATCCCAATGGCTCGAGATTATAATATGAGCCATTGATTTTACCTCCCTTGGCTTATATATCCAAGCCATACCTCCATGACTAACTAACCTTAAAATCCATAATCCTTCACTATACTTGCATTGCCCATTATCAAAGCACTCTTATAGCCTTGTCAAAACCATCAATAAGCCAAGAAGCCATTACCAAGCTTAATCAAGAAATCCAACAATCCAATAATATTGCACTTAAATCAGTTTAGAAATATTGGAGAGGAGTTCTAAGGGACAAAATAATGGTAATATATCTCATTGTAAGTGTCTAATTATTCATTTATCTGCTCCTTTGATGTTGATTGCATTTTTGGGTTTTTATTATTAAAAATAATAATATAGTGAATAATCCAAAAGACATTCAAACAACTAAAAAAGGTTAGAGTTACTATCCCTTATCAATAGCTTCTCTAGATGCCACTAAATTTGAATTTATTATGAAGATCAAATCAAAACCTCTTTCACTACACCATGGGGAACCTTCTATTATGAAGTCATGCCATTTAGCCTTTAAAACATTGGGGCATCGTATCATAGGGCTATGACCCATATCTTTCATGACATCATTCAAAATATAGTATAGGTTTATGTTTATGATATTATTGGAAAGGTGATGAAGATATTTAACCACCTTCAGGTCCTACATATCATCCTTACTTGCCTGATTGACTATAGTGTCACACTCAATCTCTAGAAATGTGTGTTTAAGAATACATGTTTAAAATTACTAGGTTTCATCATAACCAAGCATGGGATTGACATTAACCCTGCTAAGATTCATGGAATAATAGACATGAACCCCAACTATAAATCAAGAAGTAGGTCATTTTTAACAAAGTTAAGGGTAATTCATAGATTTATATTAGAACTTACCTATATGGTCCATCCAACTAACCATTTTATAAAATAGGAGAGTGGCTTGAATTACATAAAGGATTGTCAAGATGCATTTGAGGTAGTAAAATACGTACTCATGGCCCCACCAACACTTATGCCCCCCAAATCTAAATATCCCCTCATAATTTATTTAAGGAAACTAAGGTATCTCTCACCTATATTTTAGCTCAAAAGGAAAATAATGGTAAGGAATGACCCATATAATTTATTGGTCACACCCTCATTGATTATGATACTTGTTAAAAACAAGAAAAATATGAGTGCTTGGATATTTTCTTTTCAACTAACAATTGAGGCATTACATTCTCAATTGGAAAACAAGGGTCATAGTAAGGTCCTAGGCATTACAAACATTCTTAATTGAACCATCCCTTTCATATAAGTTTGGTCATTTCATCATGATTTTGAGTGAATTTGAAATTACCTACATCAAGGGACAAACCATCATTTATTGGTTGGTAGAGTCCCCTTTGGAATTCAAATATATTTTTAACACCAATTTCCCTGACTAAGTAATATGTTACATATAGAAGCCTATGACTATTTCTTCCCCATGGTACACTAACATTATAAACTACTTAGTCAGTCATAGTTATCTGAAAGGTGCCGACTCATGTTAGAGTAGGAGCCTTCACATAATTTCAACTAAGTATGTCATCCTTAATGAGGCTTTCTATCAAAAATATTTTGATGGCATGCTCTTCATGTGTGCTGATCAAGAGGAGTCAAAAAACTCCTTTTTCACTATCATAATAATTTTTGTGTTGAAATCTTTGGCAGCCATGCAACTACTTAAAAAATCCATAGGATGGGATATTTATGGTCCACTCTTGAACTTGAAGCCATGAAGTATGTGAGTAAATATGAGAACTATCAACACTTCTCCCATGAGATCGATATTCTTGCATGGTCACTTTATCCCATTGTCACCTCATGTCCCTTCTCTACTCAGGGATATATTTAGTTGGTAATATTTTTCCTACTTCTTCGAGTGGCCACCACTTCATTACTATGGATATTGAACATTTCACCAAGTGGGTATAAAAAATTCCTTTGATGATTGTTCCTAGATTCGTGATCACTAAATTCATCTTAACCCAAATCATTTGTAGTTTTGGGATTCTCCAGGTCATTATCATAGACAATGGGTCTCCTTTCAAAAATATTGAGGTGTGTGATTTATGTGAGAAATTTATATATCCCATCACATGACATATTTTCACTACATATAGGTAAATGGTTAATTGGGTCACAAATAAGAAATTGAATTAAAACTTGGTCAAAATCATCAAGAATAATGAAAGATATTGGTACCTTTAGTTTTATCCTACATTGTGGGCCTATAAGACAAGTATTCATATGCACATAAGGGTAACCCCATATTGCCTTGTATTTGGAACTAAATCAATTATACCTCTTGAGGTATAAATTCCTATCTTTTCTGTAGGGTCTCATTGATCATGAAGAATATATAAATGAGTGACTACTTGAGTTAAAGACCCTAAATGAACACCCATTTTTGGCTGTTCAAAATCACATTGCTTATGTAGACTATATATGTCGATCGTACAATAAAAATGTCCTTGAATTCCCAATTTAAATATGAGACTTTATCTTTAGAATTGATATTAGAATAAGTAAGAATAAAAGAGAATGCCATAATTTCAAGCCTAATTGGCTAGGCCCATATTTGGTGACAAAAGATTTAAATAATGGATCCTTTCAGTTTTATACCTTAGAAGGAATAGAGTTTGATGAATTGGTGAACTCTTTGAACCTAGAATGTTTATTCATATATAATCTTTTATTTCACATTTCTCTCTTTGTGTTAAATAATAATTCCTTTTTTTGTATTATTTTGCATTTTAATTATCTTGTTTTTGATTATTTAGCTATAATTTTGTGTGACAAGATTTCAAATACAACATATCATCTCATTTTTACCATTTCATATCACCCAAATCCCCTTTAAAAATATCTCTCAAAATCATCATAAAAAATGAGTTTTGTATTAGCTCCTATGATCAATGTATAATTTATCCCCATACACATTCTTTTAAAACTTAAAAACTCTAGCCTACAACCTATCCTAGAAGCTTGTCCATGATAGGATCCCCTTTTCTAGTTCTTTCTAAGCAAACACATTAGCATGCTCAAACCAGGTAAACTTATTCACTTATTTTGGTCATTAGTGATTAGCCCTTCCATCTTACTAGTTGCATGGGGCCAATATTTTGGGATAAGAACCTTTCCCCAAAAATGGGGAGACATTATACAAGATCAAACTTATGCAAGTTAAAATAAATCACACATCTCTTTCCCTTCACTAATATTTAGTGTTGAGCCCTCACATCTTACTAATTGCATGATGTTAACATTGAGGTAAATTCCCTTACCATCCTACATCAAGCCTTAAATTATGAGCCCATGTGTCTTTTTAGTCGAATTAAATGTATGGAGTCACAAAAAGCAAACCAAGAGAAAAAAATATAAAAAATGTCCAAAAAGTAATAAAATCCCCAAAAGGCCTACCTAGATGTTTATGCCAAAAGGAAAATCTCATTATTTTTAAAAATTATGTAAAGGTTGGGCATCTCTGGATCTAAGTCTAGATAAAGCTAACAAAACTAGTATTTTTAAACCTAATATGTAGAACAATATTCCCCTTTATTCATAAGGTTTATTTTAACCTTCTATTCTTTGTGAAATTTTGAGTAATTATTTTCCATTTTCATTATCTCAAATGTCCCATCTCTCCTGTATTCCTCTATTGTAAATTTAAAGTCACTTGTCATGTGAATGAACTAGCTTGATCATTACTTTAAAAATAATTGTTAGAGCATATGAAAATATATAACCATTTATCACATTACATTTGGATATATTATATTATCACATTTCAAAATTACAGCATATCCATAACATTATTAAAATTAGAGATACATAGCATTTCATCGCATTTATAACCATCTAATGTACAAAACATTAAAATGATAGTAAAAAATTCTAGATCACATCAAAATGAGTCAAAATATCTCTCTCTATATATGTCAAGTTGTATACATTATGTCTTAGTACAATCTCCTCCATAGAGGGAAAGTGTTTATCATAATCTAACAAATCTAAGCCATGTGTACATATCGTAGTCCTAAATCCACTCCTCCTCTGAGAGGGACCTAAAGAAGAGTGATGCAGGTTATGGCTTGTACTCCTATGTTATCTACATTTAATGCTTGCTTGGTAGGTTATCTCTCCCACTCTTTATCAGTTAGATGAATCTCGACTACCTCTCATGTAAATAATGTCACTAAGAGTCTTCATATGAGACTCTAGTGTTTTCACTTTCTCTTATAGACCAAATTTATTCTCCCTTTACCTAATAAACTCCCATATTGGATGGTAGGTAAGGGTAAAGATGTTGGTGTGAAAAATTACACCTATAGGAAGACCCACATCAGTAAAAATTTTATCCCTCATAATCCCAATATGATGCAGATCGTCCTTGGATTTATTCTTAATCTTATTCTTTTGATCACACTCTAGTTTCTTGACTCTTCTTAATATCCCTTTCTACCCTATTTTATTACTAGTATGGAAAAAGTAAAAATAATTTGGGAAAACCAAAAGTATTTATAGATACCCTCTATTAATTCCCACTTGTATACTAATTTTCAAGATCTAAGTCCACCTATAGATGCACTTTCAAGTCACTAACCTTCCTCAATTAGGCCTCCTCAAGCCTAAACACAAGACAATTAATAAAAGTCTATAACAATGAGTCCATACACACTTAAAACCATGTGAATCAGTTAGAGCCTCCTAAAATGGATCAAACTACCAAAAGTTTTGAATTTTGGATGGTTGGAAATGGAGTTATGCAAGAATCCCTAGTTTAGGGGTTTTAGGTGCCTATCATCACTTGAGAGCAAAAAAATTCAATTGTGAATGACTTAATGGATTTAAAAGGTCCAAAATTGGTTTTATAGGTCTGTATTTACCTTTTACACATCTCTTAATCAGTAGATAGTGTTTATCAATCCATTGTCATATCTTTTCATATCAAAATATACTCGATTGTGTCAAGAAATGATAGCATACAAGTCCGAGTTTGTGTAGATTAGTCTAACAAAATACCACACCAAAATAAAGTTTCAATAACTCTCTATACATGATAAAATAACTTAATATTACACACCAAGACTTGTGCCAACCAAAGTTCTGACCATTTCTTGCATAAAACAACACACAATCTGTGCCAAACAAAATAGGGTACAGGTAACGCATAGTGTTTGTCTATTTATCTTGTATTATTATTGAAACTTATTTGGATTCCTTATTGAAACTAATTCAACATAAATAACATTAAACTTTAGACACATTTATAAATAAAAGTTCAAAATCCTTTATTCTTTAATAACACAACACAGTTTGCATACAAAGAACAACTTCAAAATAGGGATTTGTTCATGAAAATGTCTAAATACCAAATGATTTGAGAAATATTAATTGAAACATATGGTATAAAAATACATTATAAAATCCTTCAAGAATTTTAAAAATAAATATCCAATTTCATTGATCATCAATCTTGAAAATATAGTCTGTGAACTAAGACAAAATACTCAAAACAGGGGTTTGTATGGTGAATTTGAAAAATTAAGGGTTATTATTTCTATTTATTTGAAGTATATCCTAAAAATAAATAGTAATAACTATATTCAATTTTAAAAATTCTCACTTTTTTATGAATATCAATCATTGCAACCACCTTGGTCACCCTTCAACAGTTATAAGCTGAGTTACCAAGTATGCAAATTTAGTCTAATATGGGTTTTTCATATAAATGAGTCTTTGGACCCTTGATATTGTTTTTAGAGGTCCCTAATTGTGTTTATAAATTTTTCCATACCTGACCAATCCATTTCATTACCTCTGAAAGTCCTACAAAAATCCAAAATTCAAATTTTGCAAACAACTAGTTTTGGCAGGAAAATCCTAAATTTGAAATTTTCACTACCTAGATGCATTCCAAAACTACCAATTTGAATTATAAGAATTATTGTGGCCTTTTAAATCCATCCAAATAATCATCCAAGCTACATAAATCCAAACAATCCAAAAAATTTCAAAAAGGCTCCCTAAGAGTGATGCTCTTGCATCATACTCTCAGGGAAAGGAAAAAAAGAACTCATGGATTGTTGTCCATGACTATTTTTAGAGTAATACCTCACTTATGTATGTCATTATCAGTCAAAAACATGGCATCTTATACTGTATGATTCTTCCATTTGACCAGGTACTTAAATTACTGCTTATCTCTAGTCCTCTTGATCATCTGCTTGTCTAATATGCACTCCATCTCCTCTGTCTTGGCCTTAGGCAGTTATCTTGCCAAATTTGGGAATACTATAGATGCATAATATAATTTATTTCCTCCTTAATTACCTTATTTTAAGGGTATGATTATGAAACATTGAATAGAGGTGAAATTCCTACTCCACTAGGCAACTCCAATTCATATGCATTGTTTGAAAACTTTTTGAGAATCTTGCAAGGACCTATCTTTTTCATATTTAGCTTATTGTATTCACCCCTTGGATACCTTTAATTCATAATATGAGCTAATACTAAGTCTAAAACTTTGAAATTCACTTATCTTCTACTCAAATTTGCTTGTTTCTTGTACTTGTCAACACTAGACTCTAAATGCTTTCTTGTTCATGTATCTCTTTCATTGACATTGCAAACTCTTCACCTTAAACACTTTTCTTGTCCATATGGATGATGTTTCTGACCTTAAATACACCTCTAGGATGCATGCCATAAATTACTTATAATGGACTCATACCAATGCTCTTTTTGGTAGAATCATTATAAGTAAACTCTCCTTGAGGCATCACAAGATCCCACTACTTGGGATGGTCTTTGGATAAACACCTCAACAAGTTTCCTAAATTTATATTCATGAACTCAGTTTGCCTATTTGTCTAAGGATGGTAAGATGAGTTGAAACTCAAATTTATGCCTATATTCTTCCATAACTCCAAAAGTATCCAAGAAACTTGGCGTCTCTATCAAAAATAATGTTTATGGGCAGTCCATGAAGTCTCACTACCTTCTTTAAAAATAATTTGGACACATGTGGCATCATTAGTAGTTATACATGGTACGAAGTGTGCCATTTTATAGAATCTATAAACATCTACAAAATTGAATCAAAACCCCTTTGTGTGCTAGGCAATCCCATTACAAAGTCCATACTTATGATTTCCCAAGGCTTATTTGGGATTGGTAAGGGCTAATACAAACCCACATTAGTGCTCTTACCCTTGGCTAATTGACAAATATTTCATGTTTATACATACCTCCTTACTTATGCTTTCATTTTATGCCAATAGTAGTGCTTAATGAATAATTCCAATGTCTTGTCAAGCCTAAAATGACCTATCATGCTTCCATTGTGCTTATCTTAGATCAGATTTCCTCTTATAGAGATTTTTGGCACACACAATTTTACTCTTTTAAACAATAATCCATTTTGAAGTAAAAAATCCAACCATGGCTCCTTGTTTAGTGTACTTGGGTGCTTTCATGCATGGTATGCGTCCTTGAAGTCTTCATCATCCCCATACAAATCTTTGAATGCCTCAATCCCAACACTTTCTAACTAAATCTCAGGCACCAATAAGACTCTCATGCTTAATGCATCTACTACCTTGTTACTTTATCCTTGTTCATGATTGATGATGAAGGTGAAATTTTTCATGTACTCCACCCATTTCACATTTCTTTGGTTTAAATTAGGCTGATTCGAGATGAATTGAAGTGCATGATTATCCATTTACACTATGAACTCCTTGGGCATGAGATAATGCCTCCATTTCTTTAATGTTTATACCATTGAATAAAAGTCCAAGTCAAAGGATGAGTACTTCTTCTTTGCATCATTCAAATTATAACTAAAATAGGCTATATGTCTATCCTCTTAGATTAGGACATACCCTATGGCTATACCACTTGCATCACACTCTATTTGGAACACCTTGTTGAAGTCTGACAATGCTAGTATTGGCTCCTCTATGAATCTTTGCCTCAAGTATCGGAATCTCTTCTCTACTTTCTCATTCCATATAAAATGTTTCTTGTATCCCTTGATAATGTCAATGATGGGAACACATATTCCTCTAAAATTCATTATGAACTTCTTATAGAAACTTGTGAGACCATGAAAAATTCTTACTTCTCTTGCTATCCTAGGTGTTGGCCACTCCATAATTGCCTTCACCTTATTCTTGTCCATTTTCAGCATGCCTTGTGAAATTAAAAATCCAAGGTGAAATAACTCTTATTTATTGAAATCACACTTATTGAGGTCGATCAATAACCTCTCTTCTTATAGCCTTCTCATAACCAACTCCAAATGGTGAAGATGTTCCTCCTTGTTTTGGTTGTAGATTAGTATGTCATCTAAATAAAATACTACAAACTTGCCTATGAAATATTTTAGAACCTCATTCATTAATCTCATAAAAGTACTAGGTGCATTGGTCAAACCAAATGGCATGGCCAGCCATTCATACAAACCTTTATTTCTATTGAAAGCAGTCTTCCACTCATCACCTTACTTGATTCTTATCTGGTAGTATCCACTCTTGAGGTCAATCTTGGAAAATTATCTTGTTCTACTCGAGAAATCCATAAAATCCTCCATCTTAGAAAGTGGAAATATATATCTTATGGTGATCTTGTTTATGGTCATGAAATCTGTACACATTCTCCATTCATCTTCCTTCTTTGGCACCAACACTGTGGGCACTACACAAGGACTCAAACTCTCTTTGATCAACCCTTTGTCAAGCAATTCCTGCACTTGTATTTTGATCTCATAATTCTCTTGTGGGGTAATCTTTTAGGATTCCTTGTTTGGTAGAATTACTCTAGGTACAAAGTCTATGTGATGTGTTATGCTCCTCATAGGTGGTAATGTGTTGGGAAGATCATCAACAACTATGTCTACATACTTATCCAACATTTCATGTATATCTTTGGGTATCTCATTGATCTTAGTGGCTATAATAAAAGTCCTAAGATTAATTAACAAATCAAATCCTATCTCTTCTTCATGCATGGCATTCAAACAATCTTTATCACTTACAAGCATCACATGTGAGCCAACTTGTTGATCACTATCCTCATCCTTCAAGGGCAGAAAAGTGTGAACTCCATCCTTCATTAAAGTGTACATGTTCCTTATTCCATCATGAGTGGTTTTCCTATCATATTTCCAAGGCCTTCGAAGAAGCACATGGCACACATTCATTGAAATGACATCACAAAGTACCTTGTATTTATACGTTCTAATTTGGAACTCTACCCAACTTTGTTCACTCACTAAGACTTGTTGTCCCTTATTCAATCATGAGACCTTAAATAGAGTGGGTTGACGTAGTTTATTTAATCCAATCTTGTTAACCATGTTGTTCCCAAAATTTGTCACTTATATTTGTGGACAACATGCCAATCATTTTGGTCCTGCAGGCCAAAATGTGCCCTTTCTTTCTTTCAAAATGTTCTGAGCAGTTAAGTTTTTCAAATATTCAAGCCTTTTCAACTAAGGAAGTCACAAGTTCAACAAGTGAGCATTCTTAAAGGGAAGTTCAAAACACTTAAGGCATTTCCTTAGTGTTTTGAGGATGGTTCAATGCCAAGGTTCAATCAAAATACTTAACAGTGGGCTTCAAACAATTAGAATGAACCATTGAACCTTAAACCAAATAGGTTCAAAGGTTCAATGAGTTCAATGAAGTTCAATGGACTTAGAGAATGAAAGGATCTAGAGAGTTTGAAGCTTCAAAGGATTCAAAGAAATAGAATGAATTGTTGAACTGTTGATCCTTGAATTGAAATGGTTCAAAGAGTTCAAAGAGTTCAAAGTTCAAGCAGAAACTTCGAGTGAATGGAGGAAGCAGAAGATTATAGAAATAAGTTCAACCAAATGGTTCAAAAAAATGGTTCAATCAAAGAAGAAAACTAAGTGAACGTGGATCTTTACAAAACATTCAATCACCCAACCATTGAACCATTAAACCTTTGAACCAAAAGAGTTCAAGGCTCAAGGTTCAAAGAGGTTCAAAGCAATTGGCTACGTTCCTGCGAACGTCAATTTCAGGGTGATGGAATAACCATTGATTTTCAAAAGACTTGAGAACAAACTCAACAACCAACCAAGAAAGGAGCCAGTTGAAAGTGAGAAGATAGCCCTGAGAGCTTAGATTGCCAGGAAGAGACAAAACATGGCAAGGAAAGAGGAAATGACTACAAAAAATCTAGAAATATTTGTAGAAGAGTTATTTTAGTAGGTGGAACAGTCCACTAGGTGGACCTTAGAGAACATAAAACATTCAATGGTGTGACCTATTTTTCTTCATTAAGTAAAGGTGAATGGACAGTTGTGTAAGCATTATAAAGAAGACTAGAAAACCTATGCTTAGGAGGAGACATTTGAGATGATTCAAAATGCCAAAGTCAAGGCTGATGACCTATTCCAGCATGGCCCTTTCACAAATATTTAATGCATTTAATTCAACATGGGCCATTTTCATGAAAACAAGCACTCAAGTCTTTCTTGTGATGCTAAATATTGTAATATCTCATTTTGTATAAGGGAGATCGCTCTATTATTAAAAGTGAAGCTCTACCCAAATTGAAAGGCATTCTTGAGACTTTGAGCTTAGACTATTAATCATATTTTGTTAAATGAATGAGAAAGCAAGTGACCTTTTAGACTTTGTGTTGAAATAGCTTGTGTCATCTAGGAAATTGTTCTTATGTCTTTTTCCTAAATAAAATCTTGTCCATTTAATCAAATAAGCAGAACAAGTGGAAATAAGTTGGAAGATGTCCTGAAGCTGACTGTGGGAGACTTTGTGCTACCATAATTGTCTCTAGTCTATGTTTTGTGTAAAGGACACTGGAGAGACTTTGAGCTCCCCTTATCCTTTATAACCTTTTACTCTATTGTAGTTGAAGTGGAGACTTTGTGTTACACTTCATTCTACTGTGTTACTCTACCCTGAATCAGTGAGAGAAGCAATGAAAGACTTTGTGCTTTCATGGGTTTCTTGTGTTTACAGTTAGTACCTAGGAAGTCTTCCTCTGATTTTTTGAACATCATTTCTGAAAGAAGAGAAATGCCTTTAGTAATTACCTAGGAATTCTCCTTTTTTTGTGAACATCATCTCTAAAAAAAGAGAGATGGATGGTATGATTTCACCCCTATGTCTACTTTTAGCTTATATATATACTATAGTTTATAGGGAACCTCCCCTTGCTGAGAGGAGAGATTTATCTCATTTTGGTTGTGGTCACCACACCCATTTTGCCACATAAATCTCTTTATGCTGTGGTTGATGTAACCATTTTTCTATCAATCAGCTGATGACAAAATATTCACCCAATAATTTTTGGTGACTTTGCTGGGGAAGAATGAAATATTGCTGTTGGGGATCGACGAGAATTTCTATTTTTTTTCATTTTATTCAAATTAAAGCATTTCATATTCCATTGGGGATAAAATGAGAAGCTCCATGCCAATAGTTTTTAGAGACTCCACTGGGGAAGAATGCACAGTTTGAAGCCTCAAGCTTCAAATTGAAGTAGTTCCAGTTCTTTTCCATTTCTATTTCATACTTTGGCAGATCAACCATACACGCGAAGCCAGAGAGCTCAAGGTATTGTTGACCCTATATTTGAGTTGGTGTAGCTAAGTAATTTTTATTTTTTTCCTCCTGCATCTCACCTTTAGTGAACTAGGAGTTTTCCTCCTACCAACATCATGATACCAATACCAGGCAAAGCTTATTTTTCCTCTACTAGTAGAGCTTTGTCTATACATATCCCACCATGATTTGTTATCTCTCCTTTCACCAGTCATATCATGATAGCTCAAGGCCCCTAGGGTAATACTTTTGGTCCTCTAAATCTAACCCCACCTCTACATGAACTACCCCATATTTTAAGGAAAAAATTTCCCAAGTTCTATGGTGATGGGAAGGTTCATCCTAATGAACATATTGCAGCCTTTTACATAGCCTGTGGTGTGATAGGCATTGAATATGAAGACATAACAGTCAGAGTATTTATGGAAATATTGTAAGGCACTATTTTAGATTGGTTTTATCATCTACAAGCACAAATAGTGACTGACTGGAATACTCTGAACGCCAAGTTTGAGGATAGGTTCAAACCTGTAGAACATGCACACATCCTGTTAGCCCATCTTACACAAATGAAGAAGGAGCCTCATGAACCTATGCAAGATTTTTGACAAGATGAGGAACAAGATTCCCATAATTACTTAGCCAACACCTGAGAATATTAAATGCTTCTTCATAAATTCTTAGCTTCCTAAAGTGAGTTTCCTATTGAGGCGGGCTGGCCACATAGACCTTGCTTCAGCTCAAATTTTAGCCACTAAGGTTGAAGATGATCTTATCTTGGTAGGAAAGATAAGAAGAGATCCTAATAGAAGTAAATATTATTCATCTTCTAAGTATTCTTCTACAAGCACCACTGATCCTATGGTGCAAAAGCTAGCAAATGAATTACTAGCTATGAAGAAGCAAATGGCACAAGGTATGTCTGCTCCTCTTTCTTATCAAGATATAACAAGAAGGATGTTTCCTAACTTTTCATATTAGGGCAATGCTGCCAAGATTCAAGGGCAACCAAATCACCTTCCTCCCCCACCAGAGAAGCTTGCCATTGAGGCAACACCAGCTAACTCAGCAGTTGGTTATCTTGAAACTGAATCTGATTTTTCTTTCCAACCTGAGTTGAACCAAGAAGATGATGCTGATCTCTTTGCAGAAGGCCAAGAAGAATCAACTGACGAATCCAACATTAGTTTCCTAAATTACCAGGATGAACCCAAAAGTAAAGGAAAAGCATTTGATGGATCATACACTGTATTTACCGGGTCTTAGAACCAGTCAACTCAACAGGCTAATAAAGGAAAAATAGAGAAAGAATCTTGAATAATAATTTCAATTGTTAAATGGGGGACTTCTCTACCTTTCCAATCAAAGGACCTGGTGAGCAATAAAAAAGTAATAACCTCAAGCAATCCTTCACCTTCTACTTCAATTTCTTAGACTAGTCCCACACCCAGTAAAACCTAAAATGATGGACTTCCTCTGTTCCTAGTTATTTTTACTCATTTGATATAATTGACCATACTAAGAAGACCAAGATCTAAATGTCTAATTTTGAATATTTGCAAACCAACCCTGAGCAGCTGGATAGGTTAGTCAAATGCATTAAAGAAATCCATCCCTATAGGACAAGATGTTTTGAAGGAAACTCATGATTCCATAAAGAACACATCCACCCAAAAAAATCTTGTCATTACTCCTCCTATTTCCCCTAGAAAATAGAACCTTTCTATGTTTCCCTATTGATAAATAGACATAAATTGAGTAACTGAATAATCGACTCAGGAGCTTCTGACAATGTCATGCCTGCCAAGGTGGTAGAATCTATTGGTCTTAGGCTGACTAAAACTTTTGGAAGATGTTTCTTCATGGAAAATAAACAAGTGCCACTTTGGGATAGATCAAAGATGCCCAATTTGCATTTGTGGCCTTTCCAAATAAGAGGATTAAAATGATAGTCCTGGTGGTCGACATTTTAGCCTCCTATGGCATTTTGCTTGGCCAATTTTTTTTCAAAGATGTTGGTGGAGAATTGAATATGGACCTATCTGAGGTGAGGATCCCTATCAAGGGAGTCATGCAAAGGTTGCTTCCTGAGAAGAAATCAAAATACATTGTCACTTAAACATCAGCCCCTGAAGCTTAAATTTTGTTTGAATCATTAGGCATGGGTAATTACTTTCTATCTAAAGAAGATGGTCCTATTTCATTAGATAAAATTTATACAAGTGACAATCCAAAGAATTTAGAAAAGACATCAAAAGAATTGGTAGGGCATAGTACAAATGAGAAAGGATCTTCCCTTCCTAATGAAGAAAAATCTGAAAGAAGATCAGATCTAATGATGTCTAGATTCTAGAATTTGATGGCAATAATTCTTCTATCGATTTTAGAGCTGGAGCTATTTTGATATCTCTTCAAGGAGATATTTTTCCCTATTCATATAAGTTGCAGTTCAACAACACTAATAAAACTGTCGAGTATGAATCTTTTTTACTCAAGTTGAAGGCTGCTCAAGATAAAGGTGTTAAAATCCTTCATGCCAAAAGAGACATTGAACTGGTAGTTTGTCAGGTGAGGAACCTGTATCAAACCAAGAATGAGAGATTGTGACATTACCACAATCTAGTATAGGACTATCTTGAAAGCTTTGATGCTTTCAACATTTCTACCATGCCCAAAGAGTTTAACAGTCAAGTAGATTCATTGGCCATCTCTGCAACTCTCATGGTCCCTCACCAAGATTTTAAAGGTAACAAGTACACTATTGAGCTGGTCTTTTGACCAAGTGTACTTGATAATGCTGACCATTAGCAGGTGTTCAATGGTGACAACCAAATCATTTCTTTTTTGGAATAGATGGATAGCTTTGAGAAGCTTCATTTTGAAGGTAGTGAATCTCCACTGTGGGAATCAGCTCCTAAAACAAATTTAAAAGTCGATGAAGAGTTTTTTCAGCTCAAAGGGAATAAAATTCTCAAAGTATTTTTTTTTGAGAAGATTTTCGACAAGCATGATAGGTTTATCAAGGAACAACAAATGATTCAAAATCCTCCAAGGATTTTGATCAAATAGATTTGACTATAGAAGAAAATCCCAAAATGGTCAACATTGGGAATTGTTGTACCCCTGATGAAAAACTCAAATTTATCACTCTGCTTCACCATTATATTGATGTTTTGACATAATCTTGTGATGATATGAAACCTCTCAGACTTGAAGAAATCTATCACTAAATTCCTCTCAAGATTGGGTCATTGCCTCACAAACAGAAGCAAAGGCAGTACAACCCCAGGATATCAAGCACGATTCTAACTGAGATACAAAAATACTGAATGTGAGAATTATTTTTCCAATCCATCATTCCACCTAGATTGTGAAAATAGTCCCTATGAAAAATAAGAATGGAATTTTTTTCTTGTGTGTTGATTTCAAAAATCTAAATTAGTCATCTTTAAAAGACAACTATCCCCTGCCCATCATGGATCAACTGCTATAAACAGTGATTGGCATAGAGATGTTATCAATGTTAGATGGCTTTTTGGAATATAATCAAGTGGATGTTGGTGAAGCAGACCAACATAAAACCACTTTCACTACACTTTGGGGTACTTTTGCGTATTTCCAAATGCCTTTTGGCTTGATCAATGCTGATGCCACCTTTCAAAAAGTGATGGATCTTGATTTCAAAAATGAAATGGGGAAATTCATTATGGTATACCTTGATGACTTGAAAGTATTTTCTAAACATTGTCTTGATCATGTTCAACATCTACAACAAGTGCTAGAATGATGTCAACAAAATGGTATTTCCCTCAATCCCAAGAAATCAATTTTTGGGGTTATAGAAGGTAAACTTCTCGGTCACACTGTATCCCAAGAAGGCATAAAGATTGACCCAAAAAGAGTCAAATCCATCCAAGAGCTTGCCCTTCCTATCAGTAAGACTACAGTCCACTCTTTATTTGGAAAGGTGAATTTTCTATGAAGGTTCATTCCTGAATTCATAGAAAAGACTCACCACATTGTCAACATGATGAAGGGCAAAGCTACTTTCAACTGGACTAAAGAAGGAAAGTTAGCATTTCAAGATATCAAGGAAGCTATTACCCATGCCCCAATCTTAATTTTTCCTAATTATACTAAAGACTTCATGATGTATAGCTATGCTTTTGAACATATTCTTTTAGACATCTTAGTTCAGTAAAACAAAGAAGGTGTGGAGTCCCCCATATCTTTCATGAGTTTTCCTCTTAAAGCTCATGATCTAAAATACTCAAACATGGAGAAGCATGCTTATGATTTAGTTAAGGTAGCTAAACATTTCCATTTTTACATCTTGAACTCACACACTGTTGCTCTAATTCCTGATACAATAGTTAAGTCCATTCTAACTCAACAAGAGTTTGGAACCAAAAGGGGCAATTGGATTGCTAAAATCTACGAGTTTGATCTTGTTATCAAACCTACGAAGCTTGTGTAGGGAAGAGGTCTCTACCAATTAATTGATGATAACATACCAGAAGAAGTAGGGCATAAAGAAATAGAAGATGAAGACACACCTATAATTCTCTTTGTCACTACTACGAATGAGCAGTATTCCAATATTGCTCATTTCCTTACCTATGGTGAGTGTCTTGCTCACCTATCTCATAAAGAAAAGAGGACTGTTAAGTTGAAAGTTGTTAACTTTGTCCTATGGGACAACAGTCTGTACAAGAGGAACCTTGATGAGGTATTCCTTCACTATGTAGATAAAGTGCAGCAGGACAAACTTTTGGAGTCCTTCCATGATTTGGCTTGTGGAGGACAATTTTCTACACCTATGACTTCCCATAATATTCTATGAGCTAGGTACTATTGGCCTAATCTATTTTGAGATTCATACGCTTGGGTGCGTAGATGCGAGATGTGTCAATAGTTCATTGAAAAACCCAAGTTGGTTGCATTACCTCTCAAGCCTATGGTAATTGAAGAGCCTTTTCAGCAATGGGGAATTGATTTTATTGGCGCTATAAATCTATCCTTGAGTGCTGGACATGACTATATTCTCATAGCCATAGACTACTTTACCAAGTGGGTGGAAGCCATTCTAATCAAGCATGCTACTTTAGAAGTGGTATGCAATTTCCTCAAGGAAAATATTATTTCCAAGTTTGGAGTCCCAACTAAGATTGTAACAGATAATGCAGCCTATTTATCTTCTCACAAGATTACTCAGTTCTGCTACTATTATGGGATTATCCTCTCCCACTCTTCTAACTATTATTTGCAAGGAAATGGTCAATTAGAATCAAGCGGCAAGAACTTGGTGACCATTATCAAGAAGTTGGTAAATGATAATAAGATAAATTGTCATAAAGCATTGCTTGATGCTTTATGGACAGACATGATTAAACCCAAGAGGGCAATAGGTATGTCCCCATTCCAATTTTTGTATGGTCTGAATGTAGAGATACCAATCACCCTAGAATTACCAGCATTGAAGTTGGCAAAGGAAGTCAAATATTCAACTTTTGAAAGTTCCATCGATAAGAGGATCATGTGCTTAATTGAACTAAATGAGCAATGAATTATGGTGGTAGACTGTATTGCTACACATCAAAGTTTGGTGAAGAAACTCTTTGACTAGAAAGCAAGGATTCATGATTTTCATATTGGAGATCAAGTCTTGTTGTGGGACAAGAGGAGAGAACCAAAATGAATGCATGGAAAATTGGATTCCTTATGGAGAGGCCCATTTTCCATTCATCATTTAAATGGTGAAAATAGTTTCTTGCTGAAATATCAAGATGGAATACCATTTGCTCTGCCTTACAGTGGGTAGCATTTGAAGTACTTCAATCCTTGAAGTATTAGATAAGTCTAGTTATACATATGTATAGTTTTTGTATAGTCTTTTTTTATTTTGTGTTGTTCATTTGTTTTTGACACCTTTCTTTTTGGGTTAGCATGACTCCGTAGCCCAATGGTATAGATAAAGGCACTGAGATTTTGGATTCTACTCCCTTCAATTTCTTCAATTTTTAATCAATGAAAGTTCCCCAATGGGAGCTAGCTGTTGTTCCCAAAATTTGTCACTTGTTTTTTTGGATAACATGCCGATCATTCTAGTCCTGCAGGCCAAAATGCTCCCTTTCTTTCTTTCTTTCAAAATGTTCTAAACAGTTAAGTTTTCCAAATATTCAAGCCTTTTCAGCTAAAAAATTCATAGGTTCAATAAGTGGGCTTTCTTAAAGGGAAGTTCAAAACACTTGAGGCATTTATTTAGCATTTTGAGGATGGTTGAATGCCAAGGTTCAATCAAAAGACTTAACGATAGGCTTCAAACAATTGGAATGAACTGTTGAACTTTGAACCAAAAAGGTCCAAAGGTTCAACAAGTTCAACGAAGTTCAACAGACTTAGAGAATGAAAGGATCCAAAGAGTTTGAAGCTTCAAAGGATTCAAAGAAATATAATGAACCATTGAACCTTAAACCAAAATGGTTCAAAGGTTTAAAGGGTTTAAAGAGTTCAAAGTTTGAGTGGAAGCTTCAAGCGAATGGAGGAAGTGAAAGATTCTAGAAAGAAGTTCAACCAAATGGTTCAATCAAATGGTTTAAAGAAATGATTTAATCAAAGAAGAGAACTAAGTGAACACGACCCTTTACAAAACATTCAATTACTGAACCATTGAACCATTGAACCTTTGAACCAAAAGAGTTCAAGGTTCAAAGAGGTTCAAAGTGACTAGTGATGTCCCCGCATATGTCAATTTCAGGGTGATGGAATAACCATTGATTTTCAAAAGACCTGAGAACAAACTTAGTGACCAACCAAGAAAGGAGCTGAAAGAGCCAGCTGAAAGTGAGAAGATAGCCCTGAGAGCTCAGATTACCAAAAAGAGATAAAATATGGCAAGGAAAGAGGAAATGACTACATAAAATATAGAAATATTTGTAGAAGAGTTATTTCAATAGGTGGAACAGTCCACCAAGTGGACCTCAGAGAACATATAACATTCAATGGCATGGCCTATTTTTCTTCATTAAGTACAGGTGAATGGATAGCCGTGTAATCATCATAAAGAAGACTAGGCAACCCATGATTAGGAGGAGACATTTGAGATGATTCAGAATGCCAAAGTCAAGGCTGATGACCTATTCTAGCATGGCCCTTTCATAGATATTTAATGCATTCAATTCAGCATGGGTCATTTTCATGAAAACAAGCACCCAAGTCTTTCTTGTGATGCTATATATTGTAATCTCTCATTTTGTATAAGGGAGATCTCTTTGATATTAGAATCAAAGCTCTACCCAAATTTAAAGGCATTCCTGAGACTTTGAGCTCAGACTATTAATCATATTTTTTTATGTGAATGATAAAGCAAGTGACCTTTCAGACTTTGTGTTGAAATGGCTTGTGTCATCTAGGAAATTGTTTTTATATCTTTTTCTTAAATACAATCTTGCCCATTTAATAAAATAAGTAGAAAAAGTGGAAATAAGCTAGAATATGTCTTAAAGTTGACTGTGGGAGACTTTATGCTACCATAATTGTCTTCAGTCTGTGTTTTGTGTAAAGGATACTAGAGAGACTTTGAGCTCCCCTTATCCTTCATAACCTTTTACTCTATTGTAGTTTAAGTGGAGAATTTGTGCTACACTTCATTCTACTATGTTACTCTACCTTAAATTAGTGGGAGAAGTAACAAAATACTTTGTGCTTTCGTGGGTTTCTTGTGGTTACAGTTACTACCTAGGAAGTCTTCCTCTAGTTTTTTGAACATCATTTTTGAAAGAAGAGAAATGCCTTCAAAAATTACCCAAGAATTCTCCTTTTCTTTGTGAACATCATCTCTAAAAAAAGAGAGATGGATGGTATGATTTCACCCCTGTGTCTACTTTTAGATTACACACACACACACACACACACACACACACACACACACACACACACACACACACACACACACACACACACACACACACACACACACACACACACGTGCGCACACACACACGCACACACACACACACACACACACACACACACACACACACACACACACACACACACACACTATAGTTTATAACGAACCTCCCCTTGATCAGAGGAGAGATTTATCTCATTTTAGCTATGGTCACCACACCCATTTTGCTACATAAATCTCCTTATTCTGTGGTTGATGTAACCATTTTTCTGTCAATTAGCTGATGATAAAATATTCACCCAACAAACCATTTCTACTAAAATAAGGTTATTTGTACTTCTTAAATCAATGACCATTTTTTAACACTTACCTTGGCATTTGTAAGGTATCTTGAAGAGAGTCTTCCTTTGTGGTGGCTCCTTCTCCTTGGGTGGCTTGATCAACACCCTTTTCATGATCAGTGATTCTCCCACTTTAGGAACTTCCATGTGTGATGGAGAGAAAACACTCTCTTCGTCACCTCCTTATGGAATCTAATTTTTCCCTTAATTTCTTGGGATTCTTACTAGCTATTCCTCTAGACACTCCCATGATTTAGGGCCAAAAAACTTATTTTACTTAATACATATTCCTATAAATCCACTTGATCCTCTACCCCTTGATGCATAACCACCTTTATTGAAATGTCTCCTACCTCTAAAACTACCTCTTGAATTAGTGGATTGATCTTGTGAATTGATTTACTCACCTTGATGGCCTCTTTGTGATAAACCTCTACCTTTGAAATTTGTGTGCCTTCCTCTATTTTTCTGATTATGTTTCCTATTCAACTTATTGTCAACCTTGAGTGCAAATTGGTAGTACTCCTCAAGTGTTATTGGGATAAATAGAGCTAGTTCATCTTGTAGGTTATACTTTAGGCCATTCAAATACTTTGAAATATTATGTTTATCTTCCTAAAAATGTCTTGACTTGATGGTTAGCTTATAAAACTCTTATATATATGCCTTCATAGTCATTTCCTTTTGCTTCAAATTTTGCAATTATCTGAATAATTTTGTCTCATAGTCACCTGGTAAGAATTTACCTTTGAGCTTGGAAACCATTATGCTCCAATAAGTTATATTATTATTCCCCTTATTTCTTCTCTCATCTTGTGTGAATTCCCACTACAATAAAGTATTCCCCATTAGTTTCATTCTTGCAAACTTGACCTTCTTCTCATCAAGCACCTCTTCATACTCAAAATACTTATCTAACTCATTCAACCAATCCATTAGTTCTTATACATCAAGAACACTTATCTAGGTGGATAATTTCACTTTTGGTTTGGATCCTTAACCCATGATCACCTTCACAAGTCTCTCTATACCTTTCTCTTTAGGTCCTACTATTTCTTCTCCCTCTGCTTCCTCATTATTTTGTGGCTCATCTTCCCTTTCACTCAAGTCCCCTATTAGGACTCCTCTTATTTGGTTTCAATATAATTCAATCAACCTAGCATCCAATATGACTCTAAGGTCCCTCATCTATTCAAAAATAGCATCTTTATTCCCTTGGTTCCTTACAACACCTCCTCTATTTCTCTTAGGTGGCATTATGATCCTTGTTCAGGCAGTCTATTAAACAAGTACTTATTCTATTTTCCAAAGGATATTCTCTCTCCCACTTGTTATTAGGTATTTAACATATATATAATACCAAAATTATGCATAGGGTCCTTGTATTTAGTCTTAACCCTATTCTTTTGATCACACTCTCTAGTTTCTTGACTCTTCCTAATAGCCCTTTGTACCGTATTTTATTAATAGTATGGATAAACTATAAATAATTTAGAAAAAAAATTATTTTTGCTACCTTCTATTGAGACCCACCTATATACCAATTTTCAAGATATAAGTCTACTTATAGACCCACTTTCGAGTTATTAGCCTTCCCTAATTAGGCCTCCTCAAGCAAACACAAGACAATCAACAAAAGTCCATACCAATGAGTCTGTACACACTTAAAACCATTAAAATTAGTTATATACTCATAAAATGGATCATACTACCAAAATTTGTGAATTTTAGATAGTTAGAAATGGATTTATGTAAGAAACCCTAGTTTAGGGTTTTTAGGTGCCTGCCACCACCTGAGAGTAAAAAAAATTCAAATATGAATGATTTAATGGGTTCTAAAGGTAAACAATTTGGTTTTATGGGTCTATCTTTACCTTATACACATCTTTAAATCATCATATAGTGTTTATGAATCCAATGTCATATCTTTTCATATCAAAATGTACTTAACTGTGTCAAAAAATGATAGTATACAAGTCTGAGTTTTTGTAAAGTAGTATAACACAATATAACACCCAAATAAAGTTTCAATAACTCTCCATAAATTATCAAATAACTTAATATTACACACCAAGACTCGTGTGAACCAAATTTTTGACCATTTCTTGCATAGATCAACACACAGTCTATGCCAAACAAAACATGGTATAAGAAAAACATAGTGTTTGTCTATCTATCTAGAATGAAAATTGAAAATTATTTGGATTCCTTATTCAAACCAATTCTCCATAAATAAAATTAATCTTTAGACACATTTATCAATACACATTCAAAATCCTTTATTCCTTAACAACACAACATGGTCTAAACACAAAAAACAACTTCAAAATAAGGGTTTGTTCATGAAAATGTATAAATACCAAATGATTTGAAAACTATTCCTTGAAAAATATGGTCTAAAAATACATTATAAAATAATTCAATAAAATTCATAACTATCCAATTCCACTGATCATTAATCTTTAAAATATAGTCTACAAACCAAGACGAAATACTCAAAATAGGGGTCTATATGATGAATCTGCAAAAATAGGGGTTCTTCCTTCTATTTATTTGAAGTATCTCCTAAAAATAAACATTCATAAATATCTTAAATTCAAAAAATTATCACTTTTATATGAATATAAGTCATTGTAACTACCTTGGTCACCCTTCAATGGTTACAAGATGAGTTACCAAGTATGCAAATTTGTTTTAATATGGGTTTTTCACACAAATGAGTCTTTATATCCTTTATATGGTTTAAAGAGGTCCAGAATTGTGTTTATAACTTTTTACATACATAAAAAATACATTTCATTACCCCTACAAGTTTTATAACAAACCTAAATTCAAATTTTGCAAACAACTAGTTTTGGTGGGAAAATCCTAAATTTGAAATTTTCACTATCTAGATGCATTCATAAACTACAAATTTGAATTATAATAATTATTGGGGAATTTTAAAGACATCCAAATCATAATCCAACCTACATGAATGTAAACAATCCAAAATTTGTCAAAATGGTTCCCTAAGAGTGATGTTCCTGCATCACAGTACTAATTTCAAACAAGCTCATGAGGGTATCTCTCATGCTCCATGGAAAAAAGGGAAAATATGTTAGTGTGCCAAACCAAAATAAATGAAGACCCACATTAGTTGAGGGTTGATCCCTTATAATCCTAGTACTAATTTTAAATAATTTAATGAGGGTATCTCTAATCATTTACCTCCACTTTGTGGTTCAATCTACACACACACACATAAATGTACATCAAATCTCCAATCATGTGAAATAAACACAAAATATATAAACTAAAAATTAATTCCATAAATTAAACTAAAAACAAAATAGCATACTACCTTACCTGACTTTCGCTCTTGCTAGTGGGGATTTGATTCCTCATTGAAGCTCATCTTAGCCTCTTCCTCTCCTATTGCTAGCTCCTCCCCAATAGGGGTGTGGTCTCCTCTGGATCTTTGATCAAATTTAGATCCTTAGTCACCTCCCCCTTTAGCCACTACCTATTATTATTATGGGTCCATTTATGGCAATGGTTGTAATGGGTATTGTGGCTATTGTTAACTCCCTCCTAGTGCTACAAGCTACACAACACCTTCTCCTCTTACCACATGTAGTTGGCCATCATGTGTTCTTCCTCCTCTCTACCTCATCCCAATTAATTTAGTGATGGGAATCCTTAGTGTTAGGGGTTGCCACCCAGTACCCTAAGCTATGCATATTTTATCTCTCACTTTTCCTTGAGTACCACTTTGGGAATGAGTTTATTGGATGCATACTATAGCCCATATTGTTAGGGCACCTTATTAGTGAGGTGTACCTCTACCTATAGGCTCTTATATCACATATACCATGCACTCTTATAAGCTAAAAAATTGATTACCTCATCAACCCACTATTCAACCATCCTCAATATGGCATGATGATTAGATATATTATTATTAGAGTCCCCATAACCTATGATGCATCTATAAAGGGTGCCATACATATCCATATATAGGACTTGATGGCCCTTAAGCCCAAATATCCACCCCTCATTGATAGGGTATCATGATAATTTACCTAATACATGATGAGGTTTGATTGGATGATCTATAAAACCCAAAACTAAATAATCATATAGAAACCCTGTAAGTGTAGGGAAACACATTTTGAGCCCAAGAATTTTTTTAATCATCTCCTCTATGATCATAACTATGGGATCCTAATTTTATAGAAAGTGATCAATCCCTTTATATCCCACTAGATGGCAGAAAAGGATCCATATGATCACCTTGCATAGGTTTATGATTGATGCTCACTTGACCCCATTAGCCTCACCTACTATTTAGCACCCATGTCAAGTGCATCTATGTCACTAAAAGACTTGACCCAACTCGAGGCCTCACCCCTATTGATGGTCTCTCGAAAGTCACCACCCTATCTATAATTAGTCATCTTATGATCCTATATATGTTAGTGATAGTGATAATCCATTCTCTTTAGGCCTATGGGAACTGTAAGGTGATTTAATTCACATCACAATAGGTGAAAAGGTCATAAAGAAATTTACTCATTGGGGAAACAATCCTCACCTATGTGATACTAATAATCTTATCTTTGTCTAGGACACCCACCTCGTCAACTGTCAATGATGCCAAAACCTTTAGAATCCACTCTTGCTCCATGACCCTAATCCAATAGATGTAAGCCTTATGTAAAAATAAAGATGAATGACCAAGATAAGTCCTCTAGTCTCTAAAAGTGACTAAAACTAATTAACTTCAGTCTATGGTGAAATTGGTCCACTAGCTAAATTTTGTCCTCTTATTTTAGGATTTTAGTTGTGATAATCTATGGTATAATTTATAGGTATGGGGATCCATTAGATAACATGCTTGGATATATCTCCAAGAGGTACAATGCTACCACCAGAGGTCCAATACCAGTTTTCTCATTGATATACAAAGCTTATATACTTCTAGCTAAACCAATTACATTTGATTGAAATTCAAATCTCTACTTTGTTTCACTTCATAATTTATAAAATGGTGACAAAGGTCACTTGTTCACAAATAAACACCAAAAGGAGGGAGTGAGTAAGGAAGAAAAGCAAGGCTTTTGAATAAATGGCCAACACAAATACTTCCAAGACCAAAATATGCCCATTTATAGTTGTAAAACTGTATGCTAAGTTTCATGATGGTTTGGAGTATGGTCACATGGGGAAAGAGTCTAAGGAAAAAATGGGAATGCTTGATTCAAGTATTCTTTTAATGGATAAATTGGTAACAAGACTGTAATTAACTACACATAGTTCCTAATAACTTTTAAATAAAACAAAAATAACCACACAACATTATTATAACAACAAAATCTCTATCTAATTAACACATGAACCATGTAGAAAAGCACAAATTAAATTCCTCTAGAATTAGTATTAATCCATTAGAATAGAAAAGAAGTGGAAGACCTTATGGCCAACCTAACACATTTACACAAAAAAAAAAATAGCATTATTCTCACAACTTTTTTTTCAAATAGAGTCAACCTATGTAGCAATACTTATATGAAATAGGGATGGGGCTTGTCTCCAAAGAGTATAGGATCCCACTCTTGGCCATCTTAGCCTAAAATGGTTCAAAAAAATTATTCCAACATATATTGAAAGGATTTTCTACGGGCTACTCAAAGAGCATCAAGAAGAGGTCAGGTGGGCCACTTCCTAATGGTTCTAGAAAGTTGTGCTAAGCTACCCAATATAAAGAATGTGGGGAAAACATGTCTGATTAAATTTTGTGGTGCTGTGAATAACATTGGATTGGCCACATGGCATAATTTTGCGGTCTCTAGTTTCTTCAACATTCCTTTTATTATTGGTATACACCATATCCACATATCTTTTGCTTATGTTTTTAATTTAAAATACATATTCAAGTCAGGTTTCTTAGGATTATGATAGTTGTGAATTACCACTTGATCAAGACCTATGTATATCTTGTCTTTTGTCTTTGGAACACAATTAATTTGGATGTTGACACTTGTCTCTTTATCAATCAATCACTCAAATTTAACCTTTGTATTCTGATTTTGGATGCCTAGTCATATTTAAAATGGAAGATGCTTCTTAAATGATTTTGAGGTTTGCTTTCATGTCATGAACTCATTTTGTTTTAAGGGGGCATGTGGCACTACATTGTTGATCCTATTTACTTATTTATTTTAATGAGTCACCTGATCTACCACATGTCTATTCATCATCCCATTGGAGCTTGATTTTATCTATTTCTATTAATTTGTTTAGAGTGTGACACATGGAATGATCTTGGTCCTTCACTTAGTCACTAGACCTTGTTCTTTATATTATTATTCCTACATGATGTTAGTGAGATACTTCCACATGGATGACTTTCACTTCTCTAGGTGATCACCTATCTTTGAAATGTGTGTTTCTATGTGAAAGTAATGAGTTATCAAGATGATACCACATGGATGGTCATCACTTATCTAGGTGATTGCCTATCTTCAGGATATGTGCCTCCTTGTGTAGGTTTTGAATTAATGAGGTTTTGACATGTGGCATAATTTTTAAGTGACACTTGGAAGATGACTATGATAGGATAGACACATGACACCTCATCACTTAATCATTTGCTTCGTAACTTTGTGATATGTGTAAGAAGGTACCTCCCATGAATGAGCAAGATCATGCCACTCAATGTGATCTCACTTATTTAAAGGTTCACTAGACATTGAATGTTGTGCAAGTAACCTTTGGCCACAAATGAGTGAGATCATGCCACATGGCATGATATCACTTATCTAGATGCTCTAAAAGCTTGGGGAACTAGCCATTTTTATGATAGAAGCGAGAGACTAAGATGAAGAGAGGTGTCATAACTCCACTAATCCAATTGCTTAGAATAAAATAATACCTATAACTTTTTCAAAAAGATAGCAAAGAAGCAAGATGAAGACATACATGTAAATCTCATGGACCTAGAGCTCACCAATAGAAAGGCTTAAAATTTTTCAAATAGGATGCATAAGATTGAGATGAAGACATGTGTATAAATCTTGGTTTCTCAAGACTTAACCATTCAAATTAAAACTTTATATCCATTTAAAATCAAACTACCATGACACTTCTTTAAATTTGATGGATGTCCTAAGTGTAAAGAGACATGTGTTAAAGAAATTTTTGCAAGAATGACTAAGTATGAAAATCATTCATAATGCAAAGGGTTATTTTGGGATGGACTAATTAGGCATTATCAAAGTTTCCTTATAAAGTCAGATTAACCTAAAAAATACAAAGACAACTTGGACAAATATTGAGTTAAGTAGGTTAGTCCATAAAGCTAAAACTTGAATTCGATGAACATCAAGACTGAAAATCTAAATAGATACATAAGGAAATAAGACTCAGTCAAAATTTTATACCAATACATAAATCAAATCAATAGAGTAACTTAGGAAACACTTATTCACCTTAGTTAATCTATAATAAAATCAAGACTTCATTCAAATAAAACTCAAAATTAGAAATCAAGGACTTATACTTAAGAAAATGATTATTGACTTGGACTTACATTGAATTAATCCCAAAAAATACATGAATATGGGTCCCTTAGCTCAAATTTGGTCCTCATTCAAAATTTCAAAAATGGGGCATGTTGATCACAATAAATGGTGACTATTGTGGAGAAAATGTTGCCTCAATGTTTAGAATCTAGACTGTGGGCCTTTATTAATGAACTATGAGATAAAAAATTGAAACTATATTAAATAAACTTAGAGAGAAGAGATTTCTCAATCTTGTTTTAGAAAACAACATATTAGGCCATGACTTCTTCAATGGGTCATTTTGTGTAAAGAGTGATTCATTCTTTTTTGGTTCTACTTTGAATCCACTGGGTAAGCTTAGGCATATCTTAGGTACTTAGAAATCCTTAAAAAGTGCTTTATTTAAAAAAATTGACTAAGTAAAATAAATATTGGGAATTTCTCTATTTCTAGATAGGCATTTATATCCCTGAAAAATATGCCTTTGGTCCCACTCTAGGCCTTACTCCATTATCAGTCAGGTTGAAAAGACTGCAATGGAGATTACCCAAGTCACCCTTTCTTAAGAAAAAAATTGCATTTTTCATGAGATTTAAACTTCCTTTACTCAAATATTTTTTTTTATTAATCTAGGAGGGTTGGGGACCAATGTAGCCAAGGTTGAGAAATGGTTCAATTAGTTCTTTAGACCAAGAACATCCTTTACTTACTCAGTGATTTTGCCTTGATTGATATGTTTTTTTTGTGTGTTGTGATGACCTTCATTAGAATAAAGATTTTATTAATTTAATTTATCATTTTTGAATCAATGACTCTTAATACTTTTAATGTCTCAAAATAGTTTCCTTTGCTTATCACATTTTTCAATGATGGGAGCTCACCTTCTACCTTCCAAATTTGGGACTATATCTTCAATGCCTTATCAAATTTGAAGTGATCAAACTCAAAAGAATGAGGATCAATGCTTGGATTTGGTTTTATCTTTCCATAACTAGCTATATATTTCCACTCATTATAGGAAAAGAGATCTCATTTATGGAGTGGGGATAAAATATTATAAGATTGTCAAGATGAGCACAGGGAAAACAAACATGAATATAACCAATATAACACAAGAACAAGAAAGCAAATGCATAATAAAACATAAACAAACACACAACTAAAGAAAAATAACTAAATATAAACTAATATTTACATCACTAGTCTTTTCTTGAGGGGATATTATAAGATTACATTAGAAGGAACAATTAATAAGTAGTGCTTCAAGAATTTTCCATTCACAGGAAGTGGGAGATCATTCCCTTCTATGTCTTTCAATTAAAATGCATTCTGCCTCAACAACTTAGAGGGTTGATATGGGTCAATACAAATTAAATCAAACTTGGATTGTTGTCCCTTTTCTCATGGGATTTATCCCAAAATAGGACTGATTCACATATCTTGAAGGATTTGACCTTAACACTCTTATCAAACCTTATTTTGATAGTAATCTAATGTCTACTCAAGTTTTTTAGAATATATTCTCATGTGTTCCTCCAATTGGATGATGTTTAGCAGCATTGAGTTTATCTTCCCATTGTCTTCCATGTATTATTGTATAAAATTATACATAAGGAGCTTGAGGCTTATTGACATGATTGGTTCCAAGCCATACACTAGTATAAAAGGTAAACTTTTAAGAGCTTGTTTCTATGAGGTGCAGTCAGCGTAAAGAGCATATTTCAACAGTGAATGCCAATCCTTAGGCTTCTTTTTTGTTGATTTTTTGATCTCATTGATCATATTATTATTAGTCAACTCATCCAAACCATTCATGTTTCAGATAAATTTTGCTTATTATTTCAAAAAGGGAAAAGAAGAAACTAAGTATGAGTATGGATGAAAAACTTGTTTGATTGTGTACATGTTGAATCAAAAGATTGTGAAGAGCTCCTCTTTAACTTGGGAGGATGACCTATAGATAATAAATCACTAAAGCAAACTTGTTTGTTAGATAGATAGTTTACTAGATCGCCTAGTGGTAGCTAGATCTTGAAAGCAAAAGCTTCCTTAAGGGATATCAATCTACACATTTTAAACAATTAAGTTTATAAAATAAGAAATAAAGTACTTGCATCAAAAATCAAAAGCCACTAAAATTAAACACAAGAATGCTTGCTAATAAATATGCTAGGAATGACTAGAATAGTAATAAACTAATTAGTACTAGTGCTAGATTGTTGGGGTATGCTTCAAAAAATTAGAAAGGGGTCTATGAATAGGTAGGAACATAGAAGATCAGGTTTGGTTAGGGGTAGATAGGTGAAAATAGCTTACTAGTTTTTAATACCATAGTGACTATTAGTGGTTAGGGTGATCATCATCAGTTAAGGTGACCATCAATGGTTAAGGTGACTATCAATAGTTAGACAAACTATTGGTGGTTGAGGCAGCTGTCGATGGTTACTATGTGTAGATCTAGGTTGATAAAAGTCTGATTGATGGGATCTCAAAGTGAGATTTCAAGAGTTGGGTTGGTACTGAGATAAATGTGAAAAAAATAAAATAATGAATTACGAGAAACCAAATACTTATCTTATAGAAAGTAGATTGGGTGGATGATTGAGGTGGTTGGCTTGTTGGTAGAGCTTGGCATGATTTTGATAGAGTAATGGTACTTGACACTTTGGCAAAGCTGAAGTGGCAAGTTGGCTATTTGGCATAGTAGCTAGTTCATTAGATCATTGATAATGATTTACCTATAAAAAATAAACTCATAGATGTACAAGTTCTTGATACCAATTGTAGATGATTTCACCTCTTTTCTCCTCTTTTCTTATAAGTAACACAAGAGAGTTATAACAAGACATGAACTAGGTCTCCTAATTATAACTCTCTCATGTAATGGTTCACAACTACATTTATATGAGTTATTTTTATGAAAACAAGGTGAATGAGTTGTATGTTAGTTTTTAAGGTGTACCCTGGCTGTCAATGGTCAAGGTGACTGTCGATGGTCAACTTGACCTTCGACAGTTGAGGATGAAGGTTCAAAATAGGTAAAAGGTTAGGTTAAGCCAATTTACTCAAACTAACCATAGTTAGGTTTGATTTAAGGTCAGAGGGTCATATTGGTCTTGAGAGGGTCTCAAGGTGGTTAATGGGTATTTCAACACTTAAAATCATGGTGTGTAGATTTTTGGTGTCTACGTTTAACCCTTTTTTACTATGTGGCCTAGAATCAACCAGTTGTAAAATAAAAACTAATGTTAGTCAAAGGTTTGATTGCCCTGAGTATGGGAGGAGGTGTTCCCCTTCAAACTAGGAGGTGATGAAGTAAAGCCAAATTGGTTATAGTTTTGATAAGGTGGGTGAAGGTTAGGACAAAGATGATTATCACTAAAGATGGGTGATAGGCTAGGCACTAAAGCGTAAACATGCATACAAAGTATGACAAAAGGTGTAATAGCCAAGATTGTGCAAATATGAGGTTGTCATGATTGATAATAATAAAGTTTAGTTTTAAGGAATAAGTGACTAGTGTACCACATGGCCATAATTAGGTGTGGCAGTTGGGTACACCTATTAGTCTCCTAGAAAAGGTTGGTATTTTTGTGGGTATCCAAGGTAGGAATTGCTCTTGTGAAAAACATAAATAGGTTAAGTATCATGGGTATCTAAGGTAGGAAGTGCTCTTAAAAATACATAAGTGGGTCAATTAAGTGCAAGGTGGTGCAAGTTCAAAAAGGTGGTCAACATGGCAAGGTTATCACTATGGTCAAAGGACCAAGCAAAAAGTGTCAAAAAAATGCACGTGAGTTGGCCAAAATGGACCAATGATGAGGTGGTCAAGGTGGGTGGAGAAGGTATTCTTCATGGGTGGGTGATTTTAGGTTTTAGGGTGACTTGAATATCAATGATCAGTAAAAGCCAAAAAATTAGGGTGACCTCGCCATCGATGATCAAGTTCCCCAAGGGTGACCATTAATGGTCACCCTGACCATTAATAGTAAGGTAAAAGTGAAATTGGATCACTTTTTACTAAATTTGTCTTATTCTTTCTTTTGACCTAAAGCTTTGATAATTTTGGTGTTTAATGGTGAAGGGGATTTATGAGGTGGAGGTTGACATTTAGCTGAGGTGGATTGAGGGGACCATTCAGGATGTTGGGAGTATGCACATGTGGATGAGTATGGGTGGGTATGCACTTGACTCCATGATGGAGGTCATGAAATGAGCTAGGGGTGCCTTATATTTGATAATTTAGGTGGACTTTTTAAATTTGGGTTAGGGGGACAGGGTAGTTTAAAATGCTTAGTTTGGTGTGTTATGTCCTAGGTAGGGTTTTTATGGATTTGAGAAAATAGATGGGTGAAATTAGGAAATGATTAGGTGGGTAGGTGATTTGGGGTGGGTAGATAGGTTAAATTAGCTAATTAGGTGGTTTAGTTATCATTTGGGTAGGTTTTGGGGGTAGCTAGGGTTTGGGTGTTCCAGCCTTGAAACACCCACAATGATTGTCAATAATCAAGGCTAAATGTTGATAGTCAACACCCTTAGGAAAGAAGATGCTTGACCATCAATAGTCACCATGACCATCGATGGTTGACTAGGTTAAAGAGAGGTATGGAAAGTTTTTAAATGTTAAGGCCAAATGAGATGATTGCTGCTAGGTATAGTCTTATGTGTTAAGAAGAAAATTAGTGGTCATTGAGTAGATGGGTAGGGTAGATGATAATGGTGTAGGTGACTAAGTAATGTTTTCATTTTGGTGTAGGCTAGGGAGAAAATATAGATGCATGATAGAGTACCTCATATCTTCACCAAGATCTAGTAGGGGATGACCCCAGCTGATTGAGCCCACATAGAGGAGGTTGGGTTAGGAACTATGAGGCATTATTAGTATGTGACTCAAGATACATCCATGGTCATAATGCTCATGAAGAGATGGGATCCTTCTATGAACACCTTTATGTTGCTGATCAAGGAGATGACTATCTTTCATGAGGATGTGCATAGGATCACCTAACTTGAGCTTTGAGGCAATCTAATCTACCATATAGAGCAAGAGGAGTGGGATAATCACATTGAGATTTTATACAGAGATGAGAGTGATTAGGCCAAATGGCATGCTAAGGGGTTTCAATACATTATTTTGTATGAGAGGGATCTAGGTGAGAGGAGACTCATAACCATACTCATGATTGTTTTTACATGTTTTGTACTTCCCAACTTGAGTAATGAGAGGTTCCTTTATTTTCTACTAGGGGTGATAGTCAAGTTATTTCTAGGTTAGACTATATTCAGTTAGGTGCATGTTTTACTAGTACAAATCTAAAGAGAAATGTGGGGGTTTAGGGCCCATAGGAGGTATGGCATCAATATCATCTTGGTTATACATTGTTGGGCCTACAAGCACATTTAGGTGTTGAGGCCAATAAGGTTGCCTTAGGTAGGTTTCATATAGATTAAGTTCCCCATTAGATTTATGTGGTGGAGGGGTGATTTTACTACATCAAGTGTAAGAGGTGGTGTACACAATGTGGAGTGGTTCAGGGGTGTACTAGTGATAGGAGACATCACTTAGAGGTCATACATCTAATTTATAGTATGGCTTGGATATAAGATGCAAACACTCTCTCTTTAGAGCTATAGATGGATACTTGGTAGGTAGGATGGGGAGGTGGAGTTGATCCCATTTGAGAGGTGAGGAGGTAGTTTATCCTGATATAAGGTATTCTAGGTCTATTTCCTAGGTACAAGCATAAAGACTCTAAGATTTTACTACTAGAGCCACATCCCATGCCTACTTTTATATATTTTGAGGAGCTACTAGCTAGGTCAAAGATAGATGATGCTGGGTTTATAGATAGGTACATGGCATGTTACTAACCCATATACATAGATGTAAACATTAGTAGGGATGATGGAGGTGTGAGGTTGATGGTCATGGATCTAGTTGGCCATGATGGACAGGTAGGAGTAGCTTTAGCCTTTGCATAGGGATAGGTTATACTACTACAAGGGTAGGTGGTCACATTTTAGGGCCTGAGTGTTATACTAATAGGGTCAGATTACCAAATTATAGATTTAGGTTACCACCTTATACGGTTAGGTTGTTATCATGATAGGTGAGAGGGACTAAAGTAGGACCTCACTAGGCTTGATGACCTAGGAGAGGGACTCTTTGAGGTAGAGAGGAGGAAGAGTAGAAGTAGTTTAGATAGGGCCATCAAGCACCATCCCCATGGCATGATCCCTAGATATAGTAGAGGATCTATAGTATTATGAATCCATAATTTTGACATAGTTTCTAAATGAGCCCCGATGGGCTGAGTATAGGGATAGCTTGGCAAGTGGTGCTAGTGTAGTGACACTAGGGAAATGGGCAACATCTTTATCTAGACATACAGGGATAATTGGGGGATCAACAAGTATAGTAGGTGGGTAGGCACTAGGATCTAACAATGCTCCAAGAGGTAGTGGTGCCCTTGGGGCATATATATCTCTAGATTATGACACTTTGTATATCATTTTAATTTTGACATGAAAGCTGATGTAGTGAGATGTACATTTTGAGAGAGAGACATGTCTATCTACTTTTACACATGATTATGCTATTTAACTCATGATTTGATGCATACGATCATTATTTATGCTCATGTTTAGAGTTTATGGTTTATGGTTTTGGTGTTGACATTGATGTTTAATGCTTATGATTTGATGTTTATAGGTGATCATGGATTTATGATTATTATATGGATGTTAGACACTGATATGGGCTTAGCTAGGAATGAGATGGTTTTGATATATGGTTATGCTTATGACATGCTAAATTTTAATGAGTATATACTGCATTATTCTAGACTTAGACATGTGGTGGAAAATGGTTGATTATTTAGATGTTCATGGATTTTATGGTTTTATTATGCTTGGTATGGTTATGCCTATTGTTAATTTTTAGGATAAAACACATGAGGTATTTTAAGTAAAAACACTAGATAAAAAACCAAAGAATATAATTAAGAGACAATCATCATAATGAAAATATCAATTTAGTCATGATAGGATAAGAAGAGGGCACAATGCATCTTCACTAATAAGGACTAAAACAAAACCAAAGTTGGATTGGTTTAATGAACATGAGCCCTTCAAATGCTTTGAATGAGCATTCCTTAGTTGGTTAAAAGGTGTTTTGACCACATAATGTCAAGTAAGCTCAAGAACCCCTTGCATATAGTGTAAAGGTGAAATGGGTGAAAATGAAACCTTCTTGTGAGAGAAACATGAATCTTTTGTAGATGTCCATAGAACCAGGATAAACAAGCCTATGTCAAAACTATGTAGACTGATCGATACATGAAGTCTACTTATGAAATTTGATTATGGCTTCTACCTTATTTTGGTGTTTGAGAGTCGGTTGTAGCTTCCAAGGTTTGTTTTTTATATGATTTTGATGATGGGTCCTTTGTTTATTGTTGTATATGGGAAGTTGATTGATGCAAGAATCTTCCCTAAAATTATTGTGTTTGATAAAATGCTTTACTCAACCATCTTTCAAGGGAGTGGTCTAAAATTATTTGGTTTTTTTAATGTTTTTTTATAGCTATCCTTCAAGGGAGTAGTCCACCTTATTCTTTAGCAATTTCAAATAAATTTTCAACAGTTGTCCTTAAAGGGAGTAGTTTGTAAATTTTAGGAATGACCCATGATTGCTATTGATGTGGATGTTACTTTTACTTGTTTGATTTTGCTTGACATAGACTTGCTTAGGCTAGCTTAGTTATTCATCTTTATGAAGGTAAAACTAAAATCACAAGAAGGTTGATTAGGTGTAAAGAGGTTTAGGTGAAAAAAATCATGGGAATCTATCCTGTAAAGGGGTGAAAAGTACCATGAGAACCATGCCATGGGTAGAGCTATGATACCCATTATTTAAGATAAGGCTATGGCAGTGACAGATAACCACATGATTCAATTGTAATTTGTTTCCCCTATAATATGGAGATGAATGTGAATGGATAATAAGGGATGAGCTTAAATTAAACAAAAGGTAAACTTAATCCTTTTTAACAAAATAATGGTCAGAGATGCAAAACATTGAGGGGCTCAGGTTCTGGGAGGCCTTTGAGAGAAGACAAATAGTAAGATCCTAATCTATACTTGTGGGTTATAATATAAGGTCCAAGATAATTGAAATCAAACTTGCCCCACTTACTTTTCTCCATATTAGTGACATGTTGATTTTTCTTTAGGATGAGGTATCTAATGTTGAATTCTTGCACCTTAAGGTGCTTGTTATAAGAATGATTGATGTGCTCTTGATAGACATGGAGATGGGTAAAGGCTGTTAAATGATGCTCATTGAGTAGCTCTAGCTGAGCTAAATGATGCTGATGATAATCATCCTTATAAATAAGCTCTTGCAAAGATATGCAAAGAGATGGGATTTGGACTTCAAGAGGCAAGATGGCCTCCACTCCAAACACAAGATAAAATAGGGTAGCACCTGTAGGGGTTCTAATGCTAGTATGATATGCCCATAAGGTGAAGGGGATGTGTAAATGTAAATCTCGACTAGATGCATTGACCATGTTAGTTACCATGTTATTAAGAGTTTTGTTTCATCACATAGACCTTGTACTTTCTTATTTTAAAAATATTTTCCATTGTTGATGATAATCTTATGAGGGACACCAAAACAACAAAT
The DNA here is from genome assembly GCA_037957365.1 of Torreya grandis. Lineage (NCBI taxonomy): Eukaryota > Viridiplantae > Streptophyta > Pinopsida > Cupressales > Taxaceae > Torreya > Torreya grandis. The sequence continues at coordinate 2,040,419 of JARHVA010002317.1, read as the reverse complement.
AATGTGATGGTTGATAAAGTCAATAATATTCTTCAATTTGGTTGACACTAAAGGAATAAACTCTGCCCACTTGGTAAAATATTCAGTCATGATGATGATGGAGTGGTGACACTACAAAGAAAGAGGGTTAATTTCACCAATAAAGTGTAGACCCAATTGTGAAAAGGGCTAAAAATCAGTGGAAACTTGAAGACTATGGCTATGTGCGTGATGAAAATTAGCATGTTTTTGACACTTGACACACTTTTTCACATAATCATATTAGTATTAGTTAAGGGTAGCCAAATAATAGCCAAGGTGAAAATTGCACTTAGCTATAGTGAGGCCACTAAAGTGGCCTTCATAGATTTCATTAGCATTTCCTTGATAGCATGAGAGGCTTCTTAACTATGTAGGTAGCGGAAGAGGAGACCATCAAAACCACATTTATAAATAATTCCTCTCATAATGGTATAGTGAGATGTACTCTAGATAAATTCTTTTTTAGCCTTCCTATAGAGGCTAGAAGGAACTATGCCAAGGTTGAGATAATTGAAGGTTTGTTGATACTAAAGGTTGGTTTGGGTCTCCCCAACATTGAAAATGGTGGGAGAATATGGTTTGACATAGGAGGGTTGGGTGAGTTTATAGATAATGATAAATAGATTAGAATTTGAGGGTTTAGATGGTATTTTAGAGGTGAGGGAAGCCATGGTGTCAATAAACTTATTAGTAGATCATGGGGTTGACTAGATGTGGTAGTGCTCGAATGATGTTAAGAGTTCATTAACTAGTTGCTTTTAGTATTGTAAAACATCATTCTTACACTCGTAAGAGCCATTGATTTGATTAACCACAAGTTAGGAGTCACTAAATATGTTGATTATTTTGACTGTTAGAGCTAAAGTAGTTTGAAGGCCTATCACTAGGGATTCATACTCAGCCATATTATTGGTACACTCAAAATCAAGCTTGAAGGACAAAGAGAGAGGCTCATCATCAAATGGGATAAGGATGATACATGCTTCCCCACCATGCTAATACTTTGATCCATCATAGAAAATGGTGACTTGATAGGTAAAATATTCTTGAGAGAGGGTAGTGATGGACTCATTGAGGAACTCAAGAGGAGGAGGTTATTTATTTGCTAAAGTTGCTTTAGCCAATTATTCAGTGATGACTTGTCTTTTTATTGACTTCTACTAAAGGAAATCAAGGTCAAACTCTAATAAGAGCATGAGCCACTGGGCCATACATTATTTTTGGTATGGATTGGAATGTATATACTTGAATGGGTCAGTATTGGTTATGATAAAGGTTTTATGGTTAATAAGGTAGTGGCAAAGCTTGGTGGCCATGAAGACTAAATCTAAGTAAAATTTCTCAATATGAGTATACCAAGTCTCATACTCTACAAGTGTGTAGTTAATGTAGTATATGGCTTGTTTTTTATGTTGTTCATCCTGATGAGCAAGCATTACCCCTAGATAATGGTCAATGGAAGAGAGATATATAGGTAGAAAGTTTAGTTATCCTTGAGAGGGGTAAAGATAGGTGGCTACAAAAGGTACTTTTTGAGTGAATCAAAGGCCTTTTAGTAATCGTTATTCCACTTGAAAGATACATCCTTCTTTAGAAGGTGGTGGAAGGGTTGGCACCAATCCAAAATATGGGAGATAAAATGATGAATAGATTGAAGCTTCCCTTATAAGATACAGAATCGATTAAGGTTAGTGGGAAAATCATGTCAAGGATGGCTTTGATTTTAGTGGGATAAAATTTGATTCTATGAAGGGAGATAATAAAGCCAAGAAGCTTTCCTGACAAGACCCCAAAAATGCACTTTTTGGGGTCTAAACAGACATGCTAATGGATAAGCCACTCAAAGATGATGTTGAGAATGGCAAAATGGTCCTTTTGGAGCTTGGATTTTCTAATAAGGTCATCCAAATAGTCCTCTACAATTTGATGGTTGAGTTCATCAAAGATATAAGTCATGGCACATTGGTAGGTTTCACCAATGTTATTTAACCTAAAAGGCATGTATCTATAGTAGAAGGTTATCTATGGGGTGATAAAGGTAGTTTTATGTTGATCTTTAGGAATAATCAAGATCTAGTTGTAACTCAAGAATCCATCCATGATAGATAACATCTTGTGGTCAGCTGTAAGATCAACTAGCTGGTTGATGTTAGGTAGAGGAAAGTCATCTTTAGGGCAAATGAGGTTGAGGTCATGAAAGTCTACATAAATTTGCAGTCCCCCTATGGCTTTGGTGATAGGTAAAATATTCAAGACCCATTTGGGGTAGTCAATAGGTTGAATAAAGTTGATAGATAGGAGACATTGAAGCTCTTCGTTGACAAGAAGGGCTATTTGAGGTTACATGCATCAAATCTTTTACTTAATAGGATTAGTATGATAGTTAGTGATGATGTTATGGGTAGCAATGGTGAGGTCAATTCTAAGCATGTTGATATAAGACCAAGTGAAGGCTATGTTATGGTCTTAAAGGAAAATCCCTAAGTTCCTTAGCATTTAGTGATTGGGCAAGTTTGAAAATGTGGGGGTTATTCAGAGTACCCAAGTTGATTGCTGTGGTGGATTCATTTAACATGGTCAAGGTCTTTAGTGGAAGGGATTTATGGATGGAGGAATATGGGATACCAATTTAGGTCAGAATGGAATCATCATCCTAACACTGGACAATGTTAATGGTAGGAGAGTCCTCTCCTATCATCTCAAGATGGGTCAAAGGGATGGATATGATTGTTTCTTATTTTTGATAATTTAGGGGGTTGATCATGTTGACTTAAAAAACATTAGGTAGGATGATGTCATCATTTTCACACACAAGTGGAGGTGAAGTCAGTGAGGAAGGGGCATCTTCTTTAATAATGGTAATGGTAGGTTGTTTGATTTTATTATTATTAGGTAAGATGAACCCAAGTTCATGCTTCTCATGCAACTTCCTGGTTTTGATGGTGACCAATTCATGTGGGCCATGGTCATACCACCCAAGATCGAAACCCTTCCAAGCACACTAATGGAGGTATGTCTTGGTGAAGCTCAATTTATCTAGGTAAAAAAAAATGATGATGAATGGTTGAGGTGGAAGAGAGGTGGTAGAAGCACTTAGGGATTTGTCAAGTCCCCCATAGACAAAATGGGTTTAATAGTGGGGAGGTCTAAAAATAATGATAATCCTAACATTGGGGTCATACCCTAGTTGATGGTTAAATTTCCCATACTCTTAGGGAGTAGGGAAAGTGTCAAGGGATAAAAGGTAATATTCCCCCAGTGAAAGATGATGGAAATTTGATTCCAAAGGGTCCATGGTGGGGATTTGGTCCAAAGGGATAGAAGAACTAGTCAATGCCTCATTAGTAAAAGGGGATATGATATCCACTTTGGTGGTTGAAGGGTGTATTGTAGTTGCTAAAGGTATGATGGATGGGGTTATGAGGACATCATTGGGGTGATAGGTCATGTTACATGTCGAGAAAGAACTTGGGTCAGCTTGGATGGTGATGACCTATCCTTCATTCTCAAACTTAATGAAATAGTGAAGGGTGAAGGGGACACAACCCATGGAGTAGATCTAAGGTCACCCCAATAAAACATTATATTAGAATTTACCTTCTACTACATATAAAATTTTAGGGAGTGTGTGGGGTTTTAAACAAATATGAAAGATAGAAGTTCCCAATGTAGTGGCCGTGGTATCATTGAAGGAATGAAGGACAACCAAATATTTAGATATGAAATTATCTAGCAAGTTGAGTTTTTTTTAAGTAGTAATAAAGAAAGGGGGATCTATTTCTTCAAGTGGATGGAAGGTATTTCCAAATCCTTGAAGGTTACAAGGTTAGAAATTTGAAAGGCACCTACAAAGGTTGCTAGAGGTTAGGGGTCCTCAAGTTGGACCTTAATGGATTGTAAAGCCTCTATTAATGCTTAGTGGTGATGGGGAGAGGTAGAGATCAAATCATACAAGCTCATCTTCATCGAGGTCTAGTGAAGTTGCTTAAGGATGACTCTCCTGATGGATTTTGAGGGGTTCGATTGGGAGGCACCTAAAATAGACACCTTAGGTTTGGTTGAGGGTAGAGATGGATGGTTTTGAGTTGTTTGGGAGGTCAAATATGGATACATCCATGGAATGGACACCTTAGCTTTCCCCTTATCCTTTTATTGTGATCTGGTGACCATGTTGATAGTATGAATAGAAGGAGAGGTTGAGGTAGTAGACTATTTAGACTCATCTTCACTCTAAGGTGAGAGTGGAGGAGTAGGTAAGTGTTGGATAGATATAGTTTTTGGTTGGATTGGTATGGGGCCTATGAGAGGTTCATCTATTAATATATCATCCTCGTCATGAAGTCGATGGATAATGGTTTAGAGAGCTTTGTAGTTCTTTGTATCATGGTTGGGTGTCCTATGATAAGAACATACATGGTGGTCATTGTACTAGATGGGTTTTGAAGCTAGAGGATCAAAGGGCCTAACAGGAGGTAAGGATAATAAGAAGTTTATAATAACCTATGCAAAATAATAGAGTAGTACTCAGCTAAAGGTGGTATGGGTGTGGTAGTCTTTGCTTTGATGGTTAAATTAGGAGGTTATTTGGAGATAGGTTTGGTGGTAGATGTTTTAGGTAGGGGGTATGCTTGGTTGATGGATTTAGTTTAGGAAATGAGATAGAGGTGAAGGATTGTAAGGTAGGTAGCTTAGGTATTATTGGCATGATGAAAAGAGGTGCATCAAAAAGTAACTACGAAGGTGTAGCCAAAAGAGGTGGTGGGGTTTCGGTAGAGGCAATTTGCTTCCTACTCAAGGTAGAGGGATGAGGCCCCATAATGGAGGAAAAAGTTGAAGAAATCAAAATTTGGGCCTTACAACCTTTGTGTGGATTTACCTCTTTAGTTTTTTTGGTTTGGTGTTTGGTTTTTGGTTCTGGTGAGGCAAGCTCCACCTTCACCAAGGGGTGACTAAGGCTTGGTGTGGGGAAGGTGCCAAGGTTCTTGATTGGTTTAGTCAGTTTGATTTGAGAAGGTAATTTAGTTTCTTGGGTTTTAAGTGCCTTGGATGATTGAGGGATTGTTGGATTGGTTTGGTCAATAGGGTAGGAGTTTGGATAGCAGAAGTGATGGGTTGGTCTACTAAAGGTATGCTTGGGGGTTCTTGCTTGGTGATATAAGGTATCCCTAATTGATTCTATAAGGTGTCTTGATCCATGTTCAGATTGGAGATAAATTCCAATTTTTGCACTAGCCTAGAGATTGGTTTGTAGGTTAGTTTGATTCCCTGAATAGTGGACCTCAAAGATAAGCTCCTAAGTGGAGACACAGGGATGGTAACCTCATCCTCTTCCTTAATCAATGGATTCAAGGTTGAGATAGGTGGCTCATTTGTGGGAGGATTAGACATGGGGGTTTCTTCCTTGGGAATATTATCTGAAGGAGGAATGGTTTGCTTGGTAGCCAAAAGTGAAGATAAGGTAGCAATGGTTGGTTGTTCTGATATGCTAGTTGAAATTTGGGATATTAGATCCACTCCCTCAATAAGTGGAGGGGGAGAGGATGGTACTTCCTTAGTTTGGGTTTCCAAAGGAAGGGAAGGTAACTCCACTACCTCAATAGATGAAGGAGGTGGAGAACCAAAGGATTGGGTACTAGGTGGTTTGGTAATGAACATATCAAGGACCATGTTAACTATATGGGTATCATGAGAGTACTTGACATTGAAAAACCTTATTATCAAATTGACTATGGTTAGGTGAATTTTTGGTAATTCCCTTATGGGTAGTAGTTTTATGAGAACCTCAAGGTAATGCCATTAGCATAAGCCCATTCAATGAGCTCAGTTGACTAGAATGTAGGTCCATTATCACAAACTATCAAAGTTGGAGTGCCAAATGGGGTGGTTATATTTTCCTTAAGGAATTTAATTACTTCCTTGGATACGTTATTTATGGTTTCCATTAATTTTTTTCACTTTGTGTAATAATCAATAGTTTTAATAATGAATTTATGGCTAGATGACAAGTTTGGGTTGATGACTCCAAGGAAGTCAAGTCCTTATTGGGTAAATGGGTGTTCTTATCAAAGATATGTCATTGGTGGCATGTGAAAACATGAGCATGGCCATATTTTAAGATAGTGGACCACTAATACCCATCTCAAAGGGTTTTATGAACAATCACAGTCCCTAAGGGGTGGCCACTACCTAATTTTTCATGAAAACTAGTTTTGACCTCCTTTGCTTCTTCTAACAGACATCTGAGGTAGATGCATTCATAATTATTTCTATAGATTATTCCCTTATTTAGTATGTAATGAGATTCCTTGATCTTGAGGGCTTTCTTTTGCATTTGGTTTAGTCTTGGAGGAGGATTGCCATAAAGGAGATAGTGCATAATTAGATTGCATAGATCTTAATGGACCACTTATTATTGGTCCAATTGCACTATCGCGATCCTTAGATCAATTTCAATTATCATTTGGGTGAGACCTTGGCCTCAAACCAAATTTATAGGATTTATTTCTAGATCATACTCTTTCAACTTGGCCATGCATCAACCACTATGTTATCTTAGCTCATTCTACCCCAATATGAGCATTATGGCTTGGTTTGGGATAATGGTGTGTGTGGATAGTTCATTTTTACCATGTTACTTTTCAAAATGGAAAAATGGAACAAATTATTTCATTTGCACATAAATTGGTCCAAAATCATATGTTTATCCCAAATTATTTTTCAAATTTGAAATACAAGTCTAAATTCACGTTGGTCCATCCCTAATTAGAGCAATACACTATATCATTACATCAATTTTATCAACAATGTCCCAAATCATGTCGACACTTTACAAATGTCACTGCAGAGCAAGTAAATGAAATATTTGATTGATAAACAACATTGCAAAAATCATTTCATATTATGTTAATTAAATTAATTAAGCTTTATTAATCTCTAATGGAATATTCCATGGCTTTTTGGAATTTTTATTTTTCATAATTTAGATGTTCCTAATATCTATACATTCCCATATGAGTGAATTTTACATTCACCCCCAATCCCCAAATGTCCCCCATTATTCTTTTCTTCTATTTTATAATCTTATGTCCCCTTATCTATCCCCCACTCATTCCATTACCAAGTGAATGTGGGGAAAAAACTCTAACTGATGTTGCTACCTAATCAACTTCCCAAGGCTATTAAAAGTTATGATAAACCCATGCCTTGAACTCATACCCAAGCACATGGCCTCTTAATCATCCTCCATTGATATTCCAAATAGATCAATGGCCCTTAATCACTCAAGAAATATATAAATGAAGAATCACCCCTCTTTATTCAAGGGCCAAGATTTTACAGTGAAGCTTTCTTAGTTTATCAAGCCATTTTGTGCATTAATTCTCTTCAATTCACCCCTTACCAACCCAAACCAAGCTTAGTACCCAAAGGGAAATGTTTCTTATGAATAGACAACATTGTTAAAGATATTTTAGAACTACAATCTAAGTTGCCTTCTGCTTGCATTTAAAAATGATAAAATATCTTCAAATGAAGGTACAATTATTCTTGTTCATCTTTGCATTTGTTTCTTTTACCTTGCCTTGGCTCATGACGTCCTAAGCTCAAGGTTATGTGTTTCATTTGTTTTTTTATTGATATTTATCTAACATAGTGAAACTAACCCTTATTGCAATCCTAGAAATATATATGGCACACCTGGTGGGACTCGTACCCCATAACATATTCTAAGATCTTATCCCATTCCTTTAATTAATAAATTGAGTTAAATATTAGCTTAATTTCTCTTATCATTCCTTCATTTTATAAATTTTTGTCCCAGGATTTTATGTTTTTTAAACTTTTATTATATATTAAAAAAGAAATAACAAAAAATAGTTGTTAGAATGGTTGAATTTTTTAATCTATAAAAAAAATCTAGTTTTTTCAAGGTGGTTTGTATTTTTCTTAACAACAGGCTCTAAAAATTTCATAGAAATGTGATTTATAGTTTAGGAGATATGGCTAATTTAGTGACTGCCATTTTTATTAAAAAATGGTTGTTAAAATGGATATATATTTTTAATATTTAAATTATTTTCTTCTAATTTTTACAAGGTGGTTCATGTTTGTCTTAGCTAAGACCTTTCAAAATTTTATCAAAATATGTTTTTTAGTTTAGGAGATACCGCTAAATTACTATCACTTTTATTTGTTTATTCTTTTTTTTGTTGTGTTACATTCTAACTTATTGGATTTTGTGTTAGGGATATTTTAAGCATTCTAGTTTTGGAGGTCTATATCTAAAGTTCACATTTTATTAAACTCACTAATCTCTATTCCAGATCCTAACCTCTAGATATATGTGTTAGAAAAAATGTTAAGTACATAGCATATCATGTACACTGCAAAAGATATAAGCATGTATAAGGCATGTGTAAGTACGTAAGATAAAATATGATAATGTAAAGTGACCATAGAATGATGTAGCTTGGATTTATCATTATCAAAGAGGTGGATTCACCCAATGTCCTAGTGACATGAGTAAAGGGGAATCCCAACATCCATAAGTGATTAGATCATGTATATTTGTATGTCTGTATCATACTCAATTGATGTGTGAAACACGTGTATATAGAAAGTAATTTTATATTATCCACTAACATGGAAGTAACAACATAGATGACAAAGAGATAATAAGGTGAGTACATACTAAATTATTTTTTAAGTATTTTTGGAAAGGTGCCATGGATAAGCAAAAGTGCCACTGGAACCCAAGGATATCATCAACGAGATGCCTATGTGAAGGCACTATATCATATGTTCCATATTCTAAATTACATAATTAATATCACACCAATATTCTATGTTATTAAGATCATAATCATTGATGTAATCAATATTCTATGATAATGTAACCTCTTAGGTTGTTCTTGAACATGTGATATACCATTTAGGTATCTATATATGAATAATGAATTGTGTGATACTATGTTTTTGACCTTTCTAGTACGTCATTATTTGTATCTATGTACCCCTCAGATGTTAACACCTTTATAAACATCCTGAGATATATGATTTTCCTTTCCCTTATCTGTATTTGGTTTTATCCTTTTTGGAGATGGATTTAAATGATATGGACCAAGTCTTATAGGTATGAATAGATCATGTGCTAAGTTATCAAGTGGATGACAACATGGTTTGTTCAACTGTTCATTTTCCATATTAATATTAGGAATAATATCATCATTATCATTATTATTTTGAATGGTACCCTCTTGTTGTTTGACATTGAACAACAAATGGATCTCACATGGTTTATTTTCTAGTGGTTTGGATATAGTTGGTTCCTTTTGTAATTATATATCATTTAGAATTTTTAGAATATTTGGTAATGTTATGTGCAACTATTTTTGCTCTAAATTATTCTTTGGTAACCAAATCTGTTATTTTTGTACTTTTTATCTAGGAGATGTACTCATAATGGGGGTGGTTTGCTTGAGTGATGTATCAACTATAGGATCACCTCAATCTTTGAGAGTTTGTATTTTGTGCTTCAAAACCAAAAATAATTGTTATGATGTTCATACATTCTATGATATGCACAATAGTATTTGGTTATCTAAATAGGATGTAGAGGAGGTAATTGAATCACTTTGGTTTGAATCATTTCTCTTAGGATTTAAGTGGGAATCTTAGTATCCTTTGGTTTCCCTTTGCAATCACTTGTTTTAGATGTGCTTGGTTGAATATTTTCATTTGGATAAGAAACCTTGTTTGGTATAACATTGTTAGAGGAAGATGCAAACACATGATTAACATTAAAATGTGTTGGATTATGTGGGGATGTAATATGATTTTCTATTGAGGTGATATTAGAATTAAAACTCTTTTATATCTCTTCTATTACATTTCTCATAAGGATAATTTGATCTTTGAGGGTTTCACAATTACAAACCCTAGCTACTGCAGATTAAAAGTGTATACACACACTATCTTTTTTGCCCTTTGAAGGAGTAATATAATGGAATTGGTTAGAGGGATAGTAGATATGACCCCCCTTAGGTTTTAGAAGAGGAAGAGGCTCTTTGTTAGCCATTGTAAAGGTGTTATCATGATTATAATTATGCATTTGATTAGGCTTTACTTTTAAATTTCTAACAACATATGGAATACAACAAACAATTACCACTACTAAATATTGGTATAAAAAGCACACAAGAGATATCTCCATATTAAACATGATGAAAAACTCTAATTTTTATATCTAAAAAATTGAAAAATTGAATCAAAATGCTATAAATTTGAAACCCTAAGTCAACTAGGGTGTTATAAGGTTTGATCAATACACAGGTTCACCAAAATGTTTTACCCTACTATATTTGGGTATGTTTTAGGGTTAAGAATATATAAATAAATAAACACAAGGGTGATAAATAGAACTATAAAAGGCCAATTAATTTTAAAACTCAGATAAAATATATATTAAATTTATTATGCTGAGATATGCTAAAATGGAAAGTACAACTATGCTAGAAATTAAAATAATATAATTAGTTGGTTTGATGTTAATACAAATCTAGATGTAGATCACGTAGGAATTACGCTGGAAGAGGATTGTAGATCAATCAACAGATTCTTAAAAACTATCTTGTGTAGTTGTAGACACTTGTGTCATCTTGGGATGGTTATGTTGACACTACTATTCGGAATGGACATAGGTGCCCAATATAAAATACCTACTAAACTAGATAAAACTACCTAGTTATTTTTGGTTCAACATCACCTACACTCTAGTGCATTTAGATTTAGGTCAATGACTGTCACTCCTTATCAAATGATAAAATCCTAGATCTTCATCTTCATGGTGACCTTGGAAAAAATGGGTTAGTGGGATCATGGTGTCGAGCTAACCCCAAAGATCCATTTGTTAATGGGTGTTGCCTACATAGCCATTACTATGTTTTCACAATTTTTGAAAATGGAAAAAACTGGTGGAAAAATCATCTTTTAAATAAATGACTAATGTTTTTCACCCAAAAATGTTAAAATCTTTAAAATTTTTTTTTTAATTAATTACTCAAAAATTGATTAATTAAATTTTTTACAGCTTTTCCAATTTTATCCCAAAGTGTTTTAAAATAGTTTAAACCCTATGTACAAAAAGTCGCTTGTGTTCCTTGTAATTTACAAAAATTATTTCACTTTTTGTAAATTATGTAACCACTCTTTCCTTTTTCACAAGTTGTGCAAATTGTCAAAAAGTTTTTGGTCTCTGTGCAATTTGAAAAAATATTTTTTAGTCCTTGTGTAAATTGCAAAAATATTTTTGGTTCTTGCGCAAATTATGAAAAAAAAAAACGGTCACCGTGCAATTTGTCAAAATGTTTTTAAACTTCATGTAATTTCGAAAAAATGTTTCAATTTTTCCTTTTTAGTGCAACTCAAAGTCATGCTTCCTTTAATTTTGTAAATACAAATTAAATTTTTAAAGCCATGTTAATCTAAACTTCTAAATTGCATTCTTTCCATGAAAATTTGTCATTGCAAATCGAAACTTCTTTTCAAGCCTGCATGCAAACTCATAAATGCTTTTTGTTAATCATGCAAATGCAGTTACTTATTTAGGTAGTTTTTAAAAAAGAAGTTTTTCTTCCTTCCAAGTTATCTTTTCATTTTGCATGTTAAATGTGAGAAATTTTTAAATATTTTAAAAGATGATATTTCATTTGTATTTTAGCCAACGACTATCAGGAGTAAATTTTCTCAAATTCCCTGAAAGAAAGCAGATTGAAGAAAAAGAATATATTTTTGTTGTATGAATTCAAAGATAATTTTAAAATATTTTCCAAGACATAGTTAGGTAATTTCTCAAGCATTTGCCAAATTGTATGGCTTATTTATGAGCAGCTTGGGTCAGAATTTTTGAAGATTTTTGTTTTTGTCCTGTAAAAAAGGCAAGTCATACAACCCTTTTTAATGTAGCTTTGGTCATTTTCTTCAATTTTTTTTTTAATTTTGCTCTCCAAGACCAAGTCATACAACCCAATTTTAGCAAATTTTGGCAAAAATTCTCAAAAAATTTAATCTTACCCTTCAAGATAAAGTCATACAACTTAGTTTTGAAACTTTTAGTCAAAGTTTGTTAAGAATTTCAACTTTTTTCCTATTTATTCAAATTGTACAGCCCCCATAATTATCAAATTTGACAAAAAATTTATTTATTTTTCCTATTGTTGCAAGGCATACAACTCCCTTAAGCAAGTTCAAGTAAAAAAATTTCAATAAACTTTTGATATTTCTCCCTAATGTCAACCATATGGCAGACTGTATGCCTAGGTGGGCAAGTGAAAAATATGAAAAATAAGTTAATTTACTACGCAATAAAAATGAAAAGTTAAGTGAAATAAAAAAAGGAAGGAAGAAAGTTTAAGTGGAATTAAAAAAATATTTTGCTAAGTGGAGAAACCAAGGAAAAAGCCAAGTGGAGGAAAATAAAAATAAAAGAAAAAAAGAAAAAGAATGATTGCGTATATTTTAGCATGATAATTGTTATTTTGTCAATTTTATAAATCTTCATTTTGCACATTTTTAAATTGGTGCATTTTGGACTTTGAGGAGGACATTGAAAATATTGATGGGATTCCTTGGTAAATTTTTATTTTTACTGAACTAGTAAAATACCAGGAATAAATTGGCAGTGGTGAAATTTTTGTCTTTTCAGTTCGTTGCATGGTCATAAGTTTCTTCTAAATTGGTGGTGATTTGATAAAAAATATTTTTGTGAGATTTTTAAAATTTTGGAAATATTAAAATATCACAAGGAACAAGGGAATAGCATGAAAATTGAAGAATAATTTCTTTTATAATTTCTTCTATTCTCGTTGGCCAGAAAAGTTTGTGAAAAGCTACATAGAGGAATTTTAATAGGTGCATTTGCAAGAAGAAGTTTTGGTCAAAGGGAAAATTGAAATTCATACAATGAGCATTAAAAATATGTTGGATCAATTTGCACAATCAACTTATGATAACAACTTTAATTTGCATTTTCGTCATTTTTTACAAATCTTGTGCTTTTTCACAAATTTTCAAATTTGTTAATTTCATTATCAAATTGATATCTTCATCTCATTCTCTGGAAAAAGAGATTTCAAGTAAAGGTAGAGAAATCATGAAATACCAATTCCAAGGTGTTACATTCCCTTCACCACTAGATTCTAATGTTAAAAATATCACTGACACTGATCTAGGCCACATAAACCTAGACAAATTTTGAGAAAGAATGAATGTCATACATAAAATAGATTTTGACTAAAGTATTTATGATAGTGGTTTGGCATAGGTAGTAACATTCCCAATGTCATTAAAATTATAGCTCCAAGAATCTGAACGGAACCACTAGTGTTTGGCAGGGGGTACACAAAGTACTTAAACAAATACCTAGAAGGCTAGAAGGCTCAGGGCTTCTATGGGTACTAGAGATCTATAAATGCTATCTAGTTTGTTAGTTTAAACCAAGTTATAAAAAGACTTGTAACCAAGTTAGGGTTAAAGTCATCAAGTACACAAAGGATTCAAGTATCTCTAATGGGTATAACCACAGTAAAGTGAGCAACTGAAACTAGAAATTTACTTGCATAGAAATTGTAGAAATGACTATGTTGAATAAAGAGAGCTCTCAAATAATGCATAAAATTAGAAGAGAAGGCACTTTCAGGCCAAATGAAAGACATTTTAATAAGCAAAGACATTTTCAAGAAAGGGTGAAATAAAATGCCTAATCTAAGCCTAAGTTAATTCTTTATTCTCAACACTATTATTTCTTAATAATGCAAATTTCTGGTTTAACAAAAGAGGAGATTATTTATGAAAATATATAGACTATTTTGAGAAATTAGGATTATAATATGTAATGAGAAAAGCTTAGATGGAAATTATGACATGTAATGGAATATATTTTCAAGCAATGAAGGATATTCTTAACCACATATAAATGCAAAAACTTCAAAAACTATCTTAGATAATGCCCTAAACAAGCTAAATCACTAAAACAATCAAAACTTAACATATACACCACCGCAAAAAATATAAATTTCACTTTGCATAGTAAATTAACCTCATATCAAACTCAAAATTATTGTTCAGATTTTCTACCAACTGATTATCTAAGCTATGAAACAATGAAGGAGGAAGATCAAGTTGTGTGTAGGTTGAGTCCAAATAAAAAGCCAAAAATAATGGAGGAGGTGAAGGAGAAGTTGTCAACTATGAAATAACCAATGTATGAAACACAATAATAGGTGAAATGGAGTCTTGGTGAATTTAGGAGTAACCAACAAGCTTTAAGAACACTGTAAAGAGTAATGTGAATCACTAAAATGAATTGTAGAGAAATAAGGCATCCCCTGTCACAATGAAAGCTAAGTATGCCAAGAATGAACCAAGTGAGATTGAAGAAGGAACCAAAGCTTTGAAAGTTATGATAAAGATATAATATCAAATCAAAAATCTAGGAGAAAGAGAGGAAAATGAATGATCAACCCTCATATTCCAACAAAAGCCAAAAACTACCTGTTTCTAGCTGTTGGGACCAAATTGGCCCCTTTTTTATGTGTTATAACCATGTTACAGCCTAGGCCATGGATTTTATAAAGGAAATGTGTGTCCTAGACTATGTGTTTCCTCCCTAAGCTATGATCTAGGTCAAAATCCCACTCTGAGTGGTCAATAGGCCTTTAAAAGGGCCCTGGGAGGCATCTACAGGGCCTGTCAGTGGACAAAAGGGGCAATTAGGTGTCAAGGATGTCTAAGGGATTGATATATGATTTAAAAAGGATCTATGTGAGTGGAAAATGTCTTAAAGTAGGATAACCAAGGTCAGTAGTCTCCATGTGAGTTGATGTGTAATCATAAGGAGGAGTAGGGTCATGAGAAGTATGATTACATATGCCTTCAAAGTATAAATAGTCAATGTTTGAATGAATAAAGAGTGTTTTATAGTACCTGAAAGCCACACAAAATCAAAGAAAAATAATAACTAAAAAGATAAAATAGAAAATTACTTGTACTTACTAGATAAATATGGTGACGAAAGAAGTCGAGCGTAGGATCTGTATACAATTAGAAATACATCATGTCTATAAATCAATCTTGGCTTAGAGAATATAGAGCATACCTACACTTTTGATTGAGATACACTTGTTAAGCAAGATAATTATCAATATGGGGATCCACTAGACCCAATTAGGGGATCACTTGTCACAACATATTGTGCTAGAAAGGGTTCCAAATCCTACAGTCTAACATAATTGCATAACGATCCTAGTGGAGTCCTATGGTTTAAAGCATTCACTTATTCTAATAATAAGAAATTAAATCTAATCTAGTGCATTTCAAATCTTGTGGCACAAATTGAGGGGTTATAAATAATAAAATAATTAAACTAAACAAGTATTATAAGATATATACTCATGTCAATGTATACAAAATCATAATACATGGGAGAAGAATACAAATGTATTATCTATATACTCTTACAAAAGATAAAATAAAGTTAGGAATAATTATCTTTGAATATGAACTTTGTGAACCTCAATCTTTCCCTTGGCCAAAGTGCTTCGCAAGATATTGTTTTGGTATGTAAGCATAAAAAAGATAAATTATATCTAGGTTACAAAACCTATCTAAGCATCCAAAAGACTTCTCCATAAAAAAAGATCTATAACTCCAAATAAATTATGGAACCCTAAGCTTTATCCCTTAAATAGAATGGTCAATAAGTAAATGTTTATTCATACTTCTTCACTATTAATTCTTCTCTTATGAAATGGTGGGAAATGAACTTATATCTATAGGTAGATCTTGTCCTAAATCCTCTTGGAAACGTCAACTATACAGGGTCGACCCAATCAACACAATTTATTTTTGGAGACAATTCTATAGGTTTGAGCTAGGTTGATCAAAATGACAACAAGCTAAGAAAGTGAAAAATACCCCTAAACTATATTGGGTTGACCTAATCAACCTAGTACAACCAAATGACCAAAAGGGAGTTAAGACAAGAAAAGGATGGATAAGGCATGACAACTGAGAGGAATCAGTAGGAATGAGGAGAATAAGCTTAAAGTAAATCATTTTAGGAGACAAGTGTGTAGATGAAAAGTGGTAAAAGGAATAATAATCTTATGAGGCATCGATGGTCTACCCATCCCTTTCCTAGTTCACCCCTTAAGGCATGCACTTAGAGAGATTAAGACTCGATAGGTTCTTATAAGATACAAAGTGTCAGTAATCAATAAAAATTTAAAAATATTATGTGTATACATGTGCCCCATTCGAAGCTCATCACGTGTCACATAAGTGTAACACAAGATAGTGCTTTAAGATACAACGTGATAACACACAATGTTGATGCTAAGTAAAGTGTAGTTAAAAAAAATACATAAAAGGACTGAATTGAAAAACACATACCTTTAACTTACCTTAGTGATGTAGATAAATATTAGACTACAAGAGACGTGAAAGTTTCCAATGTAGAGAACACTAGATAAACCTATAGATGTTAGTGCAAAAAATAGCCAAAAAAAAAGAATATAAGAATATGATAGTGGAAAATATTCTCTATGTTATCACAAATCTAACATATTTTATGGTTTGTAAAATGGATGAGTAGAAATAAAGATATAAGCAAAATAAAGAATTTGTCATAAAATGCAAATGTAGATAAATGCATATACACAAAAGATCTATAGAATTATAATAAGCAAGACATATCACAAATAAATGTAAGAGAATACAGATGAATTTAGCGTATAAAAACATCAAAGAGGTAAAAAACCCATCAAAGATTGATTATCCATTAATAAGAAATTTCATGAACCTAATACAAAATCTTCTATCTTCTCACTTAATAGAATGACCTTCACAAAACACTTAATTGACCAAGTATATTCAAATGCTTTGAGTGTGTTTAATAATAGGGTAAACCCTATTTTATAGTAAAAATTTAAGGGAGGTGACCATTGTAACCAATGAGTTCAACCATTTCGATAATATTTTTACAAACCCGATAAATAAAATTTTATTTACCAGTAAGTAATAAATAACTCATGATTTATTATTTATTTATGTGAGGTTATTAACTCATGTTAATAAATAATAAATAATAAATTATTATTTAATTACTTTTAACTAATGTACTATGGGTTTAAATTATACTGTTTAGACATTAAATGTTCTAACACTTTCCCTTAATGCTAAGCAGGGATAAATGCCATAGTCACCATAAATGAATTATACTATGTGCAAAAAATATTTAAGGATTTTTAAAAACCTTCATCATACAAAACATCACCTTTTGAAATAAAAGGAATTATAATTTATAAACTACTCAAAAGTAAGTTTAGGCTACTATGATCATGAGATTAAATCTCATTGTTTCTCATGAAAAATCAACCAAACATATTTGGAGCCTTTTATAACATAAGGACCTTCATTAAAAAGTATGCTTTGATGTATTGGGTACAAAAGTAAAAAACTTTCATACAAAGTTTACGTAAATCACATAAATTCCACATGAAGTTTGCAATGCTTTACAATATGAAAAAGTATAGAGGAGACGAAACACATGGTCGTTAGGAAGTGGCATTATCATCCACGCTCCCTCTCAATGGAAAATTTTAGAGGCCCAACATTGCATGAAATTGACAAAAATTGATAGCATCAAGTGGTTTTATAAAGCTATCTGCCACTTGTTTATTCGTAGGACAAAACTATAGATTAATATCACCACTGAAATTTTTTCTCAGATGAAATGTATAT
This sequence comes from Torreya grandis, assembly GCA_037957365.1. Taxonomy (NCBI): domain Eukaryota; kingdom Viridiplantae; phylum Streptophyta; class Pinopsida; order Cupressales; family Taxaceae; genus Torreya; species Torreya grandis. The sequence goes on along the minus strand of JARHVA010002317.1, from coordinate 2,022,602 downwards.
GAAATTCAATATGTTTAGTTCTTTGGTGTTACACTGGAGTTTTTGCTAGAGCTATACAACTTTGGTTATCACAATGAAAGATGGTACTTTGAGAAACATCTAACTAAAATTCTCTCAAAAACATTCGTAGCCACATGGCTCTTTTAGCAGCTTTCATAACACTTATGTACTCAACTTTTGTAAAAAAAAGAGAGACAGTAGGTTATTTCTTGATGTTTCTAGTGATAACACCTGCATCAAATTTAAACACATATCTAGAAGTAGATTTACGATCTAAAGTATCACCAGCATGATCAGCATCATAATAACCATATAATTTAGCATTATCAATGAAAACATAAAATAAATCATAATTAATAGTGCCTTTGATTTAATGAAGGATACGTTTAGTTAATTTCCAATGATCTAAATATGAATCCTGCATAAATCTAGAAGCAACACTAACAATATATGAAATATTTGGCATAGTAATGGTTAGATAAATCAAACTTCCAATAAACTGTCTATACAAAGTAGGGTTAGATTTTTCACATGCAGGTTTAGGATCAAGTTTATTACCAACTTCAATAGGAGTAGTGGTAGATTTAAAATCAAGCATGTTAAACTTAATAAGAATATTGTGAGCATACTAAGATTGTGATACAACAATAGAATGTTTATCTTGAAATATAACTATTCCTAAAAATGATGTATAATGCCTAAATCAGTCATTTCAAACATTTGACTTAGTTTATCCTTATGTTTTTGTGAATTAAACTAGTTAGATTTTCTGTAATAAAAAAATCATCAACATATAATACAATTAGAATCAAATGACTATTTTCAATTTTAACAAAGACACATTATCTGAATAGTAGTTAGAAACATCTAATTCTTTGAAAAAAAAAGTAATTTTAGAATACCAAGCTTGAAGAGCTTGTTTTAAGTCATACAAAGATTTTTTTAACTTGCATACATAATGTTCTCTGTTAGGATCAACGAAACCTTTAGGCCGAGTCATATAAATTTCTTCTTCTACATCACCATTTAGAAATACATTCTTGACATCCATTTGGTGGATAACCCAACCATTTTGGGTTGTAAGAGAAATAATAAGTCTAATAGTACTCATCTTTTCTACTGGAGTAAAGTTTTCAACATAGTTGATATCAGTTTTTTGAGTGAACCCATGAGAAACTAATCTAGCTTTAAACTTGTCAACTTTTTCAATTGAATTATATTTGATTTTATAGAGCCATCTATAACTGACAATATGCCTTTTAGGCAGAGGAGAGACAAGATCCAAAGTCTAATTTGTAATTAAGGCATTATATTCAGCTTGCATAGAAACATTCCATCTATCATCTTGAGTAGCTTCTTCAAAATATTGAGGTTCACTTTCATACATATTCATTAATGCATGATAAGAATGTTGACTTCTAATTAATTTATTAAAGTTATCAACATCAGATGATTGAATTAAATATTCTACCCATTTTGGTCTTTTAGATTAACATGAAACTCAAGGTGTTCCTTAGATTTTAAGTTATCCATAACTAGATCAACTTCGACAAGAGTATATGTTTCATTGCAAGATGACATAGGAGAGACAGGTTCATCATTAGAAGAACATGGAGGAGAAAACTTAGAGGGCTCATAAAAGGATTTTTTGAGAATAAGAACATTTCTATTCTCAATAATTTTATGTTTAGAGAGATCATACACTCTTAAACCTTTTGTCTTACCTCCATATCCTATAAAAATACATGAATAAGAAGTGGGGTCAAGCTTCTTCATTTTAACTTTAAGAACAAAATAGAAGTAGGACTACCAAAAATCTTGAGATGAGCCACACTGGGTTTCTTCTTAGTCTATATTTATAAAGGGGTGGAAAGATGAAAGTATTTGGTAGGTACTCTATTCAAAATATGAACAGAAATGTTCATAGCTTTGACCCATAAAAACTTAGGCACATTTGCAGATTGTAACATTTTCCTAGCCATTTCAATGATGATGTGGTTTTTCCTTTCAGCAATACCATTTTGTTGAGGGGAATAGGGAGTTGTTAATTCCCTTTGAATACCACAACTAATGCAAAAAAATCAAATTCTTTACTAACATATTCTCCACTATTATCAATTTTTAATCTCGTAATAAAAAAATAGATGTATTTTCAACATAAGCTTTAAATTATTTAAATTTAGAAAAAAATATCAGATTTTTTTTAATGAAGTAAGCCCAGATCATTCTAGTGTAATCATCAATAAATGTAATAGTATATAATCAAAAATTAAGAGACACAACTTTCAAAAGACCTAAAACATCACTATGAATTAATTCTAAAGGATGAGAGGAATTCACATCATGATTCTTGTGGAAGGGGTTAGTATGTTGTTTACCACGTAAACAACCCTCACAAATTTATGATGAGAGGGAATAGAAGGAAGTCCAACAATAAAATTTTTCATAGACATATCATGTAAATTTCTAAAATTAACATGTTCTAATCTTTCATGTCATAACTGAGATTCATTCTTATTATACTATGAAAGTAAATAGGCAAAAGAGGGAGAAAAGATATATAACCCATTATTTTGAACACCTTCAACAATCAATAAACCAGATTGATTTTTAATGGATCAACTATCTTTAAGCAATGTTAAAATAAAATTATCATTAGTAAGTTGTGAAAAAGATAACAAATTCTTTTTAAGCTTAGGTACATAGAAAACATCATTGATAATAACATTAGAAAACTTTGCTTTTCCTTGTTTAGTTGCTTCTAAAAATGAATCATCTCCTAAGTAAAATTTTTTAGAGATATCTCTAGAATCATATAAAATATCAGATAAGCATGTCATATGGTGTGAAGTTTCACTATCTTGGATCGATTCATTTTCATTTGAAGTAAATAAAGCAACATATAAAGTAATAACATTTTGATCCTGATTTTTATGATTAAGGATTTGATTCTTCTACTTGTTTTGATTAGTTTTCTTTCCTTTATTATTTTTAGAAGATTGATTGTTAATTCTATCCTTATTTTTATAACAGGTTTTCTTTCTACGATCAAATTTACCACAAAGATTATAATTTCCATTAAACTTAAGTTTATGGTTCTTATTGCTAGATTTTTTATTCTCTTTTTTGCCTTTAACAGATTTAAGATTAGAATTTTGGTTTTTATCAAAAAACATTATTTAAGGTGAGAAGTGCTTGAGTGGAATTCTCCTTGGAATGAAAATTAGTCATCACTTACTCTTCTTGAATCAAGAAAGCAGACAAAGTGGTTAGGTCAGGGATACCCTGCTCAATTTGATATTTAGAATTTAAGATAGAAATAAAATTCTTAATTTTTTCATGAATATTAAGATAAATGATAAAATAAAGCAATTGATATTGAATCAAATTATAGTTACATCCATCTAACTAAGCTTTAATGTTCTTAATTTTATCAATAAAATTCACAACTTTTTCATTACCCTTCATGGGTGTTAACAATTCAAGGATTAACTTAATTATCTTTGAAAGGTGAGTGCCCTCATGCATGGATTCAAGGAGTTTCCAAGCTTCACTAAGAGACTCCTGATTACCAATGTGGAGAATAAATTCATCCTTAACACTCTGTAAGATAATGGACGTAGCATCCTACAATTTTTGTTAAAATGCTTTGAACCATTCTGTTAAACCAAGGCTTTGAACCTCTTGTTGAACCACTTCGTTGAACCAATCGGTTGAACCAAGCTTTGAACCAAAATGGTTCAAGCTGATGGTTCAAGCCAATGAACCAAGTTGATGACCTAAGCATTGAACCAAATGTTAAACTTGCCTTTGAACCATGTCTCTGAACCAACCGTTGAACCAAGTTTTAGTTCAATGGTTCAAACAAAGCCTTGAACCGATTGGCGAATTATTTGATTGAACCAAAGGATGAACCAAAGCGTTGAACCACTTGGTTGATGCTTGCCGATGCATTGATAAGCTCAAGGGTCACATATCGACCAAAAGGGACTTTTTCAATCTCAACGATAATATTTCAAAGTTTTTAGGCTATGAATTCCACTTTAACATGTTTTTTTTTGTATATTATAGTTATTTCCATTAAGCATTTGAGATTTGTCTAAGGAAAAATGAGGCGAAGCCATAACTCCCCTTTAAACAAGATAATATTTAAATGATTAAGAAACAAATTTTAAAAATGTGAATTTATAACTTTATTGATAATTAAGAACAAATTAAAAGTATAAACACACTATTTGTTCAAATTAATGCATGACAAAATAAAAACTTTCAAAAAATTGTCACAGAACAAGGTGTTGAAAGTGTCACAATTTAAGAATTTAACCTTTTTGAAAGAATTTTTGAACTATTTTTTCAAAATAAGATGAATTGCATGTGCATTTATATTTCAATACATAAATTAAATGCTAAACAAAGAAATACAAATAATTGAGATTGCACAAATTTAAGTGTTGAAAGAGTCACACTCACAACAACCACTTAGGTATAATTAATAAAAAAGGTGTAAAAATATCAATAGGAGGTTTCAAAACAAAACAATGATCACTCCAATACATCTAGAACATGCCAAAACCTAAAGATCGATTGGTTGGATGATTATGCTAGCCTAGGTTTAGACTAGATCAAGTGTCGCAAGAAGGACTAGTCAATAGCTCAGGGTGTTTTCATGTGAGAGAGAAGGCATGCAATCCAAGAATGAAATTTAATTATTTTTCAATTTAATTTGATAAATCCAAGTAAACTAGGTCAAACAAAAAAATAAAGAGGGGGTTTTGAACATTGAACCACCAAGTTGAAAGTTTTAGTAAAAAGATAACTATTAATCCACCTACAAGCTTATACAAAAACATATATGCACAAATTTATATTTAAATGTTTATTTATCTGATTTTGATAATTAAAAAAATATAAATTAATATTATTTGTGCATGTAAAAATAGATAGTGAAAAAAATATTACTTATTTTTGTAAATAATTTGGTGGGACCCCTCAAATTTACATGGAATATTAAAAAATAAAAAATAAAGTATTTTTTAAATAAACTATATGAAAAATAAAATTGACCTGTAGCTTTTTGTACATGAAAATGGCATAGCTCTGGAGACTCAGTGGAAGTTTGATGATGAACCAGGGTTTTAAAATTTGTAGAGACTCTTGAAATCCTTGCCCAGAGCCATTTGAGCTTTCAAAATCAGATTTTGATGCAAATTTAGTTTTTCCCAGCATCTCAAACCATACAAGTGCATCGAAAGGAGGAAAGAGAAAATTGAATAGGCCAAAATAGAGCTTTTAAGGCTCTGAAAACTTACAAAAGGTCTTGAAATAGCCAAACTAGATGTTTAAAATAAACAGGAGGTAATTCTATGAACTATAGAGAGAGAACCAATTTTCCTTCAGGTACCAGGCCATACATGGGCATGGAAGGCTAAAAAAAAATTAAAAACTTCAAAAAATTGGATATTAATTACTATCTCAGGGATCTAAATTGACTAACCAGGGAATTTTGACTCTTAAAGGAGATCACAAAAACTCTGGAAGCTTTGTATGAAATTTTTAATTTTCTAATCACCACATAGGTCATACAAAAGGTTCTACAAGAAAAAAAAACTATCTCTGAAATCCAATATAGTCTTAAATATAACTCAAAAAATGTCTACCCACTCAAATTCTCTACACTAGCTTTGATACTATGATAAAATGTAAAAATAGATAGATGCATATACACAGAAGATCTAGAGAATTATAATGAGCAAGACATAGCACAGACAAATGTAGAGAATACAAAAGAATTTTCCATGGGAAAACCTCAAAGAGATAAAAAAAACCATCAAAGATTGATTATCCATTAATGAGAAACATCATGAACCCAATACACAATATTATGTCTTCTCACTTCTTCACAGAATGACCTTCACAAAACACTTAATTGCCTGAGTATGTTCAAATGCTTTGAGTGTGATGAACAATAAGGTAAACCCTATTTTATAGTAAAAATTGAAAGGAGTTGAATGTTGTAACCAATAGGTCCAACCATCTCAAGAATATTTTTACAAACCCTATAAACAAAATTTTATTTGCCGGTAAGTAATAAATAATTCATGATTTATTATTTATTTATGTGAGGTTATTAACCTGTGTTAATAAATAAATTATTATTATTATTTAATTACTTTTAACCAATATACCAAGGGTTTAAATTATATCCCTTAGACATTAAATGTTCTAACACTTCCCCTTAATGTTAAGCGAGGATAAATGTCATAGTCACCATATAGGAATAATACTATGTGCAAAAAATATTGAAGGATTTTTAAAAACCTTCATCATACCAAACATCACATTTTGAAACAAAAAGAATTATAATCCATAAAATACTCAAAATTAAGTTTAGGTTAGCATGATCATGAGACTACATCTCATTGTTTCTCATGAATAATCAACCAAACATATTTAGAGCCTTTTATAACATAATGACTTCCATTACAAAATGCTTTAATGTATTGGGTACAAAAGTAAAAAACTTCCACACGAAGTTTTATTAAATCACATAACCTACACATGAAGTTTTCAATGTTTTACAATAAGAAAAAGTATAAAGAAGGAGAAGAAACACATGGCCATTAGGAAGTAGCATTGTCATGCACACTCCCCTTCAATGGCAACTTTAAGAGGCCCAACATTGCATGAAATTGACAAAACTTGCTAGAACCAAGTGGTTTTGTGAAGATATATGCCACTTGTTTATTTATAAGACAAAACTACATATTAGTATCACCATTTAGGACTTTTTATCAGATGAAATGTACATGAACTTCAATATGTTTAGTTCTTTGGTGTTGCACTATTTTTTTTCAGAGTTATATAACTTTGGTTATCACAATGAAGGATGGTACTCTGAGAAACATCCAATTGAATTTCTCCCAATAGCCTTCACAACCACATGGATTATTTAACATCTTCCATAGCACTTATGTACTCAACTTTTGTAAAAGAAAGAGAGATAGCAGGTTGCTTCTTGCTGCTCCAAGTGATAACACCTGCACTAAACTTAAACACATATCTAGAAGTAGATTTATGATCTAAAGTATCACCAACATTATCAGCATCATAATAACCATATAATTTAGCATTATTAATGGAAAAATAAAATAAATCATAATTAATAGTGCCTTTGATATAATGAATGATATGTTTAGCTAATTTTTAATGATCCAAATATGGATCCTGCATAAATCTAGAAGCAACACTAACAACATATGAAATATCTAGCCTAGTAATGGTTAGATAAATCAAACTTCTAATAAGTTGTCTATATAAAGTAGGGTTAGCTTTTTCACATGTAGGTTTAGGATTAATTTTAATACCAACTTCAATAAGAGTAGTGGTAGATTTAAAATCAAGCATGTTAAACTTAATAAGAAGATTGTGAATATATTGAGATTGTGATACAACAATAGAATGTTTATCCTGAAATATAGTCATTTCTAAAAAATGATGTAGAATGTCTAAATAAGTTATTTAAAAAATTTGACTTAATTTATCTTTATATTTATAAATTAAACTAGTTAGATTGTCAGTAATCAACAAATTATCAACATATAATATAATTAGAATCAAATGACTATTTTTTATTTTAACAAAGAGATCATTATCTGAATAGCAGTTAGAAAAACCTAATCCTTTAAAAAAAAAGTGATTTTAGAATACCAAGCTTGAGGAGCTTGTTTCAAGTCATACAAAAAAAATTTAACTCGCATACATAATGTTATTTGTTAGGATCAATGAAACATTTAGGCTAAGTCATATACATTTCTTCTTCTAAATCACCATTTAGAAATACATTCTTAACATCCATTTGGTATATAACCCAACTATTTTGGGCTATAAGAGCAATAATAAGTCTAAGAGTACTCATATTTTTTACTAGAGCAAAGGTATCAACATAGTCAATCCTAAGTTTTTTAGTGAACTCATGAGCAACTAATCTATCTTTAAACTTGTCAATTTTTCCAATTGAATTATATTTGATTTTATAAAGCCATCTATAACTGACAATATGACTTTTAGGTAGAGGAGAGATAAAATCCAAAGTCTAATTTTTAATTAAGGCATTATATTCAACTTTCATAGTAACATTCTATCTATCATCTTGAGTAGCTTCCTCAAAATATTGATTTTCACATTCATACATAATTATTAATGCATGATAAGAATGTTGACTTCTAACTAATTTATTAAGGTTATCAATATTAGAAGATTGAATTAAATATTCTACCCATTTTGGTCTTTTAGATTGAATATGAAACTCAAGGTGTTCCTCAGATTCTAAGTTATCCTTAATTAGATCAACTTCCACAAGAGTATTTGTTTCATCACAAGGTGAAAAAAGAGAGACAGGTTCATCATTCGAAGAACATAGAGGAGAAAACTCAGAGGGATTATAAAAGGATTTTTTGAGAATAAGAACATTCCTATTCTCAATAATTTGATGTTAAACCTTTTGTCTTACCTCTATATCCTACAAAAATGCAAGAATAATATGTGGGGTCAAGCTTCTTCCTTATAACTTTAGGAACAAAAATAGAAGCAGGACTATCAAAAATCCTGAGATGAGCCACACTGGGTTTCTTCTTAGTCCATATTTCTAAAGGGGTAGAAAGATGAAATGATTTGGTAGGAACTCTATTCAAAATATGAACAATAGTGTTCATAGCTTCATCCCATAAGAACTTAGGCACATTTTTAGATTGCAACATTGTCCTAGCCATTTCAATGATGGTGTACTTTTTCCTTTTAGCAATACCATTTTGTTGAGGGGATTAGGGAGTTGTTAATTCATTTTGAGTACCATAAATAATGAAAAAAATTCTTTACTAACATATTCTCCACCATTATCAGTTCTTAACCTCTTAATAGAAAAAACATATACATTTTCAGCATAAGCTTTAAATTCTTTAAATTTAAAAAAAATATCAGATTTATTTTTAATGCAATAAGACTAGATCATTCTAGTGTAATCATTAATAAATGTAACATTATATAAAAAATAATTAAGAGATACAACTTCCAAATGACCTACAACATAATTATGAATTAATTCTAAAGGATGAGAGGAATTCACATCATGATTCTTGTGAAAGGGGTAGTATATTGTTTGCCACGTAAACAACCCTCATAAGTTTTATGATGAGAGGGGATAGAAGGAAGTCCAACAATAATATTGTTCATAGACATATCATGTAAACTTCTAAAATTAATATGTCTTTATCTTTCATGCCATAACTGAGATTCATTCTTATTATGTGATAAAAGTAAACATGTAGAAGAGGGAGAAAAGATATATAACCCATTCTTTTGAACACCTTCAACAATCAATGAACCAGATTGATTTCTAATAGACCAACTATCTTTAAGTAATGTTATAGTGAAATTATCATTATTAAGTTGTGAACAAGATAGAAAATTATTTTTAAGCTTAGGTACATAGAAAACATCATTGATAACAATATTAGAAAACTTTTCTTTTCTCTATTTAGTTACTTCTAGAAATTAATTATCTCCTAAGTAAATTCTTTCAGAGATTTCTCTAGAATCACATAAAATATCAGATAAGCATGTCATATGGTGCGAAGCATCGTTATCTAAGATCTATTCATTTTCATTTAAAGTAAATAAAGTAGCATACAAAGCAATAACATTCTGATACTGATTGTTATGATCAGGGTTTTGATTCTTCTACTTGTTTTGATTAATTTTCTTCCCTTTGTTATTTTCAGAAGATTGATTGTTAATTTTATCCTTATTTTTATAACATGTTTTCCTTTTATGACCAAATTTACCACAAAAGTTATAATTTCCATTAAACTTAGGTTTATGGTTCTTATTACCAGATTTCTTATTTCCTTTTTTGCATTTAATAGATTTAGGGTTAGATTTTTGGTTTTTATTAGAAACATTGTTTAAGGTAAGAAGTGCCTGAGTGGCATTCTCTTTGGAATCAAAATTAGTCATCACTTATTCTTCATGAATCAAGAGAGCAAACAAGACGGTTAGGTCAGGAATATCCTACTTAGTTTGATAATTAGAATTTAAGAAGGAAATGAAATTGCTAAAAAATTTAAGAATATTAAGCTAAATGATAAAATAAAGCAACTGATCTTGAATCAAGTTATAGTTACATCCATCTAATTGAGCTTTAATGTTCTTAATTTTAGAAAAAAGTTCACAATTTTTTCATCACCCTTCGTGGGTGTTAGCAATACAAGGATTAACTTAATTATATTTGAAAGGTGAATGCCCTCATGCATGGATTCAAGGAGTTTCTAAGATTCACTAGGAGACTCCTAATTACTAATGTGGAGAAGAAATTCATCCTTAACACTCTGCAAGATAATAAACATAGTGTCCTATAATATTTGTTGAAATGCATTGGTAAGCTCAGGGGTCACATGTTGACCAGAAGGGGCTTTTTCAGTCCCACAACAATATTCCAAAGTTTTTGGGCTATGAATTATGCTTTAACATAGATTTCCTATATATTTTAGTTATTTCCATTAAGCATTTAGGATTTGTCTAGGGAAAAATGAGGCGAAGCCATAACTTCCCTTCAAACAAGACAATATTTAAATGATTAAGAAATAACTTTTTAAAATATGAATTTCTAACTTTATTAAGAATAAATTATAAGTATAAACACACACTATTTGTTCAAATTAATGCATGACAAAACAAAAAATTTCAAAAAAAAATGATAGAATAAGGTGTCGCAAGTGTCACAATTTAAGAATTTAACTTTTTTGAAAGAATTTTTTAACTATTTTTCAAACTAAAATGAATTGTGCATGTAGTTATATTTCAATACATAAATTAGATGATAAATAAAGCAAGAAAAAGAATTGAGATTTCACAAATTGAAGTCTCAAAAGAGTCACACTCACAATGACCACTTAGGCATAATTACCAATAAGAGGTTTCAAAACAAAAAAATGACCACTCTAATGCATCCAGAATGTGCCAAAACCTAAAGATTGACTGGTTGGATGACTATGCTAACCTAGGTTTAGACTAGATCAAGTATCATAAGAAGGACTAGTCGATAGGTCAGGGTGTTTTCACATGAGAGAGAAGGCATGCAATCCAAGAAACTAAATTTTATTATTTTTTAATTTAATTTGACAAAGCCAAGTAAACTAGGTCAAACAAAAAATTAAAGAGGGGGTTTTGAACACTGAACCACCAAGTTGAAATTTTTAGTAAAAAGATAACTATCAGTCCACCTACAAGGTTATACAAAAACATATAAGCACAAATTTATATTTAAATTTTTGTTTATCTAATTTTGATAATTAAAAAATATATAAATTAATATTATTTGTGCATGTAAAAATAGATAGTGAAAAAATATTACTTATTTTTATAAATAATTTGGTGGGACCCCTCAAATTTGCATGGAATATTGAAAAATAAAAAATAAAGTATTTTTTAAATACTTTTTATAAACTATATGAAAAATAAAACTGACCTATAGCTTCATGTACATGAAAATAACATAGCTCTAGAGGCTCGGGTGAAGTTTGAGGATGAACCAGGCCTTCTCAGGGCTTTAAACTTTGTAGAGGCTCCTAAAATCCTTTCCCAAAGCCATTGGAGCTTTCAAAATCATATTTTGATGCAAATTTGATTTTTCCTAGCATCCCATACCATATAGGTGCATTGGAAGGAGGAGAGAGAAAATTTAACAGGCCAAAATAGAGCTTTTTAGGCTCTAAAAACTTGCAAAAGGTCTTGAAATAGCCAAACTAGATGTTTAAAACAAATAGGAGGTAATTCTATGAACTATAGAGAGAGAACCAATTTTACTTCAGGTATCTGGCCATACATGGGTGTTAAAGGCTAAAAAAATTCAAAAATTCAAAAAAATGGATATTAATTACTATCTCAGGGATCTAAATTGCTTAACCAGGGAGTTTTGACTCTTGAAGGAGATCACAAAAACTTTAGAAGCTTTGTATGAAATTTTAAATTTTCAAATCACCACATAGGCCATACAAAAATCTCTATAGAAAAAAACTCTCTCTAAAATCCAATAGAGTCTTGAATATAACTCAGAAAATGTCTGCCCACTGAAATCCTCTCTACTAGCTTTGATACCATGATAAAATGCAAACATAGATAGATGCATATACATAGAAGATCTAGAGAATTATAATGAGCAAGACATAGCATAGATAAATGTAGACAATACATAAGAATTTACCATGGGAAAACCGCAAAGAGGTAAAAAACCCACCAAAGATTGATTATCTATTGATGAGAAACTTCATGAACCCAATACACAATTTTCTGCCTTCTCACTTGTTCACATAATGACCTTCACAAAACACTTAACTTCCTGAGTATGTTCAAATTCTTAAAGTGTGTTGAACAATAGGGTAAACCCTATTTTATAGTAAATTTTGAAGGGAGATGACCATTGTAACCAACGGGTCCAACCATCCTGAGAATACTTTTATAAACCTGATAAACATAACTTTATTTATCGGTAAGTAATAAATAATTCATGATTTATTATTTATTTACACGAGATTATTAATCTGTGTTAATAAATAATAAATTATTATTATTTAATTACTTTTAAACAATGTACTAAGGGTTTAAATTATATTGCTTACACATTAAATATTATAACAATTTGCTGAAAAATAATTGAAAGATTTAAATTATGAAAGTGTTTTTAAATAAGGCAAAAGATATTTCATTTGTTATTTTAATTTTTAAGAGGAGAGAAAAGAGAGATCTAGAGATAAAACAAGCTATCATGGCGAGGAGACGATAGGCTAGACAAAGAGAGGCTCTAGAGGTGGATACAGGTGCACTACAGGTATGCAACTATGAATCTCAAACTAATTTTTGAAATTTGTATTGAATTAAGTGTAGTTTTAGAAAAAAATTGATTTGAAGCATTTCTATATGTCAAAATGAAACAAAATTAGATTATATGGGTATAAAATAGGAAGATAGAGAATGGGTTTAGAGGGTCTAGGAAGAAAGTAAGAAAATTGCACTTTTTAAGGAAAATACAAGGGGTCTATAGGTAGAAAGCACTGGATCAACCCAGTGGGTTGAAAATGAGTAGAATCCACAATGCCGACCTAGTAGGTATGGGTTAATGTTGTATATTTTGTAAGTTGATGGCCTAGTTTAGAGTTTCTAGGTGGTTCAAAAGGTCCAAAATGGAAACTCAGCACTAGGGAGGGGAAGAAAAGGGGGTTGACTTAGATTTTTGAGTCAACCAAGCAAAAAGATAAGAATTTTTTGGTCAAACTAGTTTGACCAATGAGCTGGAATGGTATGGAAAAACATGTAAAAGGTTAAAAGAGAGTTACAATGGCTCGAAATGACCAAGTAAGATCAATAAGGACCGAGTAGGCTAAAAGTAGGTTAAAATGACTAAAATAAAGTAATTTAGGCTTGTGTTTGCTTTAACATGTAAAAAGAATGTATTATGACTATACATGACATGAAGGAACTGATACATCCTTTATTACTTCTTGGGTGTAGAGACGATGGAGATTTTGGAGACTTATAGATGTGGCATGGTTACCAAACATGTTAGATAGGTTATCAAATGGAGATAGGGTTTGACTAGGATCCATAGGTCTAGGTAAGATAGCTAATATGTGCTAGATCCCCCTTAGTGCTAATCTATTAGTCATGTTCCTTAGTTGTTGGGAATGATTGACTAACACCTTGAAATAGAAGGTGGATGAAGATATAGTAAAGGTGTCTATCATGCCAGAAGATGTCCATGCCATCCTGGGGATACCTATAGTAGGAGTGTAGGTGATCATAAGGATACCAACATCCTAGGAGAGCCTTAGCCTTATGGGATATAGGCTCAGAGTTGATATTACCAAGCAAGAGAGTTAACATGTTTGATGTCTATACATCACATATTCTAGACATTTGAAAGGTTGTGATAGGTCTTGTGACATATTGGGTGTTATGTCACAAGTCAGATGACAAGGTACTAGTGTTCATGGTAGCCTTGAGCAAGATGATCTTGAAGGAGCGAGTTGTATATGATCCAGGCTCTATCATCTAGGTCCAGATCATATAGATCTATATGAGATGTTGGTCAGAGGGTAGAAGACTATGGAATTGATCATATTACTAACAACTTAGATATATGAGAGGTTTCCTATATACCAACCCATTGGGTTACCCCATATAATCGATGATAGATCACCTTAGGTATAAAAATAGAGACAGGACTATGTAGCATGGGTTGTGCCCCATATGTCATTGCTATAGTTAGTAAGACATGAAAACATAATGTGACAACCATATAAGCACATAGCAACTACATAGGTGAGCTGGGAAATAGTTTCACCAATGACAACAAGGATAGAGGTTAGCAGACACTATTTCTAATGGATAAAGCCACATCTAATGACATAGGTGCTAGGGAAAATGGGATTACCTCATCCAACAACACCAATACAAATGCATGAGCAATGGGCTCAGCATGTGAGGGAGATAGTTGAGGAAAATACTCGGGCCATAGATAGTGAGGTTGATATTGAGGCCACATTGAGAGTGACCATGGACTGGTCAGTCATGATGAGGAGTTTAACAAGAGGATAGGGATGTGGAGGCATAAATAATAAATCTACCATTACCAGATTTGTAATGAGATGAATAGTGGCCATCGAGGACACGTTGTTGATGGAGGTAGAAGGATCAAGAGAGAGTAGAGACTATTACCATCCCAAATGACCCCATAGGTGAGCTAGAGGAGATGATAGAGAGACCACTTAGACATAAGATGAGATGAAAATGAGTCATGAAAATTGAGTTTGAGCTAAAGAGGTGACCTATAAAGGAGGTGCTAAGAGGTTGCATATATGAGGAGATTGTGCTAGGCAATCATGTGAATGGAAATACCATAGTATCCAAGACATAAACAAGTAAAAAAAGGTGATTGAATAATATTACTTAGGTTTTTTATTTTGGAAATAGAGATAGATATTTTGAGATATAATAGTGATCTAATATCCATCTTGAGGGATTTTGTAGTTGTAGCTAAGGATGAGGATGAGAGATGGAGGTCCCTAGTGAAGGGAGTACTCCATGACATCTTGGTTGAGACTCTATATCCATATGACCCCATAACACTAGAGGACTCAAGTGTACCATCTACCCCAGCTCAAGTGAGCTAGTTCAGATTAGCTAGAGAGATAGTGAGGTAGATACAGATGTAGAGAGAGAGGATGTAGCCACCCATACTGATGGGTGTAGGGGAGATACAAGCATGATAGGCCCTAACAGATGATAAAGTTATAAATCTGGCTATAGTAACATAGATGACATAAATTCAAACCCAATTGACAGAGTCACAGGTGCAAGTAGTGCACCTACAAGGATAGGTAGAGGGTTGAGATCTTGGACAAACTCCTTATAGCATACTATTCAAAGGAGTCAAACTGAGGCCTCAACAGGCAATGTGGCTAGGCCATGAGATATATAGGATAGGACTTAGCCATAGAGTTGGAGCATTATATATGGTTGTATATATTGTATTTAAACTCATGAGATATATATGGATCATTTTGGCATATCTTTTTTGGTTGTGTATGTTGTCATTATGGTTTATTATGGTTTTGGATATGGATTCTTAGGATATATTTCTTTCTAGCACATATATTTAGCTTTGTTGTATATGTTATAGGAAATATATGTGACGTGGTTTCTTGTCTAGCATTATGAAAAACACATATATGGCTAAAAAAAATAGGCAAAAAGACTTGGTAAAATATAATCAATCAAGAAATGTACTACACACTATTTCAAGTTGGAAAATGTGTAATAACAAGAAAATGGCTAAGTATACAGATCCAAGAGAGTAAAATAAGATGGTAAAAATGAATTTATTTTTAAACCAATGTGAAAGAATTTTGCACCAAATTAAAATAAGTAAAATCATACTAATATCACTTTGGGAAGTATGAAATCAATGTAATAAAATGGAAGGTGTGTAAAATGGAATAAATGGTAATAAAAATAAATTAATTATGTCGATAAATCATGCTAGGAAGTATGAAATAAAAAAAAAATTGAAAAATTTTGGTCTTAAATTGGTCATACTAATTCAAGTTGGGAAGTATGAAAAATTTATGAAATGGTTGTAATATTACATGCACTTGGAGAATAAGAAGATAAAAAGGCAAAATAAAAATGAAGTAAGCATAAAACATACTAAATCAAGATGAGAATCATGTAAAATGACATGTAACTTTATAATCGATCGAATCTTATCTCAAATTTGGCACATGTAATTTGGATGGTGACTTGGGTATTGCAAAATTTTGTGTGGAGGGTTGGGTCCTATCCATGGTTTTACACTATAACTCATAAATAAAAAACCACTAGGGTGGAATAAATAGTAAAAATTAGGTAATCAAGATGTGGGTAATATGAAGGAAAAGATGGTAATTTGTGTGGATGGTCGGGTCCTATCCATAGTCTTAAAAATGCAACTCACAAATGAGATCCCAGGGGGAGTGATCAGTAGACAAAACAAAATTTCTCAAGAGGAAATATAAGGGATATAAGGAGTGAAAAGGGGAGTGTAAAAATCAAGATGTAGATGTCTTATGAGAAGGCCTTAGGAGACAAGAGACATACTAAGGACATGAGAAGACACTAAGTGACTAGTGGTCATCTATGTACAAAGGAAACTTGTTCACTATAAACATAAAGATTTGTAGGAAAATAAGTGTGCTACTAAGATCAACTCATGAAGGTAAATTGGTACAAGAAAATAAAAAATGGACCTACCTTCCCATGACACATTCCCTATTATTTAGGACCCCTTATAGAGCTTACAATCTACTACAAAGATTGGATATTTGCATGAGAAAGTAGGTAGAACTAAAAGATTTTTTATTCTCCTCTTCTAATCTACTGGCCTACCACACCCCAAAGGACCTCAACTCTACCATGAGGCCAACTATGGAGTTTTAGCTTTGACTAGAAGAAGGATGTGTACTTTGAATCATGTCTTTTAATGTGATTGGACTTTTAAGAATATTTTTGCCTTTTGATATCATTGCCTTTTGTTTAAATGATTTGGATTTTAAATTTCTTTGAATTATTTTTAATATTCCTCATCCATATGGATTTGGAATGACCAATCATGAGAGAGATAGTGATAAACATGAATGAGTTGTAGGCTAAGGCTAAAGGAAGCTAAGTAACTAAAGATAAAGACTGACTAGGACATTTAGGCTTGATAATGAACTAACATGTGATCTCAAGTCTCAATCGTGTATATGCTTAGTTGTAGAAAAGGAAGAAGGGAAAAAGGAGATCCAAAATAGACCAGTAAAAGGAGGTAATAATGAGAAAGATTATTTTCTAACTGATCACATGGTAAAAGGAGATAATAATAAAAGGGAACAAGGTTTATATAACCAAGTCACCATGACAAATTATCTATGAAAAAGAGGGATAAGAAATCAAAATAATCATAAAGATACAAGAAAGAGAGTTTTGAGAAAAACTCTAAGGGAAAAGGGAAAGCAATGATAAAAATAACCATATACGAATATAAATGATAATATAAGCAAGATATAGTATAAGTAAGATCATGATATAATATAATAAAAAATTTGACACAGTGTCAAATGATATAACACAGAAATAAGATTGGAGCACATGTCCAATCAAATAAAAATGTGAAAGCACCATGCATGTACTCATAAATATTGGTAAATCTATCCAGACACATTATCCAATACATCAGATAAGTCTCTATGAATATGGATACACATTGTTACTAAAGTTTCATCAATATTTAATGAATACTGGACAAATACTTATTTTTTGATCTCCTTAATTGAAAAAATAGGAATACTCTATGGATCATGTTAAGGAGGAAAATTAGGTAAAGGATGGTCAAGAGAATGCATGGGAGTGGGATCTAATGGAGATGCAAGAATCATCAGTGGAGAAGAATCCATAGGTGAGGGAAGGTCCACAAATGAAGGAATCATAAGTGGAGGCACAAAAGGTGGTGAAGGGACCACGGGAGGGGATGAAACCACTAGAGTTAGAGCCATGGAAGAAGAAGGAGAAGACTTCTTATGGGAATGACCTATGTTTGGATTAAAATAAGGTTCAAGAATGGCTATGAGATGATCTTTGAGATGTTATTGTAGGATATGAATACGATCAGTGTGATAGGTACCAAATAAATTCCATAGATAATATACCTCACCATACTTAGGTATGTTCTCAATAAATAACTTTAGGGGAGGTATGGATTTGTTTGATGATGAGGAAGAAAGATGCAATGTATCAATATATTGTTTCAACTTGTGATAATGGGTGGAAGAATGATTATCTATCCCATGGAAGCAACATATATGCTTGTGAGTGGTTTTAGGAGAAGTACTCACATAAGGAGGTAAAATAGTAGTGGAAAAAGCCGAAAAACACTCGTTGGCCTATTTTGTGGGAAAATGATCCATCTTAGGTAAGGGAAGCAAACCATCACCAAGGGAGGGTAATGATGAGGAAGGAATGGAACTAGGCTCAACTGAAGGAGTGATAGCATAAAAAACAATTATAGGCTTAACAACAGTAGGAGCTGAAATATGATCAATTATAATAGGAGTGAGAAGAGGCTCAACTATGGTAGGTTCTACTAAGGGAGGAGTGGGATATATATAAGGTCTAAGGAGAGTCACATTAACCTCAGGGGTAAACTAGCTATGAGGATTAGGGTACCTATCAAAATGGTAAGGCTAAATCATAGCATGATCTATGAATATAGTCCTGCATGGCTCCTAAAAAATTAGAGGTGTTGGTACCATCTCTACCCTGTGATAAAGGGAAAAAATACAAAAATCAAGAACTATAAGTGAAGGAAAATGATGAGATACATGAAAAGACTCAAGTAAAGAAGAGCAATAACGGATAATCTTGGCATCACAAGCCTGTACAAGACCACCTAACAATAGATCATCTAATTAATAACCATCATCATAATTTAGGGTGTGAAGGTTAATGACACAGGTAGGGATAACCTTATCATCTGATGAAGTATGGTGAATAGAATGCCTAGTCTTTGTCAATATTAAGGGAATGTCATCATAAGTAGATATACAAGAATGAGGTTACAAGGAAGCAAGAAGCTATGAGATGAGATGAAGTGAGAGATTGGAAGTCTTGATATTTTAGTTAATCTCATCGGTCTCATCATCATTAGAGTCTAAGAGGTTGGGAAGAATGTTAGTAATGAGCTCGGGATGCCCATTGTAACCTTGGGTTGAGTTAATGGGAAAGTTGACACATTAAGACTCACAAAATGGAATGCTTGGAAAAGGATCGAGAGTAAGAATATTAAAGACACCATAATCTTAGAATTGTTCAAAATTCCAAGGGTTAGGGTCACCTTGAATCCTATAAATGGGTCCATTATGAAGGAATTTAACACATTGGTAGGCAAAAGAAGTAATAGCTCTCATGTGGTGAGTCCATGGCCTACCAAAAAGGATGTTATAATAAAGGGGGAAGTTAAAGATCATCACCTTCACATGGGTGATGATAGGTGGGATGGTACTGGGAAGCCACATGTAACCTAGAGCAGGCATTTGCCTTCTATCATATCATTGTCATGTGATACATGTGGACTTAAGATTGCATTCTGAATTCCCAAGATTTTTAATGAGATCGAGAGAAGAAACATAGGTGTTAGAACCCTCATCAATCAATATAGGCTTAACTTAAATATCACATATTTGGATGCTGATAAATAAGGGAGGATCATCTGCATGAAGTAGAATATCATTAGGAATCATAAAAGCGATGGGAAATTTTAAAGAAATAGAAGTATCTTTAGTTTCATCAATGTTGATAGACATATCTTCACATTATTGTAATATATTATCTTTGGATCTAGATAAAGATACCTCTCATCTTTCTAGGGGAGGAGGGACATTCATCTCAAATAATAGTTGCATAATACAATTTCTATGATGGGGAAAAGTCCTCATAAGCTCAAGAAATGAAATATGAGATGGGAGATTAGTGAGTTTTGTAATGGGATACCATTCATCATAACCCATAAGAATATTGTTAGATAAAGGTGTGTAATGGTTAAAGAGGTCCTCAGAAGGGAGAGCTGAAGTGCATTAAAATTTATGTTGATATAAAGGAGAATGTTTGGGATAAGGTCAAAAATCATGTTGAGATGATGAACTAGTTGGTTCAAATTGATTTTGAGAATTAGAAGAAGTGTTAGTAGAAGCTTGGTTATCATTAGTATTGTAAAATGATGGAAGACTGATAGAAATAGATGGGAAGTGTTATCCAAGGGAAAATCATAAATCAGATCATCAAAAGTAATAATTTCATCTTACCCTAATTCATTTATATGAGTTGGAGAAGAATCCTAGATAACACGATATGTTTTATGTGAAGGAGTGTAGATAGGTTGAGAATCAATGAAATCCACCACCCTTCACATATTAGTCATGATAACCACATTATCTTCAGAAGTTGGTTCAATAAGACTTTATACATCATTGGTGGAAGGGGTGGACTTGTCTTGGGTGTCTTGAATCAGTTGGTGATTAGATAAAGGATCTTTGTAGATAGACAAATAAGAATTGGCTTGATTCAAGGCTTGAGTTTTGTCATGTGATTTATAGTCCTTAAAAGCAATATCATATGCTTATTGAAACTTACAGATAATGGAATCATGATCAAATATGTGGTTACTACGTTTCAATCAAGTTTCTTTTTGGCATAGATAGAATGAAATTTTCATAACTACCAGCTACATATAATGGCAGAGTTGATCCGAGATTATTAAAAATAACACTACACTTTTATCTTTTTCCAGTGGGAAAGGAAAAAAGAAGTTGTCTACAAGTCTCATGAGAATGACCCCAACTAGCATGAAATGAACAAAACTTGTTAGAATCATACTAGGATTTCATAAGATGAATAGGGTCAAGCTCTCGTGGAAGAGGCCTAGGTAAACATTTAAGTAATTCAACTGAAGATAGAGGTTTGTGAACATTGATGTTATTTGGTGAAGAAAAATGAGGATTGGTATATTTTTGAGAAGAAGGATGGTTTTAAAGAAGGGTTAGGAATGATAACTTGGACATTGTGAATGGTGTCATAAAAATTGGTAACACCATCATTAGTTATATTGTAATTTTTGTTCTTTAGTAAGAGATGAGGACCTATAGAACGTTGGGGTGGCTCAAATTGACACATTAGGAAATCTTATCCTTTAGCTTGATCAATAACTTCTTTTAAAGTGCATGGAGAAAGAGTGTGGACTCAATATTTTAATTTAGGAAAGAGAACATTTGTAAAGAGATGAAAAATATTGTCATCCACCATGTTATTCAAATTTATTTGACAAAGTTTTCCACCTCTTAACAAAGGCTTGGGAAATTTAATTTTCATGTTGTTTTCAATTAATGAAATGGGTTAAAGTGTTTTTTAGGAAGATCATTAGTCTAGAATTATTACACTAAAAGATTTACTAAATCCTCCAAACTATAAATGGAATGAGATCAAAGTTGATTGTACCAATCTAAGGCATCAACCATGAGGGTTTTGTCTAGGAGATTGGTAGCAAAAAAGGTGTTTAATTTGACCCAATATTTTTAAAGATTTCGAAATGATTTGAGGTAAAGGGTAGGATTGGGTTGACCCATTATAATAAATTGTAGGTGTTATACCTCCTATATCAATGTTGGAAATTTGAGTAGTGAGAGGTTCATTTTGTAGATGTTTGATGGTTTTATTGACTAAAGGAGGTTGAAGAATGAGATTACCTAGAGAATATTGAAGAGGAGGAGGGGAGCATTATAGTTATATGTTCCCCAAGAAATTGGTTATAGATGAGATTTAAGATTAAGAAGGTGATTTTGCATTCTCATCATTTGATTTGTGTTGTGCAATTAAAAGGCATTCATTTGCTTGAGAGTTTGTAATAATAGTTGATGTGTTTGATTAGCATTGTTATAAGCATTAGAGTTGCTATTGGTGTTAATAAGAGCTTGAGATGAATTATGAGAATGTGAGGCACTAGTGGAAAAATTTACTTGTGTAGTAAAATATGGACTAGTGAATGGTTAAGAAGAAGAAGCACTAGAATCATGATTGCCTTGGGTAGCAAACAATGAACTAATTCAAGGATTAAGGATAGTGGATCTTATGAGAGGCCCACTATATATAGAACCTACCATGTTATTTGAAATACTAGACATGGAGGTAGAAGATGTTAGAGAATAAGATGTCATGGCATAAGAAGGAGTCAAAAATGAAGGAAAAGGATAAGAATTAAGGAAAGTGGTACCCCCAAATCTAGTATTTAATATAGGATTAGGTGAATGGGTCTCTTCAATTTGACCATTAATCATGAGGTTATAAATGGTAGAAGGATCTTTTCCTTAATGTTGAGTAAATTTGGAAATAAAAAGGAGCATTTTGAGAATATAGTCTAACTTGGGTTGGTCTTCTAATGAGAAAAGAGGATTATGTTGCAAAGAGGTATTGGGAGGGATCACATAGTTCATTATGTGAGTGGAAATATGAACATTAATAGCATCCAAAAGAGGAGCCCTACTCTATCTATGGGAGACCCTATTAGGATTGGTAAAGTTCATCATATATGTTGACTGTAACTTAGTGTCATTGCCCAATAGAAATTCCATGGTGAACCAAAAATAAGAGAGATGAGAAAGCAAAGGAAAAAAAGGTGATTGAAGAAATACAAGGTCGACTGGGTCAACCTAACATATAAAAAAGGACTATAAAACTATACAGTGTCAATTGGGTTAGTCAAATACAATGTACAGAAGGCAAAATAGGTACTAAGTTGATCTAGTATAGTAGACAAGGAATTCAAAAAGCCTAAAAATATATTTTGAGAATGAAACAAGATAATTTTTTAATTAATGAAAAGCAATAAGACTAAAAGGAAATAGATAGTCAATTGGATTAACACTGGCCAATCTAATTGAAGCACACAAAATAAAATCTTGCACTAACGCTATCTAATGTAATATTTTGTGCACACAATTGAGCAAAGAGAAAGCAATCAACTTGAAAAGTAAGGAGCTAACTAATTGGTCAACTTCAATGTTTATTATATTATTAAGATATGATTTTTAATGTGATTGAAAGTTAGCTATAAGCAAGGTACAAGATATAAATCAAAAGATGGTTTCAGGTAGTTTGGTCTGAAAGGGACTATAGTGGAAACAATACAGGCTTGGTATTGGTGCCTACCCCCTCACTTCATACACCACAATGATAAGGGTGTCAAGTGATTAGCCATAATATACCATTAACCACACTTTATACTTGACTAAAGTATCAAGTCAGCTTCCCCCTTTGTGATGAAAGCCAAGTAGGTTGGATTTGGGTAGAAAAATGTTAAATTTTTTGTTTAGATTATGTGATTTGGTTATGTGTGCATAAAATATAAATAGTGATACTAATAAATTTATTAAAAATCCCCTAATTAAACTATGTGATCTATTTTAAGCATTTAATCAACAAGAAAAGAAGTGTGTGAGCTAATTACTAGTAGATATGAGGTTAATTCAAATTTGAAACAACGTATAATGTTGAAATTATATATAAAAAATATAGAACAAGGTTGATAGGGTTGAGCCTATATTATGAAATCAAGGTCTAAAAATGTACAAGGTTAGCCAGGGTCGACCTAGTTATTTTAGACAGCACACAGAACATAGAACTAGATCGATAGGGTCGACCTAGTTATTTTAGACAGCACACAAAACATAGAACTAGATCGATAGGGTCAATCTAGTTGACTGTGCAATGGTAGTTTAAAGACTACAAACTATAAAAGGAAAGATAAAAAGAAATAAATATAGAGGTAAAAAGGAACCTTTATAGATAAAAGATGAAATTAAGGAATATTGTTGATGAATAACCTTGAAGTATGCTTGAGAAACATGCAAAATGGGTCAACATGATCGATCAAGATGTGCATAAAACTACTACAGAGTGTTGAAAACATATAGTGTCAACTGGGTCGACCTAGTAGGCTAAAATAGATGTCTAAAAGGCTAGAAACTTATATTGGCTCGATCCAGTTACCTATTCTTAGAAACCTGTGCACAAAAGTAAAAAAATTGGGTCGACAAAGTTGATATAGTATGATAAAAATAATAACTAAAAGAATGAAAATAAGCGAAATAAATCATACAAGGGTTAGTTTCATGTCAAGTTCACTGGAATGTATGCAATCAAAAATGCATCATGTTTATAAATCAATCCTAGCTCAAATAAGATAGAGAATACCTACACTTTTGATTGGGATACACTTATTAAGTGGGAGTATGACCAATATGGAGATCCACTAGACCCGATTAAGGGATCACTTGTCACAACATATCATGTTAGGAAGGGTTCTAAAGCCTACAATATAAAATAATGACACAACAACCCTAATGGAGTCCTAAGGTTTAAAGCATTTACTTATTCTAATAACAAGAAAGTAAATGTAATCTAGTGCACACCAAAGCTTGTGGCATAAAGTGGGGGGTTAGAAATAATAAAACAACTAAACTAAACATGTATTAGAAGACATATACTCACATCAATGTATACAAAATTTTAATACATGGGAGAATAATACAAATACATTATCTATATACTCTTACAAAGGAGAAATAAAATTAGGAATACTTACCTTTGAAGATGAACCCATTGAGCATCAATCTCTCTCTTGGCCAAGGTGCTTCACAAGAGATTATTGTGGTATGTAAGGATAACAAAGATAAATTATCTCTAGGCTACATAATCTATCTAAGAATCCAAAAGACTTCTCTATGAGACAAGATCCATATCTCCAAATAAATTATGGAACCCTAATCTTTATTTCTCAAGTAGAGTGGTCAACAAGTAGATCTTCATTCACACTTCTTCACTATTAATTCTTCTATTATGAAATGGTGGGAAATTAACTTGTATATATAGGTGGATATTTCACTAAATCCTCTCAAAAAAATTGGTTGTAAAGGGTCAACCCAATCGACCCAATGTACTTTTGGGGACAATTCACTAGGTTTGAGCTAGGTCAGCTAAAAGGCTACTAAGATAAGAAAGTGAAAAATATCCCTAAACTATACTGGGTTGACCTAGTTGACCTAATACATCCAACTAAAGGGACATTATACAGGTGAGATTATAAATGCTATATAATCAAAATCTAGCTCCAACTCTTGCAAAGAAGGGAAATAAGTGATTTCAAATCAAATCTTACAATCTAGAATGATATTCACTAGAGCATTAGCTCTAGTGTTCTCCCCAAGAGGGATATGGGTGACTTGGACATCCTCAAAGGAGGAGAGTAAATTTTTCACCACCTCGAAGAGGGGGATAAACTCAAAACAAAATATGGACCAAGCATCGATGAGCTGAGACACAATTAAGAGTGAGTCAGAGAATAACTACACATAATGCATGCTTAGAACATGAGCATCAGTCAAAACATCAATGATTACATGATACTTTGATACATTATTCATCTCACTGGTAAGGAGGTAACCAACTATAACAAGTTTGTAGTCCCATGGTCATCAATAATCCAAGTGACAGCAGTGGATCTTGTGTTGCCTCTGATACCACCATCAATGTGAATCACCATTAAAAGGTACACCATAATGGGGTTTGATGATGCAAGAGGACATTGTGGAAGGATCATATTGACATGGAGTAGGATAAGTGAGTTGCATAAGGGAGACAAAGAACATAATCAAGTCATAATCAAGGGGTGAAGACTAACACTGACTGTGGGATGAGGTGATAAAGGGTGGTAGGATGTCCATAAAGGGATAAAAACTAGTCAGTGAAGACTAGAGCAAGTCCTGGAGTAACCAAAAACATAAATCCACACCTGTAATAACCACATTGAAAGAGGAAGAGGGATTTAGTAGGTATTATCTAAGAATGAGCTGAGAAACTACTGATTGAAAGAAGAGAGATCAACTTTTATCCTAAAGTGTACCTAGCAAGGAATCCATGGGCTTGATAGGATATAGTACTTGGGGGTTCAAGAGACTAATATAGTCCCAAAACACACCCAAGGAGGCATAAAAGAGAGAAATGGACTCCATTACATCCAAAATAGGCCAAACCCCCTAAGATAAAGGTTTGGTAATTTTAGGAGCAATAACGAGATGAAACATAGGCTAAGAGAGGGTAAAATGAAGGCCTCGAGCCTAGGCCATGGCTTGCTTGGGAAAAATGATGGCTTGGACCACTTATAATTGATAGGGGCCTTGGCATGGCCCATTACCAAGCTATGGCTTAGCCTAAAAACCCATGGCTTATGCTAGAAAGGGCTAAAAATAGGCTTGAGGAGCCCAGAAAGGCCCAAAATTTGCCTAAAAAGGCTATAAAGGGGGAAAAAAGAAAAATCATGTTGGTTGAACATGTTTATTTCATTCCAATGCATAAATAACTCATTCAAGGTCATGTTTTTCTCTCATGTAGATGCGAGGATGAGTCAGAGTGCTAGAGGTGATAAAGACATCTCAGCTAGTAAAGCCACCATTATTATGTGGGGGGAAACTAGGAGAGAGTGTCTCAATGCCAACCATAATGAGAGGTAATGATGCATGGTAGGAGGCTCATGATAGATAAAAAGCATCTAAGGGAGGTTAGATCAAATTGTAAGCAACCACAACCACTAGCCCATATCACCTATATGAACTATAGATAAAGAGAGAGGGAGTCAATAGAGGGCTAGTTGCCAACAGGTAATAGCCAAACCAAATAAAAGAATCAAAAGAATATACTTCTAGCTTGAGGTGTATCCAAGGAGGAGTTTATAAGCTAAATTACTATGGGGACTAACAAGGTCTAATTATGGATGCCACGAGATTGGCAATCCATTGAATGAGGGCTTGGAGAGGGTATTCTGGTAAGATTTTTTTGGAATTAGTTACTAAGATGGGGGGTGAATCAATAGATAAATAATGTACATTCAATTCCAAAACCACTATTCCATGAAGCATACATTCACATAAGAGATGAATGCATAAGCAAACCATCACATAAGCATATCATAAGATAACATAAGAGATTATGTGGGAAACCCTCTTGGGGGATAAAATCCACTAAACCATGCACATGGACTACTATCCTATAATGACAAGATTCAATTTATACCAATACTAATTGATCAAGGAACACCCACCCCTCAATTTAGTCCATTACCCACTAGACCTTTAGCTAGCACCAACTAGCAAGGAGGTTACAACCCCCTAGATGATCAAGAACCAACTCAATCACCTCCAACCTGATCTTCACCTTTGATCTGATGTCTAACATACTTGATTATGTAATTCTCTAGCTCTAACACATATAAACCTACGTCTCTACCTCATACAAGCCACTTAGGCTCCTTCACTCAATATGCCTCTTCTAGGCTCATTAGGTCTAAAGACCTATGTGTCCACCTACACCAACTTGATCATATATGCATGACTAATCTTATTCACCTTTTGATGTTAGTTAATGACTTGATCTTTCCTTTTCAAATTCTCTCTCCTTCGCTTAAGTTCACATCACCACTACAAGTCCAAATAGGCCAATTAGGCCTTGCCTTTATGCCACATATTTCATCTAACCCATCTTGGTCAGCGAAAAACATCACCACACTTGTCTTGCCCTTTAAATATGTCCTCATACATTCTATATTAATGATACAAACTCTTCATAGGTTGGTCATATTCCATGGAGACCAATTTCATTATTAGGCCTAGTTGAGACCTAAAACAAATAGGCCTTCACACCCACACATTACACTTATGACCTCTTGGACCACCTTCAACCTTCACCAAAGGATGTAACATATAAAACCCAACTCAAATAAATCCTTTCTCACTCCCACATATGTTCATTCCACTTGTAACTCCATTTCACACCTTGAACCTATCAATTAGGTCTTCTCGCCTTTTAGGCCTTCACACATAAAAAAGTCTATATCTTATAAATAAAAAACACAGTCAATTTTATCACACAAAAAACTCTAAAAAATGTATAAATATATCCTAAATTACCTAAAAAACATCACCAAACCCATTTGGCTTCACTAAATAGGCCAATATACGTCAAACCAACTCTCTTAAAATGACCACTTAGACTGGTCACACACAGTCAAAGTATAGTCAAAACATTTTGACTCTCCATCCTTGAATATGAGTAAATTAAGACTTTAATTTCCTTATTATGAACATTTGATATTTCATTTACATCTTAGAACTTATTTATTTCTTCAACTCTTGATAAAATATCAACTTACCTCTACAAGATGATCACACAAATTATTTATAGCTTCTAACAATACAGTCATATAAATGTTCATTTTTATCACTTATAAAAATGCTTCCAATATATATCATTCACATGGATAGGTCCTTTGTGTTATTTATATCATCATAAAATATGTGGATCACTTTTTCTAACTTGATCATTGTTCTAACAGATCAATTCTTCAAACGTCTTTCTAACAATCTCAACACAACTAGATAAGTCTTTTTGTCTTGCATGGTTAAATCACTTAACCTATCTTTACAACTTCCAAAAAGATTTTATAGTTAATTTAGGTCTCAAAAAACATAAATATGTTCATTTTATGTACCACCTTTTGTCATAAGGACTTAGACACATTGTTTTTCTTAGCACACTTGGAACTGTCATAATGTCACAAGAATACAGTTATGGTGAACATGATTTAGACCATATTTAGAGTCACTTTATTGAAAATAAAATATATTTACAAAGCCCTTGAACACCCTTATCACATATTAAAATAATAATACATATATTTCTAATAGCAAATATGAAACATATAGATCAACTTATGGAACACACACCTTCATTATCTTCATTCACTTAGACAAGTCACTTTATGAGCATCTTTTAGCCTATGTATGAGCATCAAAAACACTTACCAACTAAGGTAACATGAGACATAGGTATTTTAAAAATAACCCAAATCATTTGATCCATATCTAGTCACCTACAACTCATCCCTAATCACTTTTTCACTTTACTTGGTTTCTTTCACTATTTTCATTGTCTGGCATATTAGCGATAAGATAAATTCATTAACCAAAATTATTAAAACATAAGATGTTTCTTTCCAAAATAACTCCATGTGTCTCAATAAAAATTCTTGTATTTTAATCTCCACCAAGTTGTATGCGTTGACTCAGTCAACCTTGTCTATAATAACAAAATCATTATAATCAAGTATATTTATGTAGCTTTTACTCACTACCGTGACACACCACTACCACTTGAAGATTCTTGAAGGAGTCCTCTACAAAATCTAATAATCAATATTGATCAGGCAATCCATTCTAGGCCAAAACCATTCACATCTTTCCAATTGCTCCACTATGAGGGTTTGCAAGCATAAAACCCTCCTTACCTTCTTAACATTTATTCATAATAATGAAGGATTGGTTTCTATAAAAAATGATTTTGGGATATTCATAGGACCATTACCTAACTATTAAAGAAGGATCAGGTCACCATGAAAACTATACATGTTCCAATGAGCATCACAAGCTTCTTCTCGAGTTTAAATCTCTTCATTTTAGTACACCTAGAAGCCTTAAGACACTTTTCACACGTTTTCCTTTAATATAGGACCTAAAACTTGGCACACACACTTGAAACACCCTATATAAACCTATAAAAATTTAAAAATAGATCACATAAATAGGAAACTTACTTTAACCCCTCATTAGGTCTCACTCTATTTCTTTACATACTAGGCCTAAAACTATAGACCATACCTTGACCAAAAAACCACCTTGAAACCTATTCAAATGCTCTCACAACCTTAGAAACATGTCATACACCTTCATACCATGCTCCACAACTACCAATCTTCTTCTTCCTAGTCTCATCCTACTCAACACATTAGGCTACCAAGCCTATGCCACCACATAAGGTCTATGAGAAGACCACCAAATCACTATTCACATCCTTTATCTTCTCTTCTTGACCTGAAACAACATTAACATGCTATAAATAACTTGAAAAATCTCAAAAAATTATCACCTTAGATCATATTCATCTAAACCTACCTTGCACAACTTTAGGCTCAAACTCATCCATACATCAACATCATGCCATAATAAGTCCTTACCAAGCCTAAGCACTAGACCTTCAAACAAGTCTCTGAATGCAAAGACTAGGTATCCAACTTGACCTTGCTGCCACTGTGGATGTGCTTTACACCTCATTCACATGATGAAACATGACATCACCACTTTGTCATTACCTATAACATCAATGACAATACTATTGCCAACAATCTCCCCCTTTCCCATAGATGACAACCTCGTTTTCTCCTTCACCCCTTTACCATTAATGAAAAAGTGGATCAAACAACAACTAAGCTCCCCTAACATCATATATGCATTCAAATATTCTTTTAGGTGCTCAAGATACTCACTTAGCTTTCATGCACATAGATGAATAATTGTTCCATACCTCAATCTGAACTTCTCCACTTGGGCTTATTTGATATTTGGACCTGTTTACTTATAGATCTCATAAGATCCCCTTGTGTCCATACATGAAGATTTAATACATTTTTAAAATTTATGACTAGGTTTGATCAAGTCATCATAGCAACTTTTTTTATTTGTCTCTTGAGATTACATCTGTAGCAGAATTATCCATCATGAATTAAGATTGAAATTGGAACATCTTACATATAATACCCATCACATCATGCACATCTATCTAAGCCTCTCAAACTATTTGAGTTAGCTCCCATTAACTCCATGTTCCATATGGAACAAGTCATCTTCAATAAGTCTCCTTAATGAACCAATAATGAGACTTACCAGCCCATACTACCCTCACCAAGGTACAAAACCATGTCAAATAATTTATTTAAAACCTCCATAAGCCTCCTCCATGTTTTATATAGCTTAAAATCATTTTTTATCATTATGAATGAACCATTAGCCCTTATGTTACCAATAGGTCTCATGGAGACCTAATTCACATAGTCTTGTTTCTTCTTGCTTAACACTAACATCTTTGACCTACAATATTATCTTAAACAAGCATGGAACAAATTCATAACATGGTAAATCAAAATTTAATACATAAAATTTATATTTTTCAAGCAACACAAGCCATTAAGGCTCAAACCACTACAAAACACCCTCTCGGTCAACAACTAGTTATATTAGGTCTATGAGACCTTATACACTGTAGCAGATTTTTGACATAAATTTGACTCCTTTAGATAAGTAAACAAGGAATAAATAGCATGATTTGATCATATATGATCTAAATTTCATATTCATATTTATGAAATACACTAAACCTTAAAGATATTCTTCAAATAGAATCAACTCTGTATAAACACATAGTACACTAAACCTTCAAGATATTCTTCAAATAGAATCAACTTTGTATAGCTATTAAGCCTCTTCCAAAGGTCTAGCTCTGATAACAATTGTTTTAATTATATAATGAGATGGGGGTGACTAAATATAACAATAATGTACATTCAATTCCAAAACCATTATTTCATGAAGCATACATTTACATAAGAGATCAATGCATAAGCAAACCATCACACAAGCATATCACAAGATCACACATGAGATTATGTGGGAAACCCTCTTGGGGATAAAATAAAATAAACCATGCACATGGATTACTATCATATAATTAAAATATTTAATTTAGATCAGCACCAACTAATCAAGGAGTACCCACCCCTCAATTTAGTCCAGCACCCACTAGACCTTTAGCTAGCACCAACTAGCAAGGAGGTTACAACCCCCTAGATGATCAAGAACAAAATAAATCATCTCCACCTGATATAAACCTCTTATGTGATGTATAACACACTTAATGATGGATTTTTCTAGTTCTAACACTGCAAACCTACCTCTCTACCTCATACAAGCCATTTAGGCTCATTCGCTCAATATGCCTCTTCTAGGCTCATTAGGTCTAATGACGTGTATTCACCTGTATCAACTTAATAGAATGTGAATTAATGATATTATTAACCCTTTTATGGTCCTTAATTACCTTCTCCTTCCTTTTAAAATTCTCTCTCCTTCACTTAAGTTCACATCACCATTACAAGTCCAAATAGGCCAATTAGGCCTTGCCTTTATGCCACATATTTCATCTAACCCATCTTGGTCAGCCAAAAACATTACCACACTTGTCTTAAAATTTAAATATGTCCTCATACATTTTATATTAATGATACAACCTATTAATATGTTGGTCATAGTCCATAGAGACCAATTTCACTATTAGGCCTAGATGAGACCTAAAGCAAATAGGCCTTCACACCCACACATTACACTTGTGACATATTGGACCACCTTCGACCTTAAAAAAAGGATGAAACACATAAAAAATACATATAATAAACCATTTATCACTCCCATATATTTTCATTCCACTTATAACTCCATTTCACACAATGAACATATTAATTAGGTCTTCTCGCCTTTTAGGCCTTCACACACAGAAAATTTTATCTCTTAGAATTGAAACACAAGGTCAAGTTTATCAAATAATTAAATATAAAAAATGAATTAATATATCCTACATGACCTAAAAAAAATCACCAAATCTATTTGGATTCACTAAACAAGTCAACAGACCTCAAACCAACTCTCTCAAAATGACCACTCAGACTGGTCACACACAGTCAAAGTATAGTCAAAACATTTTGACTCTCCATACCTAAATATGAAAAAATTAATAATTTAAATGAATTATTATGAACCTTTGAGACTTATTTAACATCTTAAAACTTATTTATTTCTTCAACTCTTGAAAAAACATCTTCAACTTACCTCTGCAAGATGATCACACAAACTACTTATAGCTTCCAATAGTACAATCATGTAAATATTCATGTTTATAAATTTTAAGAGTGATTATAATATATAAAATTCACATGGATAGGTCATTTGTGATTTTTATATCATCATACAATATTTTAATCACTTGTTTCAACATTAATCATTGGTCTAATAGATCAATTCCTCAAACCTCTTTCTCACAATCTCAACACAACTAGATAAGCCTTTTTATCTTGCATGGTTCAATCACTTAACCTATCTATCCATATTAAAAAAATATTGTATATTAATTTATGTATCAAAAAACATCAATATTTTCATTTATGCATCACCTCTTATCATAAGGACTTAGACACAGTACTTATCTTAGCACACCTAAAATTGTCATAATGTCACAAGAATACAGTCATGGTGAACATGACTTAGACCATCTGTAGATTCAATTTATTTAAAATAAAATGTATTGAAATTTTAATTAAAAACCCTTATCACATATTAAAATTTTAAGACATATATTCTAATATAAAATATGAAACATATGGATCAACTTCTAAAACACACACCTTCACTATCTTCAATCACTTAGACAAATCACTTTGTGAGCATATTTTATCCTATGTATGAGAATAAAAAACACTTAAAAACCAAGGTAACATTATTCATAGGTATTTAAAAAATACCCCAAATAATTTGATCCATCCCTAGTCACCTATAACTCATCCCTAATCACTTTTTCACTTTGCCTAGTTTTTTTCACTATTTTCACTGTCTGTATATTAGCGATAACACAACTTCATTAAAAAAATGATCAATATAGAAGATGTTTCTTACCAAAATAACTCCATGGGTCTCAATAATAATTCTTGGATTTCAATCTCCACCAACTTGTATGCATTGACTCAGTCAACCTTTTTTGTAACAACATAATCATTAGAAACAAGCATATTTTTGTACCTTTTGCTCACTACCCTAACACACCACTACCACTTGGAGATGACTAGAGGATTCCTATACAAAATCCAATCATCATTATTTATTTATCAATCCATTATGGATAAAACCATTCACATATTTCCAATCACTCCACTATGAGGGTTTGCAATCACAAAAACCTCCTTACCTTCTTAACATTCATTCATAAAGCTAAGGGCTTGGTTTATCTACAAAATGATTCTAAAATATTCTTAAGACACTTAATCAACTAATAAAAAATGATTATGTCACCATGAAAACTCTATGTGTTTCAATGAGCATCACAAACTTCTTCTCAAGTTTACATATCTTCATTTTAGCACATCCAAAAGCCTTGGGACACGTTTTCACACTTTGTCCTTCAAGCTAGGACCTAAAAATTGGAAAACACACTTGAAACACCCTAAAAAACCTTAGAAAACTTTCACAAGATATCACATAAATTGGAAATTGACTTTGACCCCTCATTTGGTCTCACTCTCTTTCTTTGCATACTAGGCCTAAAACTGCATACCATACCTTGACCAAGGAGCCACCTTGAAACCTATTTAAATGCTATCACCACCTAAAAAACATGTCATAAACCTCCATACCATGATCCACAACTACCAAAATTATTCTCCATAGTATCATCTTACTCAACACATTAGGCTACCAAGCCTATGTGACCACACATAGTCTATGAAAAGACCATCAAACCATTGTTCACATAATTTATCTTCTCTTCTTGACCTAAAACAACATCAAAATGATAGAAAAAACATTAAAAACCTTAAACAATGATCACATTAGATCATATTCATCCAATCTTGACTTTCATAACTTCAAGGTCAAACTCATCCATACATCAACATCATGCCACAACAAGTCCTCACCAAGCTTAAGCACTAGACCTTCAAATAGGCCTCTCAATGCAAAGACTAGGTCTCAACCTTGACATTGATACTACTATGGATGTGATTTCCACCTCATTCACATGATCAAACATGATATCACCACTTTGTCATTACCTTTGACATCAATGACAATACTTTTACCAACAACTTTGAGGCTCACCAAAGCACCATAGACCTAGGCCTAGGCCTGCCCTCAAGGGCATGCTACCACTTCACCATAACCAGAGGCCTACCCCTAATGTAATCCATTATTTATCTTAAAAAGAGGCCAAATAATAAGGAAAATATAGGAAGAAGGAGATAGAGCATCATTATCCTTATGTTCACCAGTCATGACCCAAAATATAGGAGTGTTGAAGGTGGGGTCATTATTGGTGAATGAGACCTCTGAACCTAAAAAAGTAAGAATATGGTGATGCATATAATGCATAGATATGATCTTCTTATAATCTCTCCTCTTATTTTTTAGGTATACATGTTATACCATGGATGGAATAGCACTCAAGATCAGACTCAACAACTCTAGCAATCTTTATGGGAGATGCATTGAGAGAGTTGATGATCCAATGGGAGAAGCACAATGAAATTAAAAGTTCAACATTAAGGGAAACATATTGAAAGAGGTCTCTAACAAGGTAATAGCTAACATGGCATCATATAGTTGGAGAGGGAATTAGCTGATGCATATTTAAAGGAGTGAACTTTGATTGATACTCATCTAGATCACAATGTTCATCCTTGAGAAAGTGAGACTCAGAAGTAGGGGTATGTGGGAGTCCATAGAGCCCCATGAGGAGACAACAAAAGCCTTGCCCAAGGTTTTTATCTCTATGTAAATCAATTTTCAAGGATCTAGGTCAGCCTCCATGGTATGAACCTTACCTTCATGCATAAATTAAACCATGCAAAAGATGATCGACATGATGGCTTGCATGGTAGTGATCTAGGGATGACCAAGAATCACATTATATGAGAGATCCAAGTATAACCCATAAAACTCAATCCTAACTATCTTGGGACCAAACTTGACCTTGAGCTTCACATTTCCCATTGATACAACTGTGTCATTGTTGAAACCAACATAGTTATGGTGAGAATCAGAGAGCTTATTTTGACTAATCTCAAGATCATTGAACACATATATGGGAATGATATTCAATGTAGCTCCTTCATCAATGATGCATCTCTTGACATGCCAATTATCAATGGAGGTCTCAATGTAGAGTGGGAATCGATCCTTCTTTTCAAGAACCAAAGTGTTTGGCAAAGAGGCAGGGTTGAAAGATAATGTGGAAAGATGAGGGTGATCAAAAATGTTAGATTTGAACAAAAATTTGACATCATCTCATAATGGGCCCTCATGAGAGAGATAAATCTCATCAAAGATGAGACCCCTTTGACTAGGAAAAATGTAAATAAGGTCCCAAATGGATATCTTAGTTAAGAGGCCCTATAACTCCTCTATGATAGAATAAGGATGTTGTCTATCCTGAAGAGGGATGTTACACTAAAATTCAATTTTGACTTTGGGGTTCCATACCCCTATAGGCTGGGCAGGAGGCTCAACACCACTAGTATCATTGATGGAGTCAATGACTTGACCCAATTGCATGTTAACAAAACAATCATACCTAGTAGAGGAAATGTTAATAATAGCAATGATCATGCTACTCTCACACTTGGATTTCCCTCTCAAGTCAGCCTAGGAGGAGTCAGAAAAGATAGAAGATCAAGAAGAGTAAGGATGGGTCTTAGCTTTAGACTTCTTATTTTTATTCTTATTCTTCTCCTTGTCATGGTTAGGTAGAGGCTCTTTAAACAGATTCAATTTATATTTGGGTTACACAAGTGGATAACTCTAAGGTGGAGGTGAGGCTTGTGCACCAGAATTTTGGGTAACACAATTTACATCATCATGGCCCTTCATCTGATAAAAAATGAAAAACTTAGTGGGGTCATAAGGAACAATCATCCATGGTTTTATTATGCTCAATTTAGAGGCCTTATTTTTAGTTAGATTATTACTAAGAGCATTTATCTTATGGATATATTTCTTATCCTTCTTTTTAGGATGATAATTAGTGACACCATTTCCAGTCACATCGTGGTTTTGATCATGTGAAGAGGATGACTTTTAGGTTGGCATAGGGTGCATGCCCATACATACCTTAAAGACTTTAATCTTCAAACACTCATTATTAACTTCATCATATGAGGTAGGTTCATGTTTGAAAACCTCAAGGTGAACCTTCTACCTCAATGCTCACATGGAAATGTCATAAAGTTGATCATTCGAGAACCTTATTCTACATGTATGGATGATTGAATTCCGCCTACATAGAAAATAATAGTTTGACTCACCTTTAGCGTGTGACATGGAGGTAAGTGATAATATATCAAGGTTAAATAGTTTGGAGATATAAAATTATTGGAGGAAGTCATCTAGAAGGAGTTGGAAACTAAAGAGAGAATCTAGATGTAGATTCTAAAACTAATTGAGAGCTTCAGCTCATAGGGAGTGAGAAAAGAGCTCAAACATCATGCCTTTATCCTATTCACAATCCATGCATTACATCATAAATGCCATGATATGTTATATGGGATTGGCATCTTGAGTCCCATTGAACTTAAGTAGTTCAGGGATAGGAATAGGAAAGGGAATAACACATACCTAAGGGGCTAAAATATTCCTATGGAGACCCTCATAGGTATGATTGATAATGGGTTGGTAATGATATTTAGGAGGAATATCATGGAGGTTATGATATTGACTATGTTAATAGGCCTCATCATAACCCTGGTCATGAAAGGGATTATGCTAAAATAGCTCCTAGTATGGGGAATGTTCATGCTATAAATCATCCCTACCATGGGGTGGGAAACAACCATGAGAAAGGTATCATTCTCTACAGGGATGATTAGATGATGTGCATGCTCATGGGAATGGTCATGATGACTTAGGTATCCATGATGCTGACCACATGCCATTAAATGAGGGTCAACATGAGGGCACTGATGCTTGAAATAAGCATCCCATGAATCTTTAGTCTTTAAGTACTGATCAAAATTAACATGTTCATTTGAGACTCTAAAGGATAGACTAAGAGGATGGGAGGACTCCACATGATATGGATGCCTAATTATGTTGGATTGATTATGTACCAAAACATGGACATGAGGGGGTTCTTGATACAGAGTTTCTTGCTAAGAAAGAGGTAGGGAACTTAAACAAAAACTAGTTGAGGCACTCAAAATGGAGTGGGTATGATCTCTATCTCTAAAAAAATTGTATCACCTACTTTTAGGGGGATAAGGGTTCACTTCATTCACTTTAAGGCATCTACAATAATCATCAATGATCGCATGTATCTCATTAGGCCTTAGTCATGAAATGGGGTCCTTATCACCTCAAATAGGTTTATGAATCATGGCATGAAGCCAAGGGGAAAGATCCTTGGATGAATGAAGCTTGGATTGGTGAAAAGGAGACTGAGTCCATTGGTTATAGATCTATCAATATTGTTACCTATGAAACATGAGAGGGTGTAAGTCACCATGTTGGGTTAAGAGAATCTTGTGTGTCCTATGGTGTTTATGGCATCTCATTATAGTTGTAGCCTACTCATGAGTGAGCTCAAGGATAAGGCCCTAAATTTGATGAGATTGGAATCTGAAGGGCGGGAGGTCAACCATGGATGAAATGAAGAAATATCAATATGAGAGACAATAGAAAAGGTAAAAAATGATGAACCAGTAGGGATAAGAACACAAAATCAAAGTAGGATAAAACAACTAAGGTGAGAGCCAAAACACAACTAAAAGCAAATCCTAAAAGATAATAGAGGGGAATTGGATAAGAGAGTTAAAAATGGGATAGAACTGGCATGAGACCATATGCGAGGTCCCACCAAGAATGCTAGAATGTATCTCCAAAAATTTGAATGTAACCATTAGTGTTTGACAAGGGGTACATAGGGTACTTAAATAAACACCTAGAAGGCTTAAGGCTTCTAGGGCTACTAGAGATCTATAAAATATATCCAATTTTATAGCTTGTACCAAGATATATAAAGAATCATAAACTAGGTTAGGGTTAGCATGATCAAACACACAAAGGATTCAAGTATCTCTAATAAAAGCTAACAGAGGAGAATTGGATAAGAGAGTTAAAAATGGGATAGAATTGTCATGAGACCATCTGTGAGGTCCCACCAGGAATTCTAGAATGTATCTCCAAAAATTTGAATGTAACCATTAGTGTTTGACAAGGGGTACACAGGGTACTTAAATAAACACCTAGAAGGCTTAGGCCTTCTAGGGCTACTAGAGATCTGTAAAGGATATCCAATTTTATAGCTTGTACCAAGATATATAAAGAATCATAAACTAGGTTAGGGTTAGCATGATCAAACACACAAAGTTTTCAAGTATATCTAATGGGTATAACCATAGTAAAATAAGCAACTAAAACTAGAAATCTTCTTTCACACAAATTCTAAAAATGATAATGTTGAATAAAGAGAGCTATCAAATGATGCATAAAATTAGAAGAGAAAGCATTTTCAAGATAAATGAAATATGTTTTAGGAAGAAAAAATGTTTTCAATCAAGGGTTCAAGAGATTGCCTAATATAAGCCTAAGCTAATTATTTATTCTCAACACTATTATTTCCTAATAATGTAACTTTCTGGTTTAGCAAAAGAGGAGATTGTTTATGCAAATATATAGACTATTTTGAGCAATTAGGATTCTAATATGGAATGAGAAAATATTCTAAAGCAAGAATGACATGTAGTGGAATATATTTTCAATCAATGAAGGATATTCTTAACCACATACAAATGCAAAAAGTTTAGAAACTATCCTAGATAATGCTCTAAACAAGCTAAATCACTAAAACAATCAAAATCTAGCATATATACTATTGAAAATAAATTGAAAATTTAAAATTATTATGCTGATTTTCTACCAATAAATTATCCAAGCTAGGAAGCAATGAATGAGGAGGATCAAGACGTGTGTGAGTTGAGTCCAAACCAGGAGCCAAAAGTAGTGGAGGAGGTGAAGGAAAAGCTATCAAATATGAGATAGCCAATGTATGAAGCATAGGAATAGGTGAAATGGAGTCTTGAGGAAGTTAGTATCAACCAACAAGCTTTAATAACACTGTAAAGAGAAATGTGAATCATCAAAATGAATTGTAGAGCAATAGGGCATCCCCTATCACAATGAAAGCGAAGAATGCCAAGAATGAACTAAGTGAGATTTAAGAAGGTTCCAA
The DNA here is from genome assembly GCA_037957365.1 of Torreya grandis. NCBI lineage: Eukaryota > Viridiplantae > Streptophyta > Pinopsida > Cupressales > Taxaceae > Torreya > Torreya grandis. The sequence goes on along the minus strand of JARHVA010002317.1, from coordinate 1,982,507 downwards.
AGTTTTTAGAGTGATGATCAATAGATAATATTAGATAAAAAATTTAGGAGAGAGAGAGAGAGAGGAAAATTAATGATCAACCCTCATATAAGGTAACCCTAATATGATAAAAGCCAAAAACTACCCATTTATAGCCATTGGGGCTAAACTAGCCCATTTTTTGCATGTTTTACTCAAGTTATGGCCTAGGCCAAGGATTTTATGAAGGAAATGTGTGGCCTAGGCTATGGATTTCCTCCCTAAGCTATGGCTTAGGTCAAAATCCCACCCTAGCTAGTCAACAAGGCTCTAAAAGGGCCTTGAGAGGCATTTGGAGGGCCTATTAATTCATAAAAGGGGTAGTGAGGTATCAGGGATGTTTAGGGGATGGATATATGACACAAAAAGGGCCCATGTGAGTGGAAAATGTCTCAAAGTAGGATAACTAGGGTTGGTAGTCTGCACCTGAGTTGATGTGTAATCATAGGGAGGAGTAGGGTCACGGGAAGTATGATTACAACAACCTGTTCAGTTAGTTTTGATTTTGGAAAATAATTATAACTTAGATATGTGGGAGATAAGATATCCTCAAGGGGAGTTGGGAGTGATTTTTAATTTTGAAAAAATTAATAGCATTTTTCACCTTTTAGATCATGAAACCTTTACACACCTAACCCCTAAGTCCTCCTAAAGCTGTTAGGATGACAATATTATAACATGTTCTAAACAAGTTAGTAAAGCCTGATTGACTAATCCAAAGCATTTCTCCACTTAGCTCCCAAAAAATCTCACAAGATTAGATTTTTAAGATGAGATAAGTGACATTATCACTTTATTTCACATGATAGTGTGAAATCAAATGGTAAAGAATTTTTAGACATGGATGTATGTAGTCATCTGGATCATTCTTCAAAATAATCAATATATCAATTGGGATGAATTAATCAACAATTCAATTCACAAGAAACTCATGGAGATAAAAGACACGTCAAAATTTTACATGAATTTATACCTTATTTATGTTATATCAAGTTGAAGGTATTTGATGGATTACATACAGTGGGTAATTTTAGGAAAGAAATGGTGTACGACTTCTATCCTCAACTAACATTGAAGGAAAGTGCTTGTCACTTCAAAATAGTTAATGATTAATTTATTCATTTCATCCTTCAGTTGTTTGAAAAGGAACTCTTCAACATAATAATATCAATTGTGGCCACTACAGAAATAGAAAGGTGGGCAGCTTGGTTTATATAGTTCTCAATGTAGAGAGGATTACATAACATGAGTAGTCAAACATTAGTCCAATAAATCATAGGAATAATACATAAGAACAAATAAAATTAAGCCTATATATTCATGTGGGAATTACAAAGGATATAAAGAAACATACGAAAGAAAACAACACCATATTACCTTCCCAAATGGATTCACCATACCAATGAGGCTCAAAAGCATGTTTTCCCTTGATCAAGATCTTTTGTCTTCAACAACAATGGTGGCCGACTCCTCCAATGTCTCAAGAACTCCTTAAAAAATCAATGAACTATGTGAAAGATTATGGAATAATTCATCATAATAACTTTTCATAAATCAAGCTTAAAAATGATGTCCATGTCCTCTCTATTTATAGATTTTCAAGATTGCTCTGAATCAACCTGAACCAGCCATCTTGAGATGAAGATGTGTTGTTGAGGATTAATTCAATATTTATAATTAAATCCATAATTATCCTCATCATGACTTTGGAAAAATGGGAATTGAAGAGGCATGGATGGTCATTATGAGGCATGGATGGTCATTATGAGGCATGGGAGACCCATAATCCTGATATTTGTGGTATTTATGGCCTAGGGATGTCTTCCCAAGAAATGATGTCACCTAATGATGCAGTTAGTAGAAATCAATTTCCAAAAATAAATATTCAAAAAATCTCATGTAAAATCCACTTAATCTCTTTATTTTGATTAATTATCCTTAAATAAGGTTAATCAACATTTGTGTAATTATTTAAAAATCAGCCCTCAATTAATCAAAATGGTTAGAAAGTCATATTACTGAGTCATAATTTGACTCGGGAAGAATTGGAAGGTGATGTTAGATTAATTTGAACCATATTCCCATTTAGGATGTTTCTAACACAAAATTTCAAAGTTACATGATGTTTACTAATAAATTATAAAAAAAGAGTGATCTAGAGCACAAAAGGGTGAAATCATCATTTTGACCCAAAATGAATTGATCAAAGTTAGCTAGGCCATAAATTACATTACCCTATTTAGGGATAATTTAACCTAAATTGGAACTTTTAAATGACACGTTCAAACCATTTAGGGTTTTTTTTATGGATTTTAGCCTAAAATGTGCATTTCAGTATAATTTGAGTAAGATTGACAATTTCAACACAAAAGGTATTAGGAATTGGATGTCTACACTCAACATTCAATCATTTAAGAATTAGTGTTTATGGAATTTCTCCTTACATGATCCCATAATATGTCAATGATAGATGGGCATTGATGGAATTGGTGAGATAACTTGTGAAAACACACAAGTTCCTGAGAAGCTGATATAAAATAGGGATCAAGTTTCCAATCTCTATTGGCAAGTATGCTTGCCCTTCATTAATGAAGACTAAGATAGTTTATCAATACATGTCTCACTATAACATTAGGACATTATAAAATGGGTCTTCACTTGGTAATATGGGCCTAATTGTACACAATCTTTGATCTCTATTTTAGCATATTTTACATTTTAAAGACTATTGGATAGATTGTGATAAAGAGAAAGCAGTGATAATCAGAGACTATTCATAGTTTACTATGAGACAAATAGTAAAATTTGGCATAATAAGTGACAAAATAATTGGTATATGATGAGGTCACATTGGACCCCATCTTTGAAAGAGAGGGCATCATGATAAAGTTATTGCTTGTAGTACATTGGGACAAAAGAGAATCTACTTCTCTCAGAAGTAAGACAAGGGCTATACTTGACATAACTCTTAGATTGTTGAAAGGTAAGGGAATTGATGTTATGAATGTTGATCTCCATACACCTCCTTGGGAAGATGAATTTGGAAGATTTTATATGAAAAATAATGATCTAGAAAAGATGGATGAGGTAGGCTCTACTGGAGAACCTCCCATGATAGAAGAGGCACGTGAACGTAAATCTACTCAACAAGATGTTCAAACTTGAAATTATATCAATCTAAAAATAAAAAGGTTTGGTGAGAATGTTTTTTATTCTCCTAAAATTTTAGTTCGTCAAAAATTTCTAGTTGATAACTTTTCATTCACTTAAGAAATGGTAGAGAACACAACTCAGCAATTCTTAGCTTTAGATGATACAATGTTCCCTATATCATCCACTTTCCCATTGCAAGAAGTTACTCCTATCTCTTCATCTTCTCCCTCAAATTTTGATTTCCCATTGTTCCTTCTCCAAGAATTCCTCTTAAAATAATCAATATGCAAGAGCAACTTAAAATATATTTTCAAGATGTCCCAATTGAGAAAACACTTCTTCAATTGTAGCCATGATTATTCTACCTATTTCAACTTTTGTCTCATTGCCTTAATCATGATAACTTTAGATTGGTTATCTACAATAGTGAAAAGAATGAGAAAATTTATTGAACCCAAAGAGATAGATTTTTAGACCTTGACAACTTCTTTCTCAAAGAGGACAAAGAAGGCAAGGACAGTTTCACGAATGGTGATAGATGAAAAGGGAGAAAAGTATGCAGAAGTGGGTATTCTTGTAGTTGAAATAGATAAGTTAAAAATCAAGGTTGAAGACTACCATGTGTCTAGGGTTCATTTGGGAAAATCAACCAAAGAAGGGATGAAATGAGATGTTCAACAAGCAATTGGCACCATCTTTGTAAAATGGACAAAAACAAGGTGATGAAAGATGAAATAAAAGAGAAAGTGGAGAAATTACACTCAATAATACATACATTGATCAGGTCAGTTCAACCAACTATTTCTTCATTAAGTCTTCATGTCAAGACACTAGAAAGAGTGAGAGAACTGGGCCAAATGGGTAATGGAGTGATAAAATGGATTGAAAAATTTATAGATCAAGGGGCCTTAACAATTCTCATTACAATGATGATGTTATTTTAAATTCAATCATAATATGAATAATTAATAACAAAGGAAAATGGATACACTCCTGATAAAATTTTTTTGGAGGAACTCATACTTGAGTTGGTTAAATTCTTGAAATTTCATTCTGTTGATCTTGTTGAAAAAGGGGTAATCAATAAAGATGAAGTTATCTATCAGATTAAATTTTTCTTGGGCCATAAAATTTAGAATCTAGTCCCTTTAATAATATGTTCATGAATTCAGTAGTGCAAGTTCAATTGGAAGTGACACAATGATGGAGATTGACACTAAAGTCAAGAAGTTGGATTGTCATTTTGTCAACGATAAGGATCAAGAGGGAAATCTAATTTTTATTGAGACCATATTTGGAGAATTTAGAGAATAAATTCAGAGCATTGCCACTACATCTACATTTGGTTATGAAGAACTTCATCAGTTGTCCAAGTGCTAAGTGAATGTGGATAATTTGGAAATGAAAATAAATAATCTCCAAGGCAAGCATCAAGAAATGAAAGATTTAGATTACTCATCAGACATTGCCTATAGGTACACGGATGGACCATATGAAGACTTGATTAGGGTAATTCTCCAAAGATTTGATGAATTATTGAAAGGGAAAGAAATTTCAATACAACAAAAAGAAGAATGAATAATTGATTTCAGTGTTCCTACATTCCCTCGTCTTATTTCTTTGTACCTATCTTATATTATTACACTCTTTTCCCATTGTAAATGTGCATTGTATTTTTGCTAATTGTCTTTAAAATGTTTCCAACTTGTTTTTTCAAGTTTTGCAAGTTGATGATGTGCTTCTTCAATTAGTACAAAAACCCCAATTGTTTTCTCAAGTGGTGTTAGTTGCATAAAGAGTTTTTGCACCATTTCAAAATTTAATTTCTCATTGGTGTTTTAACACTTTTGTAAAAAGGCAAAATATGTGGTTTTGAATCATAACCATCAATTTTATCCTATAAATAAAATTTATAGCTTCATAATAATTGTTTGAAATAAATATAATTTTTTGCAAAGCATTGTAAAAAGAGATCAATCTTTCTACTCTTTATAATCAAGACAAGAAAGGTGTTTCTAAACTTTGTGTTAGTAATATATTTTGAATTATGTCTTTCATTTATTTCATTATAACTAATTTTCATTGTTAATGTTATAAATTTTAAACTGTTGAGAATATGAGATTATTTTACAAGTTGTTATATAGAGTTTTAATTTATATTTCCAACACATGTAAAAATTTTGGTGGGAATAAAGGCAATTCTTAGTTGTTTATATTAAAAAATACAAAAGGTTATTAGTTTTTGTTATCAAAGTCAAATAGTCTTTTGGTGTATATTCTATATCCTTAAAGATATGATTATGTATTTTTGACCCATTGAATGAGAGATATTTTCCTCTTTCAAAAGTCAAAATTTTCTCTCAACACTTTTGTCTAGTCTCAAGTTTCTAACTTGATACATTTGTTTCTCAAACAACTTATCCTCTCTCTCCTTATATACATACTCCTTTCTCAAATCTCCTTTTTTTAATTTTAGGTTAAAATTACTACCCATGATTTACGTCCCTTTATTTTTAAATATTTCCTACTTTCTATTTTTAGCTTTCAATAAAGGTAGTTACTCATGTTAATAGGAATGGGACTTTGTTCCCCACGTTGTTGACGTGAAGTCACCAATTTATCCTTCTGATAAATTTTCATGCCAATAGTTTTTTGGCACCCATCATAGGACACACTTTTACAACTTTCCTGCCATCCATATTATACTAGTTCACATAACTCTACCATCATCTCAAGGACCACTACAAAAGCTTGAGTTAGACTTGGAATAATCTACTCAGTTAGATATCATGTTAAACCTCAGATAAATATTTTGAGATTATGATAAAATCTCTGTAACTCAATTTCAATTCATCTTAGCTATCCTAAATTAAGAGTTAGAATGTGTCGAAAGAGAAAAAAGAGCCTGTGCATGAAAATAAGCTCATAGAGTTCATCTAGCAACCTAGAATTAGTAAAATCACATATGACCATTTTAGGCATTTAGAATCCAAATCATCATCTTGGTTTGAATTGGGATGAAACCTTAGAAGAAGATCTAGTTTCAAGATTTTTATTGTTTACTTTTGACAATAAAATAAGCAATGCTTAATTCGATACCATTAGCGTAGAGCTAGATATAGAAGAAACACATGCCATTTCTCAAAGAAATTTTGAGATTGCTTCAAGAATATAAGTGAGGAGACAAACACAAATATTAGTTTTTATAGCTAATCAAAGACTTTATACAACCAGAGTTTCTTCTCATAATAATTCAAGCACCTCAAGCTTTAGTTATTCAACCTAACCTTGATTGGATAATGACTCAAAAGGATATTTTGTTAGATTTGATAACTTTCACTCAGGATAATAGGATGACTTTTACACATTTTCATAGATTAGTTAGAGTCTTGAAAGAAGAATAAGATTGATTAGTTTTAGTATAGAGGGTATAAACACTGGCTACATATAGAATACAACAAATAAGGCTAGCTCAGAGATATCTCTAATTTCAACCTGTGCCTCAATGCTAGTAATTTTATTTTAAATTGGTATAAAAGATATTCACTAGAGCTATTAAGTCAAAAGGTGAAGTTGACCCTGTTTATCTATTACAAGCACATTCTAGCTTCAAGTTGAGTCCTGAATGTCAAAGAAAGGTCAAAAGAATAACTAGTCTTCCCTCGACCTCTAATAAAAAACAATCTGAAAGAGGAACTTTGAAAAGTTGAGCTCTTGTCTTATCAAGAATTATTATTCCCCTACAAGCAATTTTTCAAACTATGGCATTACCATGAGGAAATGTGATTAGTCTATTAGATCTTGGATAATTACACAACCTTACAAAAGGGTCAAGAAAGAACTTTCCAAGATTTCATGGAGATGGAAAACAACACCCAAATGAACACCTTGAAGCATTCAATGTTACATGTGGCATTTTAATCATCGAGCATGAAGATGTTGTTTTCAATCTATTCATCAAAATGTTACACAATGGGGCTAAAGATTGGTTTTACCATTTCATTCCAGGGTCTATTACTAATTAGAATACCATGAAAACTAAATTTGAGAATAGATTTAAATCAATTGACGATGCCCATGCTTTGCTTGCTCAGCTTATACAAATGAAAAAAATAATATATGAGCCAATGAGAGATTTTTTACCAAATTCAACGGGTTGTTAAATAAGATACCAACTAATGCACAACCTACAAATGAAAATAAAAAATGTTTCTTTATCAACTCTCAGTTATCTAAAGTAAGTTATCAATTGAGAAGAGCTAGGGTAGTAGATTTAGAAGCAGCTCAAGAATTAGCTATCAACATCGAAGATGACATGATAATGTATGGGAAACTCAAGAAAGAACATTTAAATATTAAGGCTCAAATTTTAAGACAATGTTTAATAGAATAACTCTTGAAAAAAATGGTTAATAATATAATAGCTCTCAAAAATAAAATACCTGAGAAGGCCATTACAGCTCCATACCAAGATATTATAAGAAGGAATTACATTCCTTTTCAAAGAGATCATCTTAGACTGTAATATCCTCAACTAAAATTGCACTTGAGGCTCCTCCTCAGCAAAGTACTAATACACTAGTGAATGCAATTTTGGAAACTAAAGAAATATTTGGATACAAATAAGTTGAAGAAGAAAATCTAGACCTTCAATTATGTAAAATTTAAGAACCTGGTTGTGACTCTGTAAACACATTCTTGGAATATAATTTAGACAAAGATGAATATAAAGAGAGTGTTGGGATATGAATAGTCAATCTTTTGTAGTTTTTGCTAGAACTTAGAATCAGAAAAAGCAGTCTAGTGATTCATAAGAGGAAACTCCAAAGGTTATCCTCCCATGAGGAACTACCCCACCAATGAAAACAAAATGAAAGTAACCACTAATAGTTATTTCATATAATTTCAATGTTTCTCAACCTATTAAGATGCCTTCTAGACATTTACTTGATTTTGACATAATTGATCATGTCAACAAACTAAGATTTAGATGTCACAAGATGAATACTTGAGAGCATATCCAAAGTAGTTAGATAGGTTAGATGATTGCATCAAAGGAAAAAATCCAAATGCTAAAATGACCAATTTCAAAGGAATCCTAACTAACCCTATTACTTTTAATCAAGTCAACTCTATGGCCGCATCCAATTCCAAATCTAATAAAGTTTACCCTTTCTAAATTTCCCTATTTCTCAAGGGATGCAAAGTTAGTAATTATATTATTGACACAAGAGCCTCATATAATGTAATGGTTATCAAAGTTTATCATGCTCTTGGCCTAACTTGCCCTAAGATCTTTGGGCATTGTTATTCCATGAAGGTGAAACAAGTTCCTCTCATTGGATAGATTAAATACACACAAGTGGATTTGGAATATTTTCCCCAAAAGTGAATCAAAATTGATATTTTGGTCATAGATATTTCAACAACTTATGGCATTATTTTGGGTAGAATTTTTTGCAAAAAAATGGGAGGTGAAATCCAATTAGATTTATCACATGCTATGATTCTAATCAAAGGAGTCGAACAACATCTAGAGCTTCAATTGAAAATGAAATACACAGTCCAAAAGATAGATGATCCCAAATCTAATATCTTGTATGAAGATGTTAGAATTGGTAATTATCTTCTAATGATAGAGAAAGATGTAGAGTTACCAGAAATCATGCAATCATATCTGAATGATGTCTGGATGATGGAGTTTGATGGTAGTTATTCATAAATAGGTTTAGTTTTAGGAGTAATCTTAATATATTCATCTAAGTAATTTTTTCCTTTTTCCTATAAGTTTTAGTTTGGTTGCACCAACAATACAAATGAGTACGAGGCACTTTTACAAGGTTTTTAGGCAATAGAAGAAATGGGAATTAAGAATTTGAAAGTTTTAGGTGATGCTAAATTCATTGTGAAACAAATAAAAGGTTAATACCAAGTGAAAAATGATCATCTAAGACACTATCGAAATAAATTTTGGGATAACATTGAAATCTTTGATGATTTATCTATCAATACAATTCCTAGAGAACATAACTCTAAATCTGACACTTTGGTAGTATCAAAATCTTTGATGATTCCCCATGTAGATATTAATACATAAAAATATATGATTGAACTAATATATAAACCAAGCATCTTAGACAATGCAGATGATTGGCAATTTTTTAATGATGATCAGTAGATTATCTTTTTCCTTGAAAAAGTAGACATTTTTATAAATTTGTACTTTGAAGGTTGTGACTCATATAGAAAATCTTCAATTCATACATCAAAAGAGGAAATAAAAAATGAACAGGATGAAGGTGTCATCAATATGAAAGGAAACAAAATTCATAAATGTCTGGTCTCTTTAGAAGAATTATTGAAAAACATGATAGATTTGTAAAAAGTAAAATGCAAAAAGGGAATCTTGATTTTTCCAAATATGAAAAAGTAAACATTGGTTTGAAGGAACATCATAGGCTCATCAATATTGGAAAATATTACTCACCTACAGAAAAATAAAAGGTTTTAGCCTTCTCCATTAGTATATTGATATACTCACATATTCATACACATACCTTAAGTCATTTCATCCCAAAAAGATGCAACATATAGTTCCTCTAAAACCTAATGCAAAACCTTTCAGATAGAAACTGAGACAATACAATCCTAAAATTATAGGAATGATTCTTGCTGAAGTGCAAAATATGCTTGATACTCGCATTATTTTCCATTTTCACCATTCAATTTAGGTAGCTTACATAGTACCAATTCATAAGAAGAATGGTGAGATCAAAATTTGTGTTGATTTCATAAACCTCAACCAAGCATCCCTTAAAGATAATTATCCACTGTTAGTCATGGATCAAATTCTCTAAGCAATAATAGGTGCTGAAATGCTTTCGATGCTTAATGGTTTCTCAGGATATAATTATATCAAGTTTAATAGGGAAGATCAACATAAAATGACTTTCAAAACACCTTAATGCACTTTTGTATTCAAATAAATGCCATTCAAATTGATTAATGTAAGAGATGATTTTTATAAGATAATGGATTTGGTGTTTAGAGAATTAAAAAATGAAATCATTATGGTATATCTCGATGACCTGATAGTTTTTTCAAAAAAATGAGAATATCAATATGCACATCTAGAGAGAGTCTTTAAAAGTGTCATTTACATGGAATTTCTATAAACCCTAATAAATACATCTTTAGAGTGACTAAAGGTAAACTCTTAGATCATATTTTTTGAAAATAAGGAATAAGGATTGATTCAGGTGATTCAAAAACTTTCTTTGCCTACTAGTAAACTAGGAGTACATTCTTTCTTTAGGAAATTAAACTTTTTGAGAAGATTTGTTCCTAATTTTACTGAGCTCATAAGAAATATTGCAAACATGATGAATGAAAAATCTTTTTTCAAGTGGAACAATGAAGGTTAAAAGGCATTTGAAAAGATAAAGACTGCTATTACTCGCACACTGACATTGGTATGTCTTGATTTTAAGAAAGAGTTCATTATTTATTGTTACACTTCAGAGCATACACTCTTAATAATTTTGATTTAAAAAAAACAATGATGATATTGAATCCCCAATTGCCTTCATGAGTTTTAATCTCAAAGATTATGACCTAAAACATTCTCCTGAGGAAAAACATGCTTATGCAGTCAAGCAATATAGGTATTACATATTACATATTGCATTTGAATTATATGTTAATGGTATCAAGTATAAAAGTAAAATCTATTATGACTCAACAAGAACCTAATTTTAAATGAGGGAATTAGATAACTAAGGTGCAAGAATATGATCTAGAAATAAAACCTACAAAACTAGTCTGAGGAAAGGGACTATGTCAGCTCATGGTAGAATAAGGAGTTATTCAATTAGAATCTTCGATAGTTTTAGGTGAATAAGATGATCAATAAATTCCTTTAGTATTATTTTTTATTCTACTGATGAATGGTTTTCTGACATTAATTTCTACCTGATACAAAGAATGTCCTTCATATTTGGATGTTAAACATCATAGAATGATCAAATTATAGGTTAATAAGTATATCATATGGGATGACACTGTTTTTAATAAAATAATCTATAGTTTTTTCTTAAAGTGCATGGATAAGAAACAATACAAAAAATTATTGTAAGCTTTTCAGGATCAGGCTTGTGGAGGGCACTTTTCTGCTAGGGTAACAACATATAAAATTATTAGAGCCCATTATTATTGGCCAACTCTTTTCAAAGATTCATATGAATGGATGATAAAGTGTGAGGCATGTCAACAATTTGTAGGTAATCCCAGGCTAGTAGCACTTCTTCTTCAACCTATAATAGTTGAAGAGCCTTTCAACAATGGGGACTGGATTTCATTGGGACATTGAACCTTCACTCAAGTGTAGGTCATACTCACATTCTCACAGTAATGTATTACTTCAATAAGTGGGTAGAAGTGATTCATGTAAAACAAACAACTTTAAAAGTTGTTTGCAACTTCATCAAGTAAAATATTTTGGTATGATATGGAATCCTATAGAAAATTGTAACAAATAATACATATAACTTTTATTCTTTAGATATGATTGCATTTTATTATGGATATGACATTTCTCTATTTCATTCATTGAACTATCATCCGCAAGGTAATGGTCAGAATGAATCAAGCAACAAAATTTTGTTTACAATCATACGCAATGTAGTAGACGAGAATTAGAAAAATTGATACAAAAAGGTATATAATGTTCTTTAGGAAAATCATATAACTTTTAAAATGGCTCTTGGTATGTCTCCATTCCAATAATTATATGGAATAGATGTTGTAATTCATATAAATCCTGAGTTACCTACCCTATAATTATCTAAAGCAATTGAAAATTCAAATTTTGAAAGCTCATTGGATAAGAGAATCTTCTATCTATAGCAACTAGAATAAAAAAGGATATAGGTGTTTGACAAGATCATGAAACATAAGACTTATTTCAAAGTTCTCTTTGACAAAAAAGCTAAAAAAAAATAATTCCAAGTAGGAGATTTGGTTCTACTTTGGGATAATTGTAGAGAACCAAAAGGGAGTCATGGGAAGTTTGATTTACTTTAGATGGGGCCATTCAACATCAAGCAGTTTTATGGTAACAATAATTTTTACTTGGTGTATCATGATGGAACTCATCTTCCATTTCCCTTTAGTGTGAAATATTTGAAACACTATTTCCAGTAAGAATCAAGTGGCCCTATTATGTACATATATAAATACAATTTTGGATGTGTTTCTTTCCTGCTCTTGGTTTTGGTGTGCATATTGTTTTTAAATAAAGGTGATAGTGTGTCTATTTCCCCTCCTTTTTCAATATTTTTTCTTCCCTACCTACACATTTTTGTTTCCATTATCTCTATTGGGGAACATCATGGTTGATCACAAGTTTTGTAAGACCAACAGATAGAATAAGTTTTTAATGGATCTTTTCAAAGGAATAGATGATCTAGCCCAACAATGCATGTTCATTTCTCATATGATTTAGATAAGCAAATTGGCTATTAGTTGATTGTATTTAGGCATGTAAATTTTCAATCAAATAGTGGATCTAGCTCGATAGTGAGTGTTCATTTTTAATATGATTAAAATAGATGAACTAGTTGTCAATTGATCAGATCTAGATATTCAAGTGTAAGAGAACACTTCTTTCTTCCCATTTTAGTTTATGTAAAAATATTCTCACATATACTATCCTTTTGGATATTGAAAGTATATGTTAGGTTGAGTACCTAACCCTCGCATACACTATCTTTTAACATGTGATAGTCTTTTGATTGATTGAGGACCCATCCCTTTCTCAAAGATAATAAATCTAAATATTTTTAAAATCCATCAAAGTTGTTGTTGAAGACTCTGATACCCAATAGATAAATCATTAGCCTATGAAATTAGAGAATTTAAGTTCTTTTCATTCCTTGCAGTTCAAAATCCTAGTTGGATCCAACTATTGTCATAATTTTTGAAAATAACAAAAAATTGGTGTAAAAATCAATTTTAAATAAATGATTAAATTTTTTTGATTTTCGCCTAAAAATGTCAAAATCTTAAAAAAATAAAAAAATAAATTAATTACTCAAAATTTTATTAATTGAAAATTTTACAGCATTTTCATTTTTATCTTGAAAGTGTTTTAAAACATGTTTAAAACCTCTGTGCAAAAAACCACTTGTGTTCCTTGTAATTTGTAAAAAATCATTTCACTTTTTGTAAATTACATAAACACTCTTTCCTTTTTCACAAGTTGTGTAAATTGTAAAAACTTTTTCAATCTTTGTGCAATTTGTAAAATCTCTTTCAATTCTTGTGCAAATTATAAAAATGTTTTAGGTTCTCGTGAAAATTGAGAAAAAAAATCCTGTCACTATGTAATTTGTCAAAATGTCTTTAAACTTCATGTAATTTGCAAAAAACATTTTAATTTTTCCTTTTCATTGCAACTCAAAGTTATGTTTCCTTTAATTGTGCAAATGCAAATTACATTTTTAAAGTCGAGTTAATCCACACTTCCAAATTATATTCTTCTTGTGCAAATTTGTCATTGCAAATCGAAACTTCTTTTCAATCTTGCATGCAAACATAAATGTTTTTATTCAATCATGCAAATGCAATTGCTTCTTTGGGTAGTTTTTAAAATAACAATTTTGTCTTTCTTCCAATTTATCTTTTCAATTTGCATGTTAAATCCAAAAAAAATTTAAATATTTTAAAAGTTGATTTTTCATCTATGTTTTACCTAGTGACTACCAGGAGTAAATTTTCTCAAATTCACCAAAGGGAATTAGATTAGATAAAAATAATATATTTTTGTCAAGCGAGTTTAAAGAGAATTTTAAAATATTTTCCAATACATAACTAAGTGCTACATCAAGTTTTTTCCTGAAGGGCTCAAGGGAGAAAGAGCAAGCGATACATTTTGATGAATGTTTTTTTGGTTTTCTCTGCCAACAAAAGCACCATTTTGGCCATACAAACTCAAAAGGAAGAAAAATTAAATTTTTATTTTTATCCTCAATTAATAAAGGTCATGCAACTTCCAATAGGTAAATTCATGAGGCATCATACCAAGGGCACTTTAACAAATCATATGACCATCTTAAAGGTTAGTTTTCTTGTTACATCCCAATTTCACCCTAAGTTTTATACCCTTTGAATCCATGGACTATTATGGTTATCATTGGATTGTTATTATTTTGATAGAGATTTATGACATATACTAGTTATGGGACAATGATATGTTGATTAGTTCACATGATGTGGCAACTTTACATTCTTATTTTTATACATTGTAAATGTATATTTATTAGTTATGCGTCATTAATTTGATATATATGATGACTCAGACTAACTATCTACTTATTATGATGTAGATGTAAGATTTATTATACCCTTAGATCATGATGGAGGGAGAGCATAATTAGATGAGATGGTATAGATAGGATGTTTGGGAGGTGATAGAGGAAGAATTAGTAATCCAACACACACCATGGTAGAATAACTTATCTAAATCCCTTGTTTGATTTAGATAGTTAATTTGTTTTTGAGTTTTACTATAATTCTGCTATGATCATATTTTAGTTGATGCTTATGATGATTTGATTGTGTGATAACATGTATGATTTAATAGTGTATAGATATTATCATACAAATGTTGTTTTATGATCATCTAGCTAATGTAGATAGTAATTTGTTGCTTACACTAAACGAGATTGTATAACATGATGACAGGGTTAAATAATTTTTGGTAAATGTCATTGTCTTGGTTTTTTTTTTTTTTTATATAATAGTATTAATAATTGTGTTAACCATAGAATTTGAGATATTAATGTTGTTTGGCTATGACTCGAGTGGTATTTAATAATCATCTTGAAATGATTAAATTAGTATTTGGTTTGATTTATATTTAAAAGAGATAATTATCTTTTACCTTTAAGTTAAGGAAATATAATTTTGATGTTAACTTAAGTGATAAAGACCGATGCATGAAATACGTGCATAATCAAAGGTCTAAAAATATCATTTTTGACTAAAGTGGACTTAAGTTAAAATTTAACTCGGCATTAAACTTGAGTTTTAAACATGTATAGAATATGAAAATTAATAAAAGCTTAAGAGGTTATATTAATAAAGCTAAACTTGAAACTCTAAAGAAAAGAGATTAATGTATGATTAAAGAAATTAAACTCAAATATAAGTGTGCAACATGATATTAAAAATGAAAAGAATCTCTAAGAAATTAACATGCATAGTTTTTAAAAATAAAGAATGGAGATTAAAATAATGAGAAAAATAGAGGCAAAGGAGTGGTGATCCTTGCATGGAGTGATGCATGAAAATAAAATATGGAAGGGAAAATTATTATAAAGGAAAATAAAAATAGCAACTTGCATGTGAAAGGATAAAAATAAAGATTATTAATAAAAAGGGATATTGATAAGAAGAGATGGAAATTAAAGTAAAGAAACTAAAAATGAGATAGCAACAATTTTTAAATGAAGGAATAAAAAAAGAAGATAAGAATATAAAATAATTTTGAGGCTGTATGAAATAGGAGGATTGAACAGTGAAGAAAAAAAGAGAATATAACGACACAGTATTGAAGGGAGTGATTTGATAAGAGAAGGGGATGTTGATGTTGGGAGGAGAGAGAGTACAAAGATTTGATAAAGGAGATTCGTATACACTATTGGATAAATAAATAGTAAATGGATGAAGAAAACTATGTTTCCTCTTTAATGTAATTTTGAATGTTCAATGGAACTTTATTTTTGCCTTGAATTTTTGTATTTCAGTTTGAGACAAGTTGTACAACCTACCCAAGTTGCACTATGAGCCAAGTTTTAGTTAAAAGAAAAGTGTGATTATCATGGGATCATTCTAAGAATTTTGATAAGGTTAGTAACATTTCAAATTCTAACTCACCCCTTGATCTGAAATAAATGTTGGAATGCTCTGTATACTCGGTTCAGAAAGAAATAGTAAATCATTGAGCTAGATTGTGATAATATGGTGATAAATATTTTAATCATTTAGTTTTTGAGTAAAATCGTTGAGCTAATTACCTAAGTTTTTATAAATATAATTGTTGATTTTTATAAGATCTGATGTATGCGAGCAATCATTGTTTAAAAAATTCAAAATTGAGTAAACCTGGGAGTAAGGTGTGTGTACAACATTTCATTAAGAAAAGTGCAACGATTTACTATAAAGAATAATGATCTATATGATAAAACAATAGTTAAACTAATTGAGTTTTATATTGATAAGTTGTCATAAAATTGTTGGGTCATTATGTTTAATGTCGAGTGCATGTCAAATTAGTGATGAGAGATTAAAAATAATAACACTTAGCCTATAGAGGTAAATTGATATGAACTTAAATCGTTGGCCAATTATTTAGAATTACATAATTATATTATACAAACATCTTAAATATAAAATTCTGGACTCTCGTGAGAATGTAGTATTATGGGAAAATTCCAAAAAGGGAAAGAAAATTTAGATACTTAAATGACCATTCTATGGAAAACACAAATTAATTCATAATTGGTTATAGAGGTATGATGGTTGGATTTAAGGGAATATAGAATCAATTATAAGTATAATATGATAGGAGTATATTTTTATCGAATATCATAAATATATAATGAAATGCACAAATTATGATAATTTTATCAATTTTTTTATGATTCCTTTTAACTTAGTTTAAAACATTGAACATAGTATACATAGACATTTTTTTGGTGTATAAATTGTAAATGAACTATTATATCACATTTGAGTTATAGGATAGTTGGACAGGTGAACCCTATAGAAAAAAACCAAGAACTTGTATGTCAACAATAGTTGTATATAACTAGTTGTGAGCAGTTGAAATTTACCTATACAAATTAATTATAAGATGCCTAGATTATTGTATAAAAACAACTATGGTATATTTATGCTTGCATTTGAGAATTCAATGAAACTTTTTGATTTTTATGTAATTATGAAATTGATATGATTCATGTCTGGATGGTAGAATCTTTGAATAGTAAACATTATATTTGTTATATTTGAAATATCATTATGTGTGAGTTTCATTAAATGCATTAAATGAAATAAATGCATAATTATGATTGCACTCTCATATACATACACTATAGCTAATTAATATATGATTACTTGGTGGAATATAGTCTTTTTAAACCATAAGTGTTATGCAAACATGTCAACAAAGTCAACCTATAGCATCATATAAAGATGAAATACGTAGACTGTGTAGAGTTTAACACAAGAAATGAAGTTTACGAATGTCGTATATGGTGGTTTTGAGTTAGAGGTTGTTTTCTTCTATGTTGTGATTTATCAAAATTAATTATAGATGTCTTGAGAGGTCTAAATGATTGTAGGTATATATATGCATGTAGTATTAAAAACCTATGTGCAGTACATATTATGAAAGTATTAATATGTAAAAGTATTTAGACTTTTATAGCATTAAATAATGCATCATGATTGTGTACCTTGATATTATGTTTTCTTCTGATTGCTTAATTTGTAGTATAATTTAGGGTATATCTGGATGGTATAATCTTATACTTGATTAATATTTATAAGTGTTAGATTGTTTGTTTATGTTTGAGTAGGGTGATCGTGCACAATTATCCATGATATTATGGGATGTCATAGAGTTTTACAGGTGTAAAGTATGTTATACCTAGATGGTACATACTATAATTGTTATGTTTAGACCCACACCCATATAAATGTATGTGTGATGGTCATTATTATAAATAATATGTTTTGAAATAATTAATAGGACATTATTGTATGTGTACATACAACCTTTGATTGTAATGAATGCTAGGATAGAATATTATGTGTTTCATGGAACTGTGACTTGCTTTGTTATATCTAGTTATTTGAATAGAAGTTATGTTTCCATGTATTTAAGACTGCATTGTATGACTGATAGTAGAAAACTAATAGTTGTGTTTTAGAACACTAGACTATGATAATATGGGTTATCATGAGGTGTAGTTGTATGGAACTTATTTTGATATTTGGAATCTATAGTTAAATATGTATTTTACCCTATTGGTTTACACTATAGTCATTATTTATAGTATGAGCTAGATAATAATGTAAGATTCATTCATGCAATTAACGGAATAAATGTATATTGTGCTCACTCCTATGTTTAGCATATGTTATGATAAGATTTCTAGTAGGATGTGTATTATATGAACCTTGGGTTTAAATTATGTTTATCAATACATTATCATTCTTGTATATGATTTACATGTATGTGTGATATATTGTGATATTACATGTTTAGCTTTAAAAATCATACAACACATGAGTACTTGCTTTTTACTCTAGATTCCTACAGTATTGTTGTATATTCATCCATGAAGGGAGGGCCATTCCCTAATGGCATTAGCGTGGGGGATTTTTGGTCCATAGTTGGTGAGGAAAAGTGCTCAAATAATGCTCTCCCTCCCCACAATAGTACTACTTTTGAGTCAACTCTTAAAATTGTCATAGATACTAGAGAGGCCAAAGAACTCATGATCTAGGGAGCCTTGTATTCTATTTTTGTACAGTATATTATATTGTATTCATCATTAGAATTTTTTTTTATAGAAATATAATTACATGTTTATCATGGATTCATAGCAGTGGTTGTGTATTGTACCAATAGTGGTTGGATATTTGTACTTCTATGAATGTATTATGACATATTTTCATAAATTGATAGTGATCAGTGATTGTTAGATGTCACATGCTTAATTACAATTATCACTCTTGGAGTATTTTTGTATGATCAGCTTACATTCTCATGGTGTAATTTATTTATAATTTATATGTTTTTTTAAAAAAACTTTCATGTATTTTCTAGTTAGAACCCAACGGGGTTGTTACATTTCTCTTAAAAATTTTAATTTCTCCCAGCTTCTACCAGATCGTACGGCTTATTTGTGAGCAGCTTGGGTCAAAAAATTTAAAGATTTTTACTTTTCTCCTACAAAAAGGCAAGTTATACAACCCTTTTTAATGTAGCTTTGGTTATTTTTTCAAAAAAATGTTATTATACTCTCCAAGACCAAGTCGTACGACCCAATTTTAGCAGATTTTGGCAAAAATTCTCAAAAAAAATTAATCTTACCCTTTAAGATGAAGTTGTATATCTCAATTTTACATCTTTGAGTCAAAGTTTGTTAAGAATTTCAACTTTTTTCTTATTTATTTAAATTTTATGGCCCCCATAATTATCATATTTGGCAAAAAAATTATTTATTTTTCCTGTTGCTATAAGTTGTACGCTCCCTTGAGCAAGTTCAAGTAAAAAAAATTAAATAAACTTTTGATATTTCTCCCCATTGCCAACCATATGGTTGTCGTACGACAGATGGTACACCTAGGTGGGCAGGTGAAAAATATAAAAAATAAGTTAATTTGTTGTGTAATAAAAATGAAAAGCTGAGTGAAATAAAAAAAAAGGAAGAAAGTTTGAGTGGAATTAAAAAAATATTTTGCTAAGTGGAGAAAACAAGGAAAAAGCCAAGTGGAGAAAAATAAAAAATAATAAAAGTTGACAGGAAATAAAAAATAAAAATTTGATAGCACGTTTTTGAATTGGTGAATTCCAAGATTTGAGGATGACATTGAAAAGATTGACATGATTCCTTGGTAAATTTTTATTTTTCCCAAACTAGTAACATATCAAGAATAAATTAATGGTGGTGAAATTTTCATCTTTTTGGTTCGTTGCATGGTCATGAATTTTAAATTGATAGTAATTTTATAAAAAATATTTTTTTGGGATTTTTAAAATTTTGAAAATTTTAAAAAATCATAGGGAACAAGGGAATAGCTTAAAAATTGAAGAAGAAATTATTTTTTTAATTTCTTCCATTCATTTCCATTGGCTATAAAAGTTTATGAAAAGCTACACAGAGGAATTTTAATAGGTGCATTTGTAAGCAAAAATGTTGGTCAAAAGAAAAATTGAAATTCATACAAAGAGACTTAAAAATATGCTAGAGTAATTTTCACAATTGACTTGTGAGTACAATTTCAATTTGCATTTCTATCATTTTTTGTAAATCATGTGTTTTTTTGTAAATTTTCAAATTCATCAATTTCATTGTCAATTTAATATCTTCATCTCCTACTCTAGAAAAGGAGATTCTGAGTAAAGGAAAAGAAATAATGAAGTACCATTTTTAAGTTATTATGCTTCCTTCACCACTAGAGTCTAAATTTAAAAATATCATTGATACTAATCTAGACCACATCAACCCAAATGAGTTTTGGAAAAGAATGAAAGTCATACATAAAATAGATTTTGGCCAAAGTATTTATGATAGTGGTTTGGCATAGGAGGCAGTGTTCCCAATGTCATTATATTATCTTAAGTTAGTTTTTATTGTGGCAAATAATTATAACTCATAGATGCAGGAGGTAAGAGATCCTTACGGGAAGTCGGTAGTGAGTTTTTCTATTGAGAAAATTGATAATATTTTTTGCCTTCCAAATCATGAAACCTTTGTGCACCTAACCCTTGATTCCTTCCAAAGATTTTAAGATGATAATGTTATATCAAGTTCTAACAAGTCAATAAAACCTAATTGACTAAGCTAAATCATTCCTCCAATCAGATTCCAAAAATTCTTACAAGATCAAATTTCAAAGATGAGATAAGTGACATGATCACTTTATTGCATAGGATAGTGGTAAATCAAATGGTAAAGAATTTTTAGACATGAATGTATAGATTCATCTGGATCATCCTTCAAAACAAGAAATATATCAATTAGGGAAAATTAATCAGTTATTCCATTCATAAGCAACTCATGGAGGTAAAGGACATGTCAAAATTCTACATGACTTCATACCTTGTTTATGTTGTAGCAAGTCAAAGGTATTTTAATGGATTATATACAATGGGAAATTTCAAGAAAGCAATGGTGTATGACTTCTATCCCCAGTTAACATTGAAGGAAAGAGCTCATCACTTTAAAATATTTAATGATTGCTTTATTTATTTCATAATCTAATTATTTGAAAATGAAATCTTCAACATAAGAATATTAGTCGTGGCCACTACAAAAATAGTAAGTTGGAGAGTTTGGTTTATACAATTCTCAACATTCAATTATTTGAGAATCATTGGTTGTGAAATATATCCATACATGCTCCCAAAATATGTCAGTAATAAATGGGCATTGATGAAATTAGTGAGATAACTTGTTGAAACACACAAGTTCCTAACAAGTTGATACAAAACAGGGATCAAGTTTCCAATATCTATTGGCAGGTATACTTTCCCTTCATAAAGTGAAGGCTAAGATAGTTGAGAAATACATGTCTCAATATAACTTGAGACATTTGAAATTAGGTATTCATTTGATAATAGGGACCTAATTGAACACAATCTTGGATCTCCATTTTAGCATGTTTCACATTTTGAAGATTATTGGATGGATTGTGATGACAAGTAAGTAATGAGAATCAGAGACTAATCACAGTTTATTATGAGACAAATATTAAAATTTGGCATAATGAAAGTGCTAAAATAGTTGGTTGATGATGAGGTCACATTAGAACCCATCTTTGAAAAAGAGGGCATCATAACAAAACCATTGCCCATAGTAAATTGGGATAAAAGAGAACTTACTTCTCTCAAAATTAGGATAAGGGATGTACTTGACATAAAAATTTTATGGTTGAAAGGTAAGGGAGTTGATGTTACGAATGTTGATTTTCCTACACCTCTTGGGGAAGATGAAGTTGGAAGCTTCTATAAGAAACATAATGAGATATAAAATATAGATGAAGCAGACCTAAGTAGAGAACCTCCCATGATAGAAGAGGTGCATAAACCTGGAGCTACTCAATAATATGTTCAACCATGAAAGACTATCAAGTCAAAAATAAAAAGGTTTGGTGAGAATGTCTCTTCTTCTCCTAAAATTTTAGTTCCTCAAGATATTTCAGTTGATATGTTTCCATTCACTCAAGAAATGGTAGAAAACACAACTCAAAAATTCTTAGCTTGAGATGATATAATGTTCCCTATGTCCTCCACTTTCCCATTGTAAGAGGTTACTCCTATCTCTTCATCTTCTCCCTCAAATCCCGAGTTGCCCATTGGTACTTCTCCAAGAATTCCTCTTAAAACAATAAAAACATAATAACAAATTGAAATATCTTTTCAAGTTGTCCCAATTGAGAAAACACTTTCTTCAATTGTATCTAGGATTGTTCTACTTGTTTCAACTTTTGTCTCATTGCCTTCCTCAAACATGATAATTTTAGGTTGATTATCTATAGTACTGAAAAAATGAGAAATTTTTTAACCTTAAGAGATATATTTTGAGACCTTGACAACTTATTTCTCAAAGAGGACAAAGAAGGTCAAGATAGTTTCATGAATGGTGACAAATGAAAAGGGAGAAAAGTATGCAAAAGTGGCCATTCATGTAGTTGAAATGGATAAGTCAAAAATCAAGGTTGAAGACTACCATTTGTCTAGGGTTCATTTGGAAAAATCAACTAGAGAAGGGATGAAAGGAGATGTTCAATTGGCAATTGGCACCATCTTTGAAAAAATAGATAAAGATAAGGTGATGAAATATAAACTGAAAGAGAAAGTGTAAAAATTGAACTCAATAATACATAGATTGATTGGGCTAGTTCAACTAGCTATCGCTTCATCAATTCTTCATGTTGATACACTAGAAAGAGTAAGAGAAGTGGGTCAAACGGGTAATGCAACGAAATATTGGATAGAAAAAGTTAAAAATCAAAGGACCTCAACAATTCTCACCATAATAATGATTTTCTCTAAAATTCAATCATAATATAAACAACTAGTAACAAAGGAAAATGGATCCACTTAGGAGAAACAAAAATTAAAGGATCTCAAGCCTGGGTTGGTTGAATTCTCAATATTTCCTTATGTTGATCTTGTTTAAAAAGGGGTAATCAATAAAGATGAATTATCTATCAAATTAAATTTATTTGGACCACCAAATTTAGAATCCAATCCCTTCAAGAATGTGTTCATAAATTTAGTAATCCAAGGTCACTTGGAAGTGACACAATGATGGACATTGACACTAAAGTCAAGAAGTTGGATTGTCATTTTGTCAATGACAAAGATCAAGAGGGAAATCTGATTTTGATTGAGACCATAATTAGAGAATTCAAAAAATGAATTTAGAACATTGCCACTACATTTGCATTTGGTTATGAACAACTTCATTATTTCTCTAAGTGCCAAGTGAATGTGGATAATTTGAAAATGAAAATAAACAATCTATGGGGCAAGCATCATGAATGAAATAGTTAGATTACTCAGTAGACATTGCCTATAGGTACATAGATTCATCGGATGAAAACTTGATTAAGGTAATTCTTTAAAGATTTGATTATTTCTTGAAAGGGAAAGAATTTTCAATACAGTAGTAAGAAGAATGAATAATTTCTTTTAGTGTTCCTACATTCTCTTCTCTTGTTTCTTTGTACCTAACTTATGTTATTGCAGTCTTTTCTCATTGTAAATGTGCATTGTATTTTTGAAAATTGTCTTTTTAATTTTACCAACTTGTTTTTTTAAGATGTGTAAGTTGATTGTGTTTTTTCAAATAGTGCAAAAAACCCAATTGTTTTCTCAAATGGTATTAATTGCTAAAAGAGATTTTGCACCATTTCAAAATTGTAATTTCTCATTGGTGTTTTATAACTTCTATAAAAAGGAAAAATAGGTGGTTTTGCACCATAACCACCCATTTATATTATAAATGCAAGTTAGGGCTTCATAATAAGCATTTAAAATAGATAGAATTTCTAGCAAAACATTGTAAAAGGAGATCAGTATTTCTACTCTTTAGAATCAATACAAGAAAGGTGTTTCTAAACTTTGTGTTAGTGATATCTTTTGAGTTATGGATTTTATTTAATTCATTATATCTTATTTTCATTACCATTTTTATAAATTTAAATTTTTTAGAATAGGAGATTAGATTACAAAGTTTCTATATAAAGTTGCAATTTACATTTCCAACACATGTGAAAATTTTGGTGGGAATAGAGGCAATTTCTTTGTTGTTTCTATTAGAAAATACAAATGGTTATTAGTTTATGTTATCAAATTTAAATAGTCTTTTGGTGTATGTTTCATATCCTTAAGGATATGATTATGTCTTTTAGACCCATTGAATGAGAGATATTTTCCTCTTTATAAAGTTAAAATTTTCTCTCAATACTTTCGTCTAGTCTCAAGTTTCTAACTTGATAATTTTTTTGCCTAGATAACTTTTCCCCTCTCTCTCTCTCTCCTTATATAGATATCCCTTTCTAAAAACTCCTTTTCTACTTTTGGGTTAAAATTACTACCCATGATTTGAATTCCTTTGTTTATAAATATTTCTTGCTTTCCAATTTTGGCTTTCAATAAAGGTAACTTTGCCTGCTAATAGCAGAGGGACTTTATTCCCCATGTTATTGATGTGAAGTCACTGATTTGTCCTCCTGATAAATTTTCATGCCAACATACTCCAAATAAGGCCTCAGACTTATGTAGTTCTCCCTTATGTGTGGGAGGGTTTGAAATAATAGTGCCAATATACTAAAGTATGCAGTGATCTCTCATGCACTTTGACAAATATATCTCAGGGCTACCTTGGGAAACTATTAGCCCTATTATGGGATGCATCTATTCATATTTTATAGATAGTTATAGAGTAGCACTGAATAAAATGGCTCTAAAATATTTTTATTGTATGCTCTTTATAGCTTGATATGACTTGTATATGATTAGAAATGATAGGGTGACCATGTATATATATATATATATATATCAATCCATACTAACACATATCCATATTAAAAATATTATGTCAACCCATATGCAATGGTTAATTTTTAATTTTGATGAATTTAAGGCAATGGACACTTATGTCAACACATGACACTTACGTCAATATAGGCATTTGACTGGGATGCAATTGTTTGAGAAGCATAAAAGTAGGTATAAGTTCAAAACTTGTAGAATATAAAATAAGTAGGCTTACATCATTTTTCATAGTAAATAAGGCTTGGGTCAACAAAATAGCTAGAGATTGGACTAAAAGATAAGGTAGTTAAGCATAGATGGATAGGAAATGGTAGAATTGGCAAGTCTAAGAATAAAGGATGATCCTTTGAGTTATACTTGTCAAATTTTAGTGTTGATGTGCTAAGTATTCATATTTAGTATCCATAGTGACTTGATCATGTGTAATTACATTGATTGACTCTACTATGTGATATCATATGCTTGGTTCTATGATCTATAGCATGCACACTACTAGTTGCATTATACTATGATTGTTTCATATGTTACCATGGTTTCTACCATGCATCAATTGGAGCATATTATTATTATGTCTTTCATTGATATATCTCACCCTTTTAGGGTAATATTATTACACTAGGGCTTATCACTTATCTCTCTTTGTATTTGCATTAGATCATACCACTTATTCCTTCTTTCTTACCATTATTGAGTTTATTACCTATGTACTTCTATTGAGGTAATGGTGAACCCATGTGTCTATTGATCTTACATTGCTTATATCAGGATGGTCTTTTATTTTGACATCTTATATATAACTTAGTCAAATTGAGGTTACTATATTTGGTATAGTTATTGTTATATCTTATCAATATTAGGGCATATTATTACATAGGGACATATCACTTGTTCTTCTTAATGAGGTACCATTGGGGCATATCACTCTCCATCCCTTTTCCAAACCTATACTTTCTAAACTTTGGTTGTGGCTTAACAATATCAAATTATATATTACTATTTATATTTACATGATTACATTCTTTATAAGGTTGCATACATGTGTTTAACAATGTTCTTTCAATGATTATAACAAATTTACTATATATGTTACATACTGTATATTTAATTAGTTTATTTTGAGGTGAGTGATATGTAGGAACATCCCTAACCTCAAAATGGGGGCATTTATTCATCTTATTATATCACCAGTTATAGATGCCTAGTGGTTATATGTTACATAGGTTATAAGTTATAGGTACCATATGTCTGATTTTGTAGCCAAGAAGTAGTTTTTTTTCTCATAGCATAGGTTATAATTTTATATTTATAGTTTTTAAGTTATTTTTTTCTAAATTGGTGCATTAGAGTTTCAATCTCCATTTTTTAGCTTATTGTCACTAGATTGGTCATTGGAGTTTTAGATTCTAATTTTTAGATTTTATACCTCTATATTAGCGCATTGGAATTTTAGTTTTTAGTGTTCAAAATATTTATCACTGAATTTGGTCAATGGAGGCTCAATTTCAGTTTCAAAATTTTAGAATTGATAACATATTTTGCATATTTCCAAGTGTATTCAATCCTTTGGTCATTTTTTAGTTTCACTTATTTCATTTCATTACATTAGTACCAATTTATTGATATAATGATCTAATTATATTTATTCACAGTGTATTTCAAGTACATTTAATTTATTGACATTGGACGTGGGTGATTCATTCCAAACCCTCTCAAACAATTCTCAAATATGCACTTATTTTTGTACTTTAATGAACATGAACACATACACATTAATTTTTATGATATTTGGGATTTTACACAAACACACCTAAGAAAATAAAATTATTTTAATGCAATATGATGATATTTAGAATTCAATGACTTATACAAAACTATATAAAATTTCATATTTACATGTGCAATAAATAAAATAAGTGCAAAGAAACCAACAAATAAAGAGAGCATATCTTATTTTGTGTTCTACTTTGGATTGTGACAATTATCTACAATCATATCAAGATAGTGATCAAACTATGGGATTTACTTGTTCTATGTTTTGACTACTTTTACCCTAGATGTTTGTATCAATCCCTGATAGTTGTGTTGATGCATGTGTTTATCTTTGATTCAAGTGTCCAATCTAGGGCATGTACAAGAATAAATCTAAATTTCTACTAAATTTGTATTGTTACCTAAATGTATGTTTGGTCCTTCATAATATGTCCACCTATGCATGGGATTCAGCCAATAATAAAAACCCTAGTATTCTTGCCTTTGACCTCTTGTAACTTGGTAAAAATGGGTTAACATTTGGTTTGAGCTAACCTAACAACCCTAACTATTGCTAAGTGTTATCTATATAACTACTACTTCAAAGAAGGCCTTAAAATCATATGTAGTTATCATTGATAAAGATTTAGTGATTGAAATATCCCTCATTAAAAAATGGATCATTAAACTAACCTTATCAAATTAGAACAATGGCCAAAACTAAAACCAAAATAGTGGCCAAAACCAACATTCAGTCCAAATACAAGCATCACAACTAGTACAGGCCATTAACAATGACAAACCCAAGCAAATCAATTATAACAAGAATGTTGTAGGAAATGGATTAATAGAGTTTTGACATGTCCAAATCGTGCAATCACCATCTACTTAGCCTATGCCACCTTTTTAGCTTACTTCTAGCTAATAACATTTTCAACAATCGTAATACATACAACAAGCATAACAACCTCGACCAGTGCAATAAATGTAGAAATGTATGCCTTTACAAAACCCTCCTCTAATGAGAAATGTGCCTACTCATTATGCTTTTATTGACCTTAGAGAGCCCATCGAATCAATCTTTCGCAAGCTCGTAGCAACTAATTTGATTAGATGGCATGTTCTAAAAGAATAATTTTGTGAGGGTGTTGATATGCCAAACTAGTACAAGTCAGAATAATGTTATGATTTTCATAGGGTAAATGGATATAATTTATAGTTCTATGTGAAAATTAGACATTTCATTTATAATATGTTGTAAAATGGAGAAATCACATTAGATCATGGAGCTTCCACCTCCAATTAGAGCCTTGGAATTTATCAAAATCCTTTTCCCCAACATAACAATCAACAACAACAACAAAAACAAACACCACAATAATGACAAATGTAACATAAAAAATAATAATATCAATAACCAAGGCCAATCCAACAAACTCAACAAAGCCAATATCATCAAAATAATGGACAAATCCAAGGTCAGAATGGTAACAAACAACAAACCTACCATGTAGTTATACATGACTACAATGTAGTTGTAGGCCATATTATAGGATGTCACATTAACACCATTTCAATTAATCCAAGACTAAGTATCAATCAAACAAGACTGTTTCTAATCATACCAAATCAACCAAACCATTCTAGTAATCTTTCCTTGACCTAGGTTTACACATAGGCAAACCAACAAGTAAGGATTCCCATATTAAGACTTTATACTAATAACTTGTTATTAGTTCATGACCATGTATAAGTGCATCAATAATAGAGACTTATCTTATTTGGTCCCCTTCCACCATCATTTGTAAGTAATAGTGGTCTTATACCTAATCCTGATTGTGCAATTATAACTTGATAGTTAAAGATTACCGTAATAGGCCCACAACCATTTGCCACTTCACCCATCATCCAACCAACCATTCTACCTCAAAATAAACCATTGACCACTATCCTAGAAAAGACATTTGACATTGTGGAATAATTAAAAAATACACCAGCACTAATCTCTATTTTAGATTTGTTATGTATGTCTACTATCCACAAAAACATCTTGATAGAGTTTCTTGGTCAATCCATAGTTCTAAATGACATATTCCCTAACAAATTTCAAGCCTTAGTTGGACACTTATCTCCATCTCAATAAGTAACCTTAAACCAAAGTGATATTCATCCCTTGGCCCATTGCATAATAATCCATTATACATCAAAGTTTATATAAAAAGGCACAAAGTGAAACGTGTCCTCATAGATAATAGATCAGGTCTGAATATAGTGTCTCTAAAGCTTATCAAGTGTCTCAGTTACACCTCAGCATATCTCCAAGTGGAAATAATCACCATCAAATCTTATGATAATGAATAATGATAATCACAAGGCACCATTATCTTGTTAGTTATCATTGGGCCCCTGACTCATGATACACTTTGCCATGTGCTAAATCTTGATTTATCATATAATATGCTTTTGGGTAGACCTTGGTTACATTAGATTCATGCGGTCTCATCGATGTTGCACCAATGTATCAAGTTCTCCCTCTCAAAGATAGAATTTAATATTTTAGGAGATTTACATCCATATGAGCATTACAAACATCTAGAGGCTAAGTTCAAGAGCTATAATAACCATCTTAGCATGAATCCAGTCACCAATTAGGACAAATGGAAAGCTATACTTATTAATTCCCCAAAGGCCAACAACATTGACCTTGACACCTTTGATTCACTTTCCCACATGCCACCTCCTAAAATATCCAATCACTATACCATCATAGATAATAGCATAGGAAAATATTTGATGTATGACACCTTTCACATTGAAAAAATTCCATAGAACCCAAATACCTTTGGAAGACCAAAATCAAAACCACTCATGTAATGGAAATGAAAGGTCAAAGGAAATATGCATAATCTAACACCCATCACATTCATACTAGCCTGTGGCCAAGGAAAGGACCCTCTCAAAAGTGATGAATCATGTTTATATAAAAATAAATTGGTTGATTATTATGATAATTACAAGTATCCCTTTCCTAATCGGATCATACAAATTCAAGACTATGAAGGAGGAGGCCTTAGGTCAAATCAATAAGGAACACTTTAACCAATTTTTATGACAAAGTATTAAAAAACATACAGACTTGGATATAAACCACTTGGAAGTGACCTCATTTATCTTATTTAAATTCCATCACCAATGACTAGTGATGATAATACTTATAGTAAAGTAGAGTCTGATCACAGCCAATTCGATGACTTAGCCCAAACTAATTTATTTGAAAATAACTCCATTTGTACCCTTCGACTAATCATTCATCATAATCTATTACCATTATATTATCACCAACTGATAGACTGGGGATAACAAGAATCTAATGTGTTAATTGATGAGTTTCAGAATGACAAAGCTTTCTATGTTTTTCTAGGCCTTAGAGATAATGTTTTGTAGGGAGATCATAAATCAGTATTCTCAATCAAACTAGATCTTGAAGCCTATTCTAGAGAGTGGGTGAACACCCTTAGCTAAAAATAAATAAATAAAACATTGAGATCCCAAAGTGAAAACCTCTTTGAGGTTTTTTTGGACCAGGGAAATAGTATATATAAAGGCCAATCTAGTGGTGAAAAGTTGTTTTAGGTGTCATTATATGGGGGTGTTCAACCTTCTTCAAATATATACCAAGAGACCACTAATGATGAACTTATCTACGAGTCTAAGTTTAGTCTTGAAGATGAATAAGATTTTTATCAAATAATCCAAGATGCCAATGATGATGAACTTATATATGGATCCAAATTCAGACTTAAAGAACAACAAGCATTTCATCACATTATTTAGGAGTTTACAACAACATTTGTTAGATGGCCATCCCTCCCATTCAAATATTCTAATTCATCATGCATAGGAGAAATTGAATAACAAGTCCTAATAGAGGACTCTAACATAGCCAAATAGTTCAAATTTTTACCCACTATCATTCATAGCATATGGATATAGGGTAGGCCTTTTGTTTATCACACCACAGGGGGATCTAATCCCTAAGTCATTCAAAATTAGATTTCATTGTACCAATAACATGGCCAAATATGAAACACTTATAGTGGGGATTTGACAAGTAGTAAAATGGAATATATCTCATCTAAAGATTTATGGTGATTCACAGTTAATCATCAATCAATTTACAAACCACTTTCAGACCAAAGATGTCAAGTTGGTTCCCTACAAGGCCATGGTCAACACTCTCAAACAACAAATTGTTGACATTCATTTTGAAAATATACCAAGGGAAAGCAACAAAATAGTAGATGCAATGGATACCATTGGGTCACTCATTTGACATATAGACATGACAAAGGACTACCAATTTCTCATTGAAAATCTATTAGTGATAGCTCATGAGCCATTAACCGTTGTAATGATCTATGATATTGTTGGTCCAAATTCTACTTGGTATTATGATATATATGACTATTTACATGACCATTTTTTACCACCTAACTTATCCTAAAAACAAACCAAAGCCTTCATCCATAATTCCCAATGTTATACCTTACTCAGACCAACCCTATACCACCATACTTTTGATGTAACTTTACTTTGTTGTTTACCTTTGACAAAATCTATACTAGCATTATAGGAAGTTCATGAATGATTATGTGGATACCACACCAATAGGGAAGTCCTATCCAAAAATCTCTTGTGTCTTGGTTATTATTGGCCAATAATGGATGTAGATGCATCTGCATATGTGAAAATATGTGATAAATGTCAAATATATACTAATCTGATTCATACCCTAACCAAAACTTTGAAACTAATGTTGACACCATGGCCATTTGCTATATGAGGCCTCAATCTCATTGGGAAGATAAACCCCACCTCATCAGATGGCCATAAACACATCTTCATCACCACATAATATTTCATTAAGTGGGTTGAAACTATACCCCTCACGTGATTGGAAAGCGAATTTCCGAATTCATCTTTAACCATTTCATTTGTCACTATGGTATCCCTTTCAACATTAGATATGATAATAGTAAATCATTCAAGAATAAGGATGTTGAATACAAAATCAAACAACACTTTTCCATGGCATAATACCCTCAAGTTAATGGACAAGCTAAAGTATCAAACAAAACTATTGTCAGCATCCTAAAACAATATTATCAATGATGCTAGTCACAATTGGCACCTTAAAATATTTTGAACCCTTTGAGAATATTTTACCAATCATCACACATCCATAGGAACCACTCCATACTCACTTGTTTATGTCACTAAGGCCATTCTTCCCATTGAGGTTGAATTACCTTCATTACACATTTCTTTCAAGTATGTCCTAGATGATGACAACTATCAAGTAACTCGCCTAAAAGAGCTAGAGTTACTTGATGAGAAATGCATGATCATAGTGAAAAATATACAAGCATGTTAGAATCAACTCCATGGAAAATATAATCGATGCATGAAACATAAACAATTCAAACTTGGTGATCTTATCCTCAAAGAAAACCAAAAGAATACCACAGCTAAAAAGAAGCATAAAGGTAAGTTCAAACCTAACTGGGTTGGTCCTTTCATCATTATTTCTAATTATGGTGTAGGAGCATATAGGCTCACCACACTAGACATGGACAAAATTGATGGGCCTATGAACATTATGCACCTCAAACGGTATTATGCTTGAGTGATATGATGTATTATCTATGAGGATCATTTTAAGTTGTACCATATTATCAACATTCTTCTTTGTACCATAACTTTCTACCATCATATCATCCTACCATTCTACTAGCCTACCACTTTGAAATTCATTCCAGTCCATTCCATCATTCTATCCTATCACCCTAACATGTTTTGATCCATCTTATCCTATCTTGTTTGACCTTGGTTCATCCATTGGTTTCAATTTTTCAACATGTAGAATCAGATTAGTTTTAGTAGTTTTTTTAATCATTCCAGACAAAGGAAGTATTTTAGAGCAGTAAGATAGAAGTTTTGGCAGTTGCATCCTTCATTTATTATTCCCTTATTATCATGTTTGTTTATGTGAGCTTGATTATATCCATACATAAGGTAAAATTAGTGTCTCACCAGTCTTGCTACTAATTATAACTGCCTATGAAAAAATTAGTATCATTGATATAATTAATTGTGTCCTAATTCTAACTACCTATGGGAAAACTAGTGGCAAAATTTTTTTATTATGCCTTGATATACCAACTATCCATTCCTATGTTGTACTATTCCATCATACCAAATTTGCATGTTTTGTTTCAATTAGCTACTATACTAGTCAGATTCCTCCACTGTAAGGTGGAACTACTGTGAATAAAGGACATTTCAAGACTATGTGGGTAGTGTTTGATTCATGTTGAGGTTAGCTCAGTTCCCCTTTCCATCACACTCTCACCATTTTATGATCTTGGACTATTTAGTATCGCATCATCTCAATTGAGTTGAGATACTCCAAAATTTCCAAAAACATTTACAAAATCATTTAGAAAAAACCACAAAAACATTGATCACTTCTTTGCCTTAAGGTTTCTGGGAACCCTTAATACGTCACAAGAAATCACTTGTCACTTAGTTTTCTAATACTTTTTGGATTTATATCCCATGTTCTCACTATTTTGTAATTCCATTCCTATTATTCTATCATATCCATCATGTTTTCATCGTATCATCATTTTCTTCCCATTTCCTAGGAGAACTAATTCAGCCTAAAGTTTTATTGGATCATCACATCCATGAAACTATGTAGGCAACATCCACTTACCTAACACATATGGAGATAGCTCAACTACCCCTTTACTTTTATTTTATTCCCAAATATTGTTTGTTCATTAAGTTTTCACCTATTTTCTAGGGGTAATGTTTACCATCTTGTTTGTGTTGTGTTGTTTGTAATAACATTGTGACTAATCATCAGTTGTTTGTTTCTTTTTTTTGTTGTTTGTGTGCTTGTTTGTTTATTTTAAGTATTATTTCCTTGATTCAAGTTTATGTGCATTCATTTGGTGATTCCTTGTGCACTTATTCTTAAATCCATCCATATTCATATGTAAAAATTGTCATCATGGTTTTTATCATTGGTGCATTATTTTCTCTTGAGTATTGGATCATGGGAGTCAGTCCTTTTGCATATTTCAGCCAAGTCCTCATGATGTCTAATGTTAAGTGTTATATAAAAATTCATCTTTGAGAGGACTATATAGTAATGGTAGTATCAACATCTCCTTGACACCAGCATCAATTACAATCCCAATCATAGCCTAAATAGAGTAATTAAACAATGAAATAATTTCAATTTTATTAGTTTGGACAAGCATCTCCCTACTAGTAGGTTGTCCCAATTCATCTTTATCCTCTATATCAAGTTACCATCATCATGTTTTCAATCATCAAATATCAATCATGTTTGTCATAATCAGGGTCCAATGATTATAACCACCTATGGGCAAATCATTACACACCGTCCCACTTGCATTCTCAATGATTTTAATCACCTTTGGGAAAATCATTGTGTTGTCATCAATTCTAATAATTTACATTCTTATACCCACATGGGGCATGTTTTTATCTTATTTATCTATCCTAACTGGTACAACTCCATCTTCTCAATAGTTATAATCATCTTTTGGCAACTCATTGTGTTATCATACCACATTGCCACTATCAGGATACAATGCTTATAACCACCTTTGGGTAAACCATTATACACAATCCCACTTGAATTATCAATGATTTTGACCAAATTTTTCCAAATCATTATGTTCTCACCCCATCATCTCCATTTTTTTTGTCCTCTCATCTTGCTTCTTTATTTCAAGGGACCATTTTCTAACCCTTTTTCCAACCGCTCCCTCGAGGGTGCACCCTAAAATTCATTCATCACCATTGAAGTCATAAGCACAATAAGACCATTTTATTCTTTGAAAAATATGTTATTATGCTTATATCTTTCAAATGCCTTCCCTAATAGGGGTAAACTATAGACATCTAAAATTGACCACCAATGGCTTTATACCTAATTTTAGAATGATTCTTACCAACCTCTAAAAATATAGCCTCAGAATCTCTAGGAGTCTCAAATTTGGATTTATAACCATGTAAATAAATTAAGTTGGCCCATAAAATAATTAAATTTAACAAATACACTTTGAATAAATCAAAATCTTGCACAAATGTTCAAATCCTTAACAAAGGTTAATTAACTTGCAAGTATTAATCCTAAGACTAATTGAATTCATCCATGAGAAAATAAATCAATTATCAAAAAGGAAAATTCAATAAATGTCTTAAAAATCATCTTAGAAGTTAATCATGACCTTTTTTGAGTCATTCAAATGCGAAATATCTCAAAGCACACATATTCATGCCAATCATGAGATTTTGGACACTTTTTAACCCTACAGGGGTTAACTAATCCAACCAAGGTTAAGATTTAACCCATTCTAAGTCATTTCAAAGCCTATAAAATCAAGCTTAGAGCTCTTCATTTAGATATCTTGGAACATAGTAGAGTTATGATGTTGGATTGGATTTCATGAAGCAAATGCATAGTGTTATAATGTCAAAATCAATCTAAGCCATCAAGCTAACCATGGTGCCAAGAGGAGATGGATATAGCCAAGCACCATTAATGAAGACATATTGAGCACAATCTGAGTAAGCCAATGAATATATCTCTTGGATCAATCAAGAAAAGTAAATAAAGTTGTAATTTCTTTGCATTTTAGTTGTGTTTTCAATTGGTTTGTTCACTAAACTCCCCCCATGATCTAGGCCTAGAGATGTTAGCTTGTTTACTGTGTTGATTTTATTGTTTTTGAAACTAACACCATACTAACCTCCTCTCTTGAGTCAAATTATTGTATCATAGATTCCATAAACATTAGTGATAAAATATACCCAATACATAAAATGAATCCATTAAGCTATTTAACTATGTTGGTAACCTCATAGAAAGCAACACTCCAAAGCAAGTAATAAACACACCATAAGAAAATAATTTTTAATGTATTTCTACCATGTGGTAACTACTATGGTGTGTGTAAGGTTTTTTCTAGCTCTCTATTTACTTTTGACATCTCCATCTATGCCACCCTCTTTAATGATGCTCTCCCTTTGGCACGCTCTAAGGGATTAGTTCTCGTGCATCCACCTTACAACACGTAGGTAGTTAGATCATATTACATGATAAATACATAGCATAAAATATAATTGAAATAACACATCAATATACTCAAAATGTAAACATGTACACTATAACTAACTCATAGTAAATTAATCATGTGCTATCATATATTTAAGCAATATTATACTATCCCATAATAGTATATATCCAAGCTTTGTTAAAAATAGCCAAATCTAAATTTATCAACTATAGATATCCACATATAATCTATAAAATTTGCTTGGTGAGGAATCAGGATGTAACATCCTTCCCCCTAAACCTAGTCATCACCCCCAATGACTCTTATTCAAACATAAGTTATGAATTAAAACATTATTTAACAAAGCAATAACATGGTATGTAATATCAAATTAAGCAAATAAATGGGAAATTACCTATAGAACTCATCGTAATTTCTTCAAGTTACACTATTCCTAGAGTATTGGTCCTACAAAACCCCACTCTATGACATCTCACTACTACACAAACAAAGTTTACAAGTGTCACTTACTTTGAATGTTCTTATCATGGCCACCTTGGGGTCCAGAACTAACAAGAGAAGCCTATAAACATATTTCAATGAAAGTTTCACTATCTTCCACAAGTTCATGAGATCATCATAAAATCCAAAACAAATGACTAGGGAGAGTTCCACAAAATCTTCCATTCCCTTTGCATATCTCTCTAACCTAGAGAGTGTATTTTTCATTCTAAAGAAAGTTTTTTAGGGAACTTGGTAAGAATAATGTGTATATGTTAATATTATCACTACTCCATGTAGATTCGAATAAGTATAACATGTCAATATTGTCACTACTTCATGGAGCTCCTAACAAGTACAATTATGAATAAGAATTAGAAATACTAAATTTTTAATGTATATAAAATTATGGAATAAAAATTCCATCATATACATGTGTATGGCCATATGACTGAATTTGACACATTTCACCTATCAAATCATGGATTTGACAAGTCTATCTATCAAATCCAACTCAGTTAATAATTGAGTCAATGTGAGGCTAAGTAGGATGTCATCCTATCTCTTAAAACCCATGTTTCTAATTCACCACTCTTCCCTCAGGTATCTACAACCTAATGATCTATAAAAAGTGCACAATGTTCAATGAATCATAATTCTATGCTAACAGATCATAGAAATCAATAATATGAGCTAAATAATTTTAGATGTATCAACATACATACAAGAAACATCATAAAATCAATCTATAATTGTATTAAATTACCACCAACTACACAACTAGTATCACATTCATAAATTAACCTATAGTGTTATATATTCATGGTTAAGAGGAAATAATTTTATAAAAAATAATAGTAACATAAAATACAAAGGCCAAGGATCACACTGTCCTTTCAACTTAGTAAAAGAAATAAATGAAACAAATATCCCTGATTGCTCAGGTAGAATGCAATAAATTAAAATTTTATCTCAACCCCTAGATTGATAAGATGTTCCACACATCATATACCCTACTCACTTCTCATGAAAGATACAAAAATAAATCTTTATAACAACATCCTAAAAGCTAAAAAGAGAAACAATATCAATCTAATAAAGGGTGAATAATAACATAGTAATCATATTCTGTGATTCTAGGAATTTGACTCAAGAGAAGATGGTTAGTATGGTGTTAGTTTCAAAATAAAAACAAAATGAAAGAAACACACTAACTAGCATAACATCTCTATGCCTAGACACTAGGGAGATCTTAGTTAACAAACATGAATAAAACACAACTAAAATTCAAAATAAATCCTCTTTTACCTTTCTTGGATGCTTTAAAATTATTATTGTAATGGCTCACTTGGTTTGTGCTCATGAAGTCCTCATCAATGGAAGTTTGGCTACCTCCATCTCTCCTTAGCACCTTTGACTTGTGGCTTGGATTAGAATCAATTTGACATGGTAACACTAACTTTTTGAATCTTTGTAATCAATTATGCATTATAAATTTGTATAATCATGTCTTAGAAATGATGTTCATGGCCTCTCTATTTATGAATTTTTAAGATTGATCAGAATCAACCTAAACCATCCATCTCAGGATTGAGATGTGTGGCTAAGGATTAATCTAATTTTTGGAATTAAGTTTATAATTATCCTCATCATGACATTGGAATAAGAATAAATTAAGAGGCATGGAGGGCATCATAGAAGGCATTGATGAGGCATGGAAGGCATGAATCCTGATATTTGTGGCATTTATGGCCTAGGGATGTCTTTCCAAGAAATGAGGTCACTTAATAATGCAGCTATTCATTATTCATTTTCAAAACAAATTATTCAACAAGTTTCCATGGAATTATTAATTATGCCTTGATTTGGGTTAATTATCTCTTAAGCATGTTAAAGCACTTTATGCACAAATTACTCAAATTAATCAGAATGTCTTGTTATTAGTCTAAAATTCGATTGGATTGGAATTATAAGGTGATGTCAAATGTGTTGGATCTATTATTTCATTTAGAATGTTACCAACAATAAATAAAAAAGGCATGCATCTTATGTAATATATTTGATAGGAAAGATCAATCCAGATCACCTAGGTGCAAAATTGGCATTTTGACTCAGAATGATTTGATCAAAGTTAGTTAAATTGCATTGCCCCATTTAATGATACTCTAGCCAAAATCGGCACTTGAATATGTTAGTTTCACATCATTTAGTGTTTTTAAGCCAAATTATGTGTTTTGAGTGGAAATTGGCCAAAAGATTGATTGGAAGTCATTGGTGGCCAGATTTAAGTGTCTACAGTTTGCCC
This sequence comes from Torreya grandis, assembly GCA_037957365.1. Taxonomy (NCBI): domain Eukaryota; kingdom Viridiplantae; phylum Streptophyta; class Pinopsida; order Cupressales; family Taxaceae; genus Torreya; species Torreya grandis. The sequence goes on along the minus strand of JARHVA010002317.1, from coordinate 1,943,761 downwards.
CTGTTTGGGAATATGTTGAAAACCATAGGCAAAGCAATGTCTTCTCAAAGAATGAGAAATGGCCTATATGCCAAAAAGAAGATGATGGCTGAAGAACAAAGCTCTAAATGGTTTTTGGGAAGCCTATGATGATACCCCATTAAGGGAGCGACCATCACATTTATTGATGGGTGATCCCCCGAAAAGAAACAAGAAGAAAGGTGAACTTAACCCATAGTTGAGATTAATCCAAATGAGAAAATGCTTGCATGCATTGATTTAAAAATATTACTAATTTTCCCAAAAGTGGTTATAATTGAGAATAAAAATCAAAATAATTATTTTCCCATAGGCGGTTATAATCATTAAGAGGACCTAGATTGACTAAAGATGATTGTGCCCCAGTTAGGGTTGATTAGCAATCATAACTCAAGGATATAACGTAGAATACAGATTAAAGATGAGCGGATGCAAAGTGATGAAAGAGATGGATAGAGGAATAAGATTTATCATTAGAAATGATTCAATTGTACCTATCAATGAGGAGATGCATGTCCTTATTAGCAATGATACAGCTAGAATGGGCAATGGGTTGATTTGATCAAGATGGGTGAAAGGATTTGTCAAGGCAAAACTTATGTGGATCCATTGATTGTAGACCTTCCTAAATCAATTTTTTGTCATAAAATGTGATGGTAGACTTTAGGATAGAACACCATGAATACTATCCCAAAATATTCATAAAGACTAACTCCTAATCCAATAAACACTCAAAAATAATGCACCAATGATAAAAACCATGATGATAATGTTGACATATCAATATAGATAGACTCAATAATAATGTGTGAAAGGAATCACCCAATGAATATATATAGTCTGAGTCAAGGCAATAGTGTTGGAAGCAAACAAACAGGGAAGTGAACAAATAAATAAACAAGCTGAAATAAACAAATAAATAGAAAGCCTAAATATAAAAGTAAAGAAAGCATCCTAATAATGACAATGCCCCAGTAAGGCGGATCGAGGATAACTAACTAGGCTTAGACAAGATAAATTTTTTTGGATTTTTTTGAAATGTTATGAATATTTTTTAGATTTTTGAGGTATCTTAACTCATTAGAGAATGACAAGATACCTACTCACAAAATGGTGAGAGCGTTTGGCTTAGGTTGCTTGTAAAATGGTGAGAGTGTATGGAAAGGGGGACTGAGGTGACCTCAACATGAATTAAGCATGACCTACATAATCCTGAAATGACCTCAAGTCATAGTAATTCCATCCATACAAAAGGTGAGGAAAAACCAACTAGATCCCAACAAGTTCTCAAATTTGGCAAATGGCTAGTCAAATGAAAATAGTGATGGTAAAGTGATGCAATAATGCATGATAAACAAATGTTGCCCCTAGTTTTCCTATAGGTGGTTATAAATAGGATACAATGGCATAGGTCAATTATTCTAATTTTCCCATAGGTGATTATAATTGTGGCAAGACTAGTGAAACATTGATTTGCTCATAGGTGGTTATAATCAGGCTCACATAAACAAACTTGATAGGATGAAAGATATCTTGCCAGATCGACTATCACACTAATTTCATAGATTGTCATTATAAACAAGGCTTGGATTGATTATTGAAACTTGATTGGAATCCCACACAAAAGGTGTGGGAAGAACAAAATGAACCAAGAGCAAAATAGGATTGGGTAGGATGACTAAAAACAAGCTTTGGTCTAGATAGGAATGGAATGACAAGATGTATAAAATGGTAAGAGGGTTTGCCCCCATGTGATGGGGTAAATGGTAGGATACATTACAATGGTAAAAGGATATATAAAAATGGTAATGGCATGACAATGAAATGGCATGGTTCATGTTTTTGGCCTAGGTGTGGTTTTGATTCTATTGTTCCTGATGATAGGGAGATGCATGTCATAATCAACAAATGATATAAATAGAATACTCAATCATGTTAATTGTTATCCCACACCTCATCTAAATAAATGCTCTATCAAAAATCTCCTATAAATTTGGTTGTCAAGAATGCTTGTATGATCTTAATTAGTCATTGATTCTGATTTCATTAAGCATCAAGATAAGGTATCTTTGTATCCTCTACAAAGGAAAGTGTGGCCATAGATGGTAAATAAGGACAAATAATGGATGGCAGGTTTGACTATGAAATAGAGTGGTAGATGATAATGGAATGTGGAATGGTGGGGAAACAAATGTAGATCAAAAATTTTAGTCACACATAATGTTGTTGATGTCGAATTTGACATAATGTTGGTTGTGGCAGGGCCAAAGATTTGTTCTCTCGATAAGACCACCAAATTTTTTTATTATTTGATCTTGAGATTAGCTACCATCTAATTAGGCCGTAGATTGAAAGCTATTTTGATTTGATATTTGATTTTGTCTTCATCAATCAGTGAAGAACTTTTGTGCTCAGCTATTGTTTCCTTAAAGAGGTTTTCACCAATGACGTTGTCTTGATTGTCTTGCAATGCCTTCGAGAAGGTTTCGCTAATGAACATTGGATTTTGACTTTGACTTTATTCTAGCTCTTCCAAAAAAGTTTCACTAAAAGATGTTGATTTTTGACTTTGATTGTCCCTTAGTGCCTCTAAAAATGTTTTGTTAGGAAAGTGTTCTATTATATGAATGTGGTCTTGGCCACCTTACTCTTCTTCAATTGCTATGTTTCCATGGATGCAGTTCAATAAAATGTGATTTTTTCAATCCCAATTGACACTTTTAGGAGATGAAATGTCAATGATATCGCTATTTTGGTTGATGGTAATGGCCTGTGGAATGGTAATGGAATGGGGAGAGGCTACATAATCCTTATAAAAGATACTAGGATAACTTGTGTCAAAGCTAAAGTCCTCATCCTCAAAAATTGTAAAAGTATCACAAATGTATTCAAATTGATCTGCAAGGCATGCATAACCAATATTGTAACAACCATGAACATATTATTCTTTTGAATCTAATTCTGACTCAAGAGACTCTGAATATGATGTTGATACTGATGTTGATTCAAAATTTGATGGTAAATATGATGTCAATTTAAGAATATAACCTGACTCTAACTTTGATTCTTCATCTGATGGGTACTCTATTATAATAATGTCTTGTTGAATATTTGGTATTGGATAAGTAACAACCTGTAATAGCATGATAGGCTCTACAAAGACTGGTTTGTCAGAATGAGACTCCTCTAAGATGGGAAAAAGGTCAAGAGACAACTTAGAGATTAGCTTGTCAATAAGAGGCTCTTAAAAAATAAGCACATGGTTGAGGTAATGATTTGCCCAAAGGCAATTATAATCATTAAGAAGTGACTCACAAAGACTAGCTTGTCAATGTGAGACTCCTCGATAATTGGTATAGGATCAATAGGTGATTCATCATAGGTTGACTTATCATAAATGGTTGGTTCAAAAAAAAATCTTGGATTGGTTGGTTATCTTGGCTTTGGTTTCCAATGAGTTGGAAAATACCAGTTTTGAACACAACTTGGTCTTCAAATGATTAGATTGATTGAGGTTTGGTTGGAATTGGTATTGGATGAGGAATAATTCATGGTTGGATAATGGTAGTGTATTGGGGAGCATGATTACTTACATGAACCAAAGGACAAAGTCTTGAGATGATAATGATAGGGATTATGGGGCTTGATTGCTTGTACAAGCCAAAGGACTAGGTCCTAGAATGATAAAGGGGCATTGTAAATCTTTATTTCTCACACAAGTCAAAGGATTAGGTCTAGGAATGGTAATGGTATTCCTTGGATATTGTAGAGCTTGCTAGCTCATATTCTCTAAAGGAGGGTTAGCAGTAGTTGATGATCAAATAAAAAAAGATATCATAGAAATTAATTGCTTACACAAGCTAAAGCATCCAAGTCTTCCTGATAAACCATATCATCCTAGTCATGAGTGGGATCATAAGTTGGTTCTTGACTTTGTTATATGTACTAATTATTGCAAAGAAGGTATGGATCCATACCCCAAACAACATTATATATAGTTAGGTCTTCAAAATCCTCCTCAAAGCCTCTTCATGCCAATCAATGTCTTGATTTGGATTTTTTGGATTTTGACTACGTTCCCTATATGGAGTATTGTAGGGAGAATAATAAAACTCCTTAGAAAATCATTCTCTATAGGGGTTCCTAGTGGGATTTTGTGCAGACATTCTATCATAAGTTGGATTTTACATGAATCCACCATAAGTGTAGTGAGACATATCCACATAAATGATAAAAGCTCCAAAATAAAAGGGTTTAGAGTTCTACAAACTCTGAAAAACTATGTCCAAAAGACAAATGATTCAAGCTTAGTCTAACTTGGTAGAAGGGGTGGAGTTGTATCTCCAAAATGGTTTGTGATAAGACTTGGCATAAAATAGTCTAACATCAAATGTCTAATTTCAAACTTCATATGCATAAAAGGTCAAGCCTCTGAATAAAACTTGATATATCAAAGGTCTAGGTCAAAGTGTTCCAAATAAGGTCTAAACTAGGAAAGGGAAAAGTTGAGTTACTAGGTCTTTTATCCAAATGTGGAGTCAAAATATAGGCTCAAATAAATAGGCATATCTTAAGACTTTTGGCTAAATGTTGTTAAAATCTACATTTGAAACAAAGGCTAATGTGATTTGATTTTATCTAACAAGTTTGGAATTAACTTTGACATAGACCTGACACATGGAATCAAACATAAACATGATCCGTTGGCATAAGGCATAAGATAAAAGGATCTTTGAGAAAGGTTATGTTCTCCTAAATAAAGTCACAAATAATGATGAGAATAGGCACTAAAAAAAACCATCAATAGTTTTCAAATTTGTGTAATCAATTAGCTAAATTTATGCAACCCAAAAGAGAAAGATATGTGTATCAACCCCATGAATTAAGGCCTAAATAGAAATCAATCAATGTTTGCATCCAAACTTGACAAGGTTAATTGAAAACTCAATATTTAAGACTAGGATTTGACCAAACAAGCTATACAAGATCGGACAGCATGATGGCACATGATAAAGGTCTAAATGGTATACACAAAATGGTTTGAAACAAATAGCTTTTGATACAAGGTAAACAATTCTTGAAAAAAATTGAGCATCCTAATAGCGTAAGCATACTCAAATAATGTCATCAATGTTATGTTTCAAAGATTTAAAAGGCTCAAAATGTTTTGACATGATTTGGGAAGCATAACGTTACCCTTCATAACTCAAATGATACACACACAAATAAGTTTAGCAAAAAAATTTAAGGCACAAGTGTGGTGTAAAATGGCTAGCATAACGCCTCGTTAGATAAAAGAGTGACGTATAGACAAATTAGTTTTGACATGGCTTATGAACAAATAAATAAATTTTAGTCCCAAAACACCAAAAAAGATAAATGACCAAAATATACTAAGTATAACCATTTAAATCCTATCAAATGTATGGTAAAATGGGGTTGACTAAAATTAATTAGTTCTTTGATCATTTTAGGGGAATCAATTACATAATGCCTTTCACATCAAATGATGTAAAAAACAAGCACAAAAAAAGGGTGACCATGGCATTGACTAGTTGTAAAAATGTCTAGTCCTTTTTACAACCACTACATCATGTTGTTCGCTCAATGTAGTGCGATTTCCAAATGCAGATATATCCCATGTGCAACTCAAAAAGAGTAAGTGAAGTCAATGCTGGGAGATGGAACCCTAGGTCAAAGCTTCCCTAAAGAACTTACGGGATGTAATGACATCGCCCTCATAAGCCAAGTTTGCATAAAAATAAAGAAAGCATGAAATAAAAAGACTTTAGGGTCATTTTCAAGGTCACCCAAACTTTGATGAGTTTTTAGGGAGTGTTTTAGATGAATTTATTTCTAAGCCTTGGACTAGGCTATTTGCAATAGGAATGATGCTTTTGATTCCAAGGGTTCCCTAAAAGGGACAAATAGAAGAGAATATATGTGGCACCCCTCTTTTTTCCAAACAAAGATTTAACTTAAACAACTAAGTAAAAATAAAAACTTGGAAAGGTGAGTTCATTTTTAAACCCAAATGGAAAATGAGGTGGTGTTCATATGACCCCTTGGTCTTAGTTGTGAATTTGAAAACTAATGCTAAAAACTTACTTAAGCACCTAAATATTACTTTAAGTACCCAAAATAATGTTCCTAATTCATTTTAAGCATGCAAAAGGTGATCTAAACATATTTTTAGTAAATGTCAAGCTTGGTCCTACAATTAGCCTTGAAACTCTTTTGGGTTTGAAACAATAAACTTTAAAAAAAGAGCTCTCAGATCTATGTTTTAAGAAAACACAGTGACCAACATTAGTTATATAACTAATGATGATTACACTGTCTAATCGATGATGATTATCTAACCAACATCAGTTATATCGATGGTGACTGATGATAGATATCTAACTAATGATGGTTTTACTAATTGACATTGGTTATTATGTAAACCTGTGATAAAGGAAAATGGAAAAATAAAGTTAAAAAATCAATTTGCAAGAGTTTTATTGATCAAAATGAATATTTTTAAGCTATAAAATGATCTTATTCATGTGTGGGATGTATCTGGTCCCATTAAGCATGCCATATGTGAATCTAGAAATTTGAATCAAGAGAGGATGGTTAGTATGGTGTTAGTTTCAAAATGAAAACAAAATGAAAGAAACACACTAACTAGCATAACATCTCTAGGCCTAGACACTAGAGAGATCTTAGTTAATAAACATGAATAAAAGACACAACTAAAATTCAAAATGAATCCTCTTTTACCTTCCTTGGATGCTTCAAAATTCTTGTTGTAGTGGCTTGCTCGGTTTATGCTCATGAAGTCCTCATCAATGGAAGCTTGGCTACTTCCATCTCTCATTGGCACCTTTGGCTTGTGGCTTGGCTTGGAATCAATTTGGCATGGTAACACTAATTTCTTGAATCTTTGTAATCAATTCTGCATTATAACTTTGCATACTCATGTCTTAAAAATGATGTTTATGGCCTCTCTATTTATAGATTTTTGAGATTGATCAACTTGAACCATCTATCTCAGGATTGAGATGTGTGGCTAAGGATTAATCCAATTTTTGGAATTAAATTTATAATTATCTTCATCATGACATTGGAAGAAGGGGAAATTAAGAGACATGGAAGGCATTGATGAGGTATGGAGGGCATGAATCCTGATATTTGTGTCATTTATGGTCTAGGGATGTCTTCCCAAGAAATGAGGTCACCTGATGATGCAGATATTCAATATTCATTTACAAAACAAATTATTCAACAAATTTCTATGGAATTATTAATTATGCCTTGATTTGGGTTAATTATCTCTTAAACATGTTTAAGCACTTTGTGCATAAATTACTCAAATTGATCAGAATGCCTTGTTATTGGTCTAAAATTTGATTAGATTGGAATTGGAAAGTGATGTTAGATGTGTTGGATCCATTATCCCATTTAGGATGTTACCAACAACAAATAACAAAGGCAAACATCTTACATAAGAGATTTGATAGGAAAGATCAATCTAGAGCACCTAGGTACAAAATTGGCATTTTGACTCGAAATGATCTGATCAACATTAACTAGACCATAAATTGCATTGCCCCTTTTAATGATACTCTAGCCAAAATCAGCACTTGATATGTTAGTTTCATATCATTTAGTGTGTTTTGGTATTTTTAGGCCAAATTATGTGTTTTGGGTATAAATTGGTCAAAAGCTTGATTGGAGGTCATTGGTGGCCAAATTTAGGTGTCTAAATAATAAACTTATAGTTCTTTATCTAGAATTTAATATGAGCTCAAGGTTTACCACTCCATGTGGTCTAAAATCACAAGTTAGATAAACTACTGACTCTAAAGAGTCATAAGTGAAAATTAGATAACTATCATCTCAAAAACTCCTATATACCCTCACAGGGTAAAAGGACAACACTGCAACTCAATGTTGTCAAATCACTATCTACTTACCAAGTTTGTAAGTATAGTTTCAGAGTCTATTTCCACAACTTGGAGAAATAAAATACTAATTACAAGATTGACCATTTCATCCAATTTTAAAAATCCTCTCTCAATAATAAGTAGAAGACATTCTCCCACAAACTTCAAAGGGTATGGTCAAAACAACATTTCAAAAACAAGTTTACACAACATGAAATAAAAATCCTATAAGGGCTTATAATGATGTTAAAGTAACATGAGGGAGTCACAACTCACGTTTATACCCACTATGAGAGATGTCATTTCTTCCTATCCATAAGACCATAAGGGTGCTAAGTCATGAGCCAACTCCTAGCTCATTGGAGTCCTCAACAAATGACTATCTACACTCAACTACAAGAAATTTCCCATCATACTAGGTGGTACCAAAACTGGAAATGGTCTTATAAAATTTTTTGTTTATAGGATTAATGAACAAAAAATTAAAGCACACATATATTTAAATGAAAATCAAACATTGACAACACCAAACACAAATGACAAAGGTGACTATATTAATAAGTAAGGTTGTAATCATCCTTGAGGTGTTAATCCAAATGATTAAATTATGGTAGGAAAACTCTTGTTCATAACTCATGATCTATGTTATGCACTCACCTGCCCAAACCTTAACTACAACCAACCCTATATTAATTATAAAAGGGTATTAATGCTCCTAAGTTACACATTCAATGTACCACACACATTACACTAATGTCTTATACTAACAATAGCCACCAAGCCATACAGGAGGATCTATCAAGTCTCAAAAATCCAATCATGGTGTAACATGCTTCCATATTGAAGCACTACTAATCCAAAATACCATTGCAATACTTCATGTCACTAAGTTCACACTAGTGAACAAAAAGACATGAAAATGCAAATAGACTCATTAGGTCTTAGAGTTCAAGCCACAGCTCTGATACCACATGTAACAACCCCAATGGGATTTAACCAAAAATACATGATTTTTTTTAATTAAACACATATACCAAATATAGATTACACCACGAGAATATATAGAGACCATAAGAATACTCAAGATGTGATAATAGAAATAAGCATAATACATCACATAGCATTGATCTTTAATATCATGAGAGTATATGTCATAATGCAAATATAGAAAGTAATCACATTAACTTTGCTTACTGATCAAATCTATAGCCACCATTGTCAATATACATCAACAAGTAATTACAACTCTTCATGACATTATTCAATAATAAATACAATACAATATAATGTACATATAAGATACATGGCTTCCACAGAGCATAGTTCTCAAACTCAAGTTTTTGTGTCAATCTCAAGTGTCATCTCAATAAGTAATACTATTATGGGGAGGGAGAGCATCATCTAAGTGCATTTTCACACCAATCATGGACCAATGATCTCTTGCACTAATCCTATTAGGAAATGGTCCTCCCTTGATGGAAGAGTAGATAGTGATGATGTGAGAATCTAGAGAGACAAGCAAGTACCCGTGTGTTATATGATTTCTAAACTAAACACATAGTGTATAATAAAAAATTATTCTATTACAAGATATTGCACAAACATGTAAATCTTACTCATGAAATTATAATTTCTAACTAAACATAATTTAACATAAATTTTTAAGAATAATAAATAATAATGATATATATAACAATCAAATTTATACACACCACTTGATCAGACTACCTTCATCTGTCATTATGATACTAGTAAGCTAGTGAAGTCCATGTCACTCCTTACTCTGTATCAATAATATAGATTGGTCAAATATAATTCAAACACAAGATTCATTTAATTTACATCCTACTATCAAACACATCTTATAACATTATAAACATAAGAATAACCAAATCATACATTTATTTTGTCAAATGTATGAATGAATCTTACATTATTTTTTATCCCATACTAGAAATAATGACTAAAGTTTATATCATCTAGGTAAATACATATTTAACTACATATTTTCATTATCATAATTTGTTTTCAATATTATACATTTTATGATAACCCATATTACCATAATCTAGTATTATAAGACATAACTATAATGTTTTCTCTAATCAATCATATAAAGTAGTCTTTACATACATAGAAAACATAAGCTTTTATTTAAGTATCTAGACATAACAAAACAAGTTATAGTTCTCACAGAACATAATAATATACTATCATAACATTTATTAAACTCTTTAAGCTGTATGCACGCATACATAGAGTCTTACCAACTATCATAAAACACACTAATCACAACAATAACCAACATACATATATTAAATTAGTCAAGCATAGATGTAAGTCTAGACATCACAATTATAGTATGTACCATCTTAGTCCAACATACATTTATACTTTAGTACTTTATGATATCTCATACTATCATAAGTTCCTTACTACATGAAAACACATAATCAAACGTTAATGAAAATTAAGCAAGTATGGGATTATACCTCTCAAGTATACCCTCATATTAGTATTCAAGCAAGATAACTTATAAGCATGCATCACAATGCACCATTATATGTTGGATATAACCAAACACTCTCATAATCATGTATTGCACACAAGTACTCAATATATAACTAACAATAAATCAATAATTTATAGAGAAATAGAGAATTTATAAACCTGTTATAACATTCATTTAAACATCTCGTTCTATTTTCTAAAAGACTATTTTAATGTGGTTATAATTTTGGTCTCTCGAACACTTGGTGATTAGATAAAATCATATCTCTAGCTACAAGCTTGGAATATGACCCAACATATCCATTTCAAATATGACCTTCATTAACAACTCATGTTATGAACAAGGTACTTTACAATAATATTTATTTATGAAGATGCAATTAATCTAATAGTAAGATATCCCACATATGGCCTAAACTCAATAACTAAATTAGCAATTTACTACTCAATTAATTTAGCTCACGGAAATCTATTCTAAATTTATAATTGGTATCCCATATACTATTGATCATACCTTATCAAACATATATCACATTGTTAGATTTGTCTTATAGGTATACAAAAATAATTGCCAATATTTGCACCTATGAATATACTACTTCTATATAATATATCCCTTATGTCCTAATTATGTATACTCTTGCATTTTTAGTGGATATTATATTTTAGTATTATCCTCACCTAATAACCTCATCAATCTTTGTACTATAGACATGTAGGATTATGCTAGGCTTTTCATACTCTTATTTTCTCCTATAATTATGATTACCAAGAAGAATTTATATGGTTATCTAAAATAATGATAATCCAAACTGTTTCAATTACTCTTGTATTTCAGATTTATTTTTTGTACCTGACAAACATATCACATCTTATGTCATGCTAGTGTAATTTGTTTCCATAATATCATAGTAAATATCATTATAGTTCGACATTCAAGTATAACACTTACACTTTTTTTTATATGCTACTGGTAAATTGATGATGCCACCTAGGCATACAATAATACAATGATAAATTATAGAGATTCACATTGCTTGGTATATCTAATGACACTAAACATTTAAATGGCAATTTGATAAATAAGCAGTGATTTAATTCTAGTTACAACCATAATACATGAATAGTGGATTATAATTTGCAGTAGGCTTAATTTAAATGATTTGGGAAAATTAATATATCAACGATTTATTTAATTATTTAGCATACAACCAATATGTAGTGATTCAAACCCATCTATTTAGGTAGTCAAACAAAGAACAACATAGTCTTTTATTTTTTAAGGCAAATTCTAGTGATGCCTATAGGTATTATAATCAACAAATCAATTATTATTATTCTTAGAGAAATTTTTAATAATTTTAATATTAAACACACATCTTCCATATAAGTTATATGATTTGAGCTTCCAGCATACACATGGCACCTAAGTGTTTTAACACACATGGCTAAAGATATTGACATTCTAGCAATCTACTTAGTACTAACATTCAGTTAGAAGGTTGGGCGATGCCTAAGTTAGATCATTAATATTATGGTCTTAAATATCAGTCTATGATTTAATTTCTTATCACACCTTTAACAATTTTACATTTGTCATATTTATATCACATTGTTGGAAATATGTGTACGGAAATGCTTCAGCAAAAGTATTTCTCGACATACTATAAATAACAATGATCTCAGTTTTTTTTTATTTATAGGCAAATTATGTATTCAACATTTCATAAATCCTACTCCAACTTCGATGCTATCGGTAGGACATTGATAAGTGTACATAACAAGATATATATGTAGTGTTAATACCTCAAAAAAAAATAGCAATTGAATCCTATAGTGACTTTATTAAATACAATGACTCTATTTAATATAATGACTCAACCTATATCTTGATCGAACAGTCAAAGGTCAAACCTACTAGAAAAATACAATGATTTTATTAAATGTATAACAACTCAATAAATTGATTTCAGAGATTTATGGAGGTGCTTGCAGGAAATTCTTTTCAGCCTAACAACGACTTAATCAAATTTCTAAATGTTGTTAATCAGTAGTCAATTATTAAAGCATCTCATTTTTTAATTAACTTCCAACTATTCTATGACATAACTAGAGTTAAAATTAATTTACATATTTAAATAATAGAATGTGTTGGTTGTATAAGTCATCATACTTTAATAGACTGCAAGTGAGTCAACATACTTAATACTAGTAGACATTGGGCATGTAAAAAGCCTTAGTTAATACACCACCGATAAATCATCCTAGACGATAGCATAACTTGGCTATTTTACAAATTCATTGCATATCAATTAATACTATTTTTTATTCATAAATTGATGCCAAATCACTCTATACCATAAATAATTACTGAAAGTATATACAATAAATAAGAAATCAAACATGTGGATTCTTATCTATATCTGCTATGTAGAATTTAATGACTGATTATAGATATCACACTATAATTTAATGGTTTTACTATTTAAATCCATATGTTATTATTTTCTATGTAGTTATATATACTTTTTCCAAATTCTTACGTACTTATTTTCATAGTTTATATATATAGCCAGTATACATGCAATTGAAGATTCAAATAGACATGTATATTAATGAAATTTAAATTCATTGCCTATCGGCAAGAAGTGTTTGTATTCATTAAATTACATGAATTCTCTTCTATTTTCTCCTTCAATTTTTCTCCCAGACCATACTTGTGCTCCTCCTTTCCACAAGTTAAAATGGGCATAGTTTTTTTTCTTTAAATATTTTTCTTGTTTTTTTTTTTGTTTTTTTTCTAAATTTTTGTTTTTGTTGTCTTTTTCATGTGTTTTTTTCCCATTTTCCATTTTTATTTACTTTAATAGAGGAAAATCTATAATTTCTAAATTATTTATTTATCATTTATTGCCACTAGCAAATTAAATGACAATTTCATAAATTATTTTTTTAGATTTTTAAATCTAATTATATCAATGAAGTTTCCACAAACATTAGTGATAAAACGTACCCAATACATAAAATGAATCCATTAAGATATTTAACTATATTGTCAATCTCATAGAAATCAACACTCCAAAGTAAGAAATAAACACATCATAAGTGAATTATTTTTAATATACTTCTACCATGTGCTAACTACTATGGTGTGTGCAATATTTTTGCTAGCTCTCTGTTGACCTCCAACATCTCCATCTACACCACCCTCTCCGATGATACTCTCCCTCTAGCATGATTTGAGGTATGAGTTATCCTGTATCCACCTCACAACATGTAAATAGTTAGATCATATTACATGATAAACACATATCATAAAATATAATTGAAACAAGAAGTCAATATGCTCAAAATGTAGATGCGTACATTATAGCTAACTCACAGTAAATCAATCATACCATCATATATCTAAGAAATAGTCTACTATCCCATAATAGTATATATCCAAGCATAATTAAAAATAGTCAAATCTAAATTTGTCAACTATAGATATCCATGGATAATCTACTAAATTTGCCTGGTGAGGAATCAAGATGTAATACTAACTATCCATCTTTCTCAATAGCATGCATTTTACATAATGCATATTAATATATGTTTTTGTTACAACTCTAATAATTTATCTATTCTCCATATTACTCAATATTTATTCCAGATATGTATACAACCCATATAAATCTCATTTCTAGTGTTTTCCCCTAAACCACTTAAGATCTTATCAACACTTGTCCCTTTCTCTTCATCTTCTTTCCATCTATAAATTAAATATTAGTTTGTGCACAAATAAGGTCCTAATTTGTATTTAATTATCTATAAATACACATATTTTAGGTCATTTATAATAATAGGTTATTCACACTCAGTAGACATAAGAGAAATCAAACAATTATTTCAACATTTGAGTTATCATGTATTGTGGATAATTACTAGAGCCCTAATTGAAATCATTTCCACTTATGTAATTTATTTATACAATTTCCTTTAAGAATTTTTTTGACATACTTGTTTCCCTCCTAGGGATTTTATTAATCAGAACTGACCCACCCACTAAACACAAGGCCCTAAAGTAGTTTTGTATTCCTTAATACTTTAGGGTAGAAAAATCAGATATTATAGATATATAAGATTCATAGTGCATAAATGTAACCAAAGGAACACAAACACAAAAGTAGGATAATGCAATCATTAACCTAGTTTTTAATAGAAAGTCACCTATCAGAAGCACTTGTGTCACCTATCATAAGTGTTATTATCAGCTATCATAAGTGTTCTTATCACCTATCATGATACTCCCAATGGTCATGACATCAAATCTTGATTAGATATAATTTTTTGAGCAAATTTGTTGACAAGTCAGACTTTGCATCTTGAATTTTAGATTCATAAAATAAATATCCAACAATGATTTATTCAAAACATGCCTTCTAACCCTATATCTTTATCTTCCTAGTTAAATCAGGCATTATTATATGTGTTTAAACTACTTTATATATATTTGTGATGTTAAATTAAATATAATTTATAATAAGCCATCACTTATTTTTAAATAACAATAAAGTTATTGATCCATTGATAAAGTTTCTTGGCTCATAAAGAACCACCAAAAATCAATTCTTACCAAGTGCATAGTCATACTATTTTATCAAAATTTTAATTAATGTGGTAATTAACCCCAATTAAGATAAGCGAAATAAAAAAAACTAGAATGTTGTAAATGACCTTTCGACAAGCATAAATTTGAATACAAGATTCAAATCGATAAATTGCAAAAGATTGAAAGAAGACTAACTATGAAATACAATGATAAAATTATATATTGTTAATTTAGATTGTATTTGATTGATAAAAGGTTGAAATAGGAAAACATGAACATATTCTATAAATACTTAGAAGTTGGAACTGAAATAAAAGCAGGACAAAATTGTCCAACTCAGGATAGGATCGACTGCCACTATTGTCCCAAATTGGTTGATCCTATATTTTGTATAAAATCAAGAACTCAATTCATAATCACCTGTGATATCTTGAATTAGGTATGTGTGCACAAATTTGACCTTTAAAAGTGTGAAAAAGACATGTAAATGGCTTCTCTATGGTTGAAACCCTAATAGAGTTTGACAATGATTGAAAACTTACAAATACAAAAAGGTAGAGTGTAATTGGGTTGAGTTGACCCTACTCACCCCCATAATGACTGAGTGTTGCCTATGTATTCAATATCTAAGGAAGGAATCAAGCCAATGTAGTTCCCCCATCTAGAGTGTTTTATTCAATTATGATCCTTTTACTATGTGAATACATCTAAAAATGGATTGAATACTTGATCATGATTTGACTTAGGTTGGATAAAATAGGCTTGTGACTTGGTTGAGGATTTCTTGTAGTGAAAAAATTAGAATTGAGAATAATATGAAACTTTTACTTGATGTGCATTAGTGTAATTATGTATTTATATTGAAATGTCCAAGTGATAAAATATGACTTGAGTGTGTAGTAATTCAAAAGGGGAAACCATATGCTAGGAATCCTAAAAGCATATATCACAAGGTAAGGGAGGGTTTAATTTTAAAAATTGATAATTAGAGGACCAAGGATAAAAACATCCCATAAGGGATAAGAACACCTCCTACTGGATGTTTTTGTTCTTAAAGGAAACATGTCAATTTTGGGTCTGGATCTATATAGATAGATATTGGAACATTTATTTAGGCATCATATAGTAATTTTTAAAGGAAATAGGTCCATGTAGGTACTTAGTATGGGGTAGTGAAATAGGTACTAATTAAGTGCATAAGTTAATTAAAGTGGAAAAGGGCCCAAAATTGACATAATCCAGTATTTGTGACCAAATTTAGGCTACTACATTTCCCCCACTTTATTACAAAAATGAAATTTCTAAATTAAAAAAAGTATATATTTTAGTGTGTAAGACACACTTTGTCTTTGAGTTAGTACTCCAACCGTTTAGGGTACTATAGTTTATCAAATCATGCAAAACACATGAAGTAATTACTTTGTTCTTTTGAAAACTAAAGTTTTAAAAAAAATTGTGTTGGAGAGTTGTCAATGATGTCATGGTGATGTCATGGAGGTGTCTAGGTGAGTGGATAAAGTGTTTTGATAGTCTAATTAACAATGACAGAGTGTGCAATGTGTTTGTCCTAATATGCTTGAAGTTGGCTTGGAATGTGGTAAGAAAAATTTGAGTAAGCATATTGATGAATTTATATTTCATACGTGTGGAAGTTTCAAAAAGAGTAGATCGTATGGGTTTATTCAGTTTTGTGCCTAGTTGATATGCACTAAATTTTAGGTCATGTAATGAAGTGCATCAAAATATATGCATGTGCAAAGTTGGCCTTCTAGGCAGTTCTAGGCATAGTTGGCTCTATGGTAAAAAAATCTTAAAAAGTAGATTAATGGAATTATATATTACACATTAAAAGGTTTCAAGAGTAGGTTGATACATGAATAGATTTTTCTATATGAGAATATCATTTGTCTCAAGTTTTAGGTCATGATATTGATCAAGGCAAAAGTTATTAAGGAGCAAAGATGGCCTTCCAAGCAAATTGTAATGGTCCTCATACTTAGCCAAATTTAATAAGGGTAAAGACTAGGACCAAATGAAGATCCAATGACTTATGGGAATTCATAAAAATAAAGATATATGGTGCATGTTGAGTTGAGTGAGTCAAAGTGTTCATTGGTTAATGAATTTAAAGATCAAGCTCCTTATAAAAGGATCAATAGAGCGTGTTTGTTCTGAGGCATCAAGAAATAACGAAATGAGTACAAGTGTTTGAATTTTAACATTGAGAAGAGCTAAATATCATGATTATTATAAGATCTAATAGTGAATGGATGTTCGTGTGTGTGTGTGTGTGTGTGTGTGTGTGTGTGTATATCAATGTTGTGTATTGAGCGAGATGATTTCAAGGTGTATAATGTTTAACACAGATAAAGACCAAGCTATGTACAAAAGATACAGAGTGCATTAAGTCAAATAGTCAAGATGAATATCTAATGATGAGTGATGAAAGGTAAAGGTCACACTAATTCAAGGAAGATTAAGGGTGCATGTTTAATCTGAGACACAAGGATACGAGATGAGGACAAGGTGTTTGAAGTATAACTACGACCATTGAGATTTGAATATTTGAATTTTACAAAGGGAAAACCAATGCTCTATATTGCGTCCATAACTTTTGATCCAGGATGAATTTTCTATTTCTTTAAAAAGAAGCTATAAAGGACTCAAAAGTGCATCCAGTGGCATAGTTATATGGTCTGAATGTTTGTAGAATTAAAGTTATTAATATTCAAAGTTGATTATGTGTTTGATGTTTGTCTATTAAGAACCTGAGAAGGATATTTGAGCTTGTTCTATTGGTATTTCGATGTCTCATGATGACTTATATATTTTGGAGTGTTGTAAAATCCATGAGGATGATATATGAGCTCTTTGGAGGTTTGACCAATTCATATTCAGTATGAATAATTACTAATAAGTTATATGTGTGTTCATTCATGGTGTTCCTATGGACAAGGCTACTATGTGATTAGATTGAGCATACGTAGAGGTGGGTAAAGATGACTATAATAATTTAAGGATGTCAAATTAGATAAAAGGAGTGGACCCATATATTTGAAATTAGTCATGTGTTCTTGTTTTGCTTGATGAAGTGATAAATGGGTGAATAGGTCTCCATGAGACCTATAAGAGCTACAAGGGCCTAATTGAAAGGTGTAGTTATTTAAGGACCCATGGGTGCTATGGTCGACCTATGTGGATAGTATTGAGTTATGTCTCGATGTGATAGATGACTTAAGGCTTAAGGCATGCCTATTATCTAACTAAAATGGTGATGATCATGAATGTTTTATAAATAGTGAAACCAAATGTGATGGTTTCTAGACTTGTGAGAGGATTTGGTGAATGTATATAGCATTGGTGTGAAGGAAAGAAGAGAGGGTGTGTGCCTAGTGGATGGCTTAATGATGAGATTAGTTTGAGGACTATGTGTATTACCTATGGGTCATGTTTTTGATGTCATAATAGTTCTCTTGCAGGTTGAGGATGAGCAAAGAGGTCTATGGTGATCCAAAAGGAGGTTTTGGATACTTTGAGTGTGAGAAAAAGATAGATGTTGTCTATGTGAGCTTGATGGATGATTTGAGAGATAGATCAGAGTGTGGATTGTGTTTATGACCATATACTAATGTTGTTGTTATGGTGATAAAGTTATTTTTTAGGAGTGAAGAGTGATCCAAAAGGTGTATTTGGATGCATTAAATGTGTAGAGTTGAAGAGATTTGATATACATTATATCTCCATCAGATTGGTAGGCAATCAATGTTCAAATAGATATTATGTTCATAGGTATTGTTGTGGATACTCAACATCTAGGCGTTGTAGCGTCTTTGCAAGGTGAAACTTGATAAAGGTCTAATTGTTGTGACACTCATCTAGATAGGTGTCGTAGCTCCTTGTGGGATTGTAGTCTCACATAAATAAGGGATGGTGGTTCCTTGATCATTTACAACTAGTCTAAATGGGTTCTTGTTATTATAGAACAATAGTCTAAATTTAGGTTCCAATAGGTTTTCTCCCCCAAGAGGGTTTCCCACATATGTCATGTGTTATGTACGTGATCTTACATTGTCTCTCTTATTCATTACTATGAATGATTTGTATGCTTCATGAATGCTTGTGGTAATTTTTTAACAATTTTGAAATGTTTGAAATTGAATTTGGATTATCTAAGATCACTAATTCACCCCCCCTCTCAGTGATTATACCTCTACAATTAGTTTTAGAACAGATCCTTTGGTAAAGTTTTGATAGCTTAAAAGTGTTCCAAGGTACAATATGGGTAGTCATCAAATGCAAGGAGATTTATCTACTAAGTAAGCATCAATGATCAATGGATCCAATTATGATTTTTGGAGTGTAAAGATGAGGACATACATTATGTACCTAGGGTTTGATGTATGTAAATCTATTATGGATGGTTATGTTTCTCCTACTACTCCTCCATCTAGTGTTGCAAACAAGAATATGTTTGAAAATAATTTTAAGGCAATGAATGCCATTACTTGTGGCCTTATAGAGACAAATTTTAGATAATTCATGAAGGAGATTCAAAGGTTAAGTTGGCAAAGTTGTAGACTCACTAAAGATAATTTCATAGTCTTAAAATAAAGGAAGAAAATTCTATAGCATCCTTTTTATAGAGAGTTGATGAGATTGTGAATATGAATAGAGATCTTGCAGAGAACCTTGAAGAGGCTACTATAGTTCAAAAGGTATTAAGGTCTCTATCTCTCAATTTTGTCCAAAATTATCTGCTATAGAAGAAAGTCATGATATTACTCAGTTGAAGATGGATCAGTTGCATGGCACCCTTACTACCTATGAGATGAGAATAAATGATGATATACCACCAAAGAAGGAATCAACATTCAATATAGAAATGAAGCCAAAGAATAAGTTTCAAGGTAAAAAAACCCAAATAGGATGAGATATCTAACATTGATAAGGATGAACTAATTGTTTTGATTACTAGGAAATTGAAAACATGATAAGGTAAGTATAAGGGTAAACTACCCTTCAAATGTTTCAACTATGGAGAGGTAAGACATTTTTCTCGAAGTGCCCTCATAAACATGAGAAGAATGATGATGAAGAGCATGGTGAAGGCCAAGATGAAGACAAGAAGACATACAAGAAGAAAATATTTATAAAGTATACCAAGAAGTCCTTCAAGAATAAGAAGAGTCTGTACACCAACAAACATTGCATCTTATCAGATGAGAGTGAAGACAGTGACTCAAAGTATGATAATGAAGATGATGGTCCTATTGAAGAAGAATCTATGTTTATGTCTGAGGAAGGAAGTTGCTCATATCAAAAGGAGTCTACTTGGAGTGATTTAGATGTTGATAGATATGAGGTGGACTATGAGACTAAATTGATAAATGCCCTTGAAGAATTGAAGATTGAGAATAAGATTAAAAATAAGATGAAGTCTCAAATCAAGGACTATGAGTATTAATTCAGTGTGTATGAATCAAGAATGAATGAAGATACCAAGGAGCATGAAGATATGGTCAAACATCTTAGTTGTCAATTGGAAATCCTATTACAAGCTTAAAAGATAAAGAAGATGAATGTTCAAGGTATGTAATTGAAAATGAGTCATTAAAAGTTGAGTTAGAGATGACATCTAGTAATATGTAGTCATTTATGATATTTGAAAATAGATCAAGTGATTTATAAAATATTCTGAGTGGTCAAAAGCATGCAAGTGATAGAACTAATCTTGGATACAAAGAAGAACTAGAGAATGCAACTCAAGACAAGATGAAGAATAAGGTGAACAAGAACAATATGAATTTGAATATAAATCATCAGACAAGGAATGAAGGTGCTAGAAAACTAAAGATAAATTAGATTAGGCAACCAAATTCCATGGTGTATGCAAGTTTTAATGGTTATTGTTACACATGTAATCAATTTGGGCATAGAGATAGAAAATGCAAGAGACCTATTAAAAATGAGTTTGCATGTAACTATGATAAGGGAAAATTTTCTAATCAGTGTCCAAATAAGGTAAGGCAAGGTAAGTCTTCTTCAAAAGAAAGAGTTTGTTTCAATTGTTATGACATAGGACACATTGCAAGATTTTGTCCAGATCAAGTAGGGAAAGTTGAGTCCACTTCAAAAAGAATGGTTTGCTACAACTATGAGAATATTTTTCACATTTATAGATTATAGAATCAAAGGCCATAGATTCAAAATGAGTTCAATCAAGCTCCTAGAGTGTAAGGAAGAAGGAAAGTTAACTCATGGAAACTGTTGACCAAATTTGACTTTTAGGTCAAATTGGGGAACTCCTAGGTAAAAGATTGATTTTTTGGACTATAAAGGGGGTATAAAATATTTTCATGAGGTTTTTAATAGGTATTTTTATGTCTTTTAATGTTATATTATTTTTTATCTTAGTCATATTAGTTTATTTATCATTTTTAGTCATTAAATGTGATTTTAAGATTCATAAATGCAGGTAGCATGGTTCACAAGGTGAATAGGTGTAATTTTTTCAATTAAAATGTCAAAGAGGTCATTTAATATATTAGGGATGTCAGTTACCTCAAAAAAAATTAGGTTTTCTAACTAAAATTGTAGAAAATAACTCAAAAAGGAAGAAAATGGTACTTGTACAACACAAAGGGAAGTGCGCCACATGGAAAAGGATCTTGGGATGCCTCCTAATATTATTAACACTCTTTTATATGCTTATTTGATTTTTAATTGTCAAAATTGGGCCAGAACCATTCTATTACCTTTTCACTTTTCTTGGCAGACTGAAGTGACACTCAAGTTTTTGCTCGATATAAATAGCACAAGCAGTTTCAAGACAAATGATTTTGGGAAGTTTTTGAAAAATTAGACACATTAATTTTAATATAATAATTTTGAGTAATGGTTTCATGTGCTTTATGAATCATCTATTTGAATTTGATTGTTTAAAACTGCTTCCTCATTCATGCACCCTATAGGTTTTGCCATGTTTTGTGGGATTTCATATAATTTACTTATTTTTTATAATTATAAAGGATGTTTACTTCATTAAATAATGATTACCATGATTATTTTAATGTTTTAATTTGTTTTGATGAGAAAATAACATCAAAATTGTAGATTGGTCTCTTTTGAGTGTGACAAACATCTTGCACCATTTTCAGGGTTTCATGTTTTGTCAAAAATTATAAGGGGTTATTTTAGTTTCTATTATATGTTTTAAATATCCTATTGACACCCTATTCACCTCTCATCCTCCTTATACAAGCGTGTTCATGATTTGTATCCATTGATACGCAAACACTTGCAGTTAGCCATGTATAGCCACATACAAGTACAAGAAAGAGATTTCACGTTGGAAGGATGTTCTATAACTTGTCTCAAACTGACCTTGGTATCAATCCTGAATTGGGAGGGTTGACATAAATTTATCTACCCATGAGGCTCTTTCTTCACCTTGTTATTCCATTCCAAATAATCATTGCCCATAACTCCACACTTATTGCTTGTACTGTGAAATGTGCATCTACAAATAATAATATAGAGCAAGATGGCCATTTGAATTTATTATAAAGCGATCAAATACATTTTGGAATCCTATTAGGTTAATAATATAATGGTGGACATGTTTGGAAGGATGGTTTGTTAAACAAGTTGAGGAACCATATTCAAGAGATAGATGATTGAATTTTGGGAACATTTCCCAAAAATGACAAAATAGAGGTCTTCATTATTTTATGTATATGTTATGTCATGGTTGAGGTAACTCTTGAAACAATTAAGTTGGTAAACCTTGTATAACTTGGTATGAAGAAGTACTATGCCAAGAATGGGGTCAAGAGAATTGGTGGAGATCAGTTGTTTGAGGAGCCCAAAATCACATTTTATGCACTGAAATGTTTCATTTAAACCTACAGGCCTAATTCCTCAAGGAGACATTCTATAGCCAAAGTGTAAAATGAGATTATTCCAACTTGTATGAGTATTTATAAGGGTTAAAGTGACATTCATGACCTAGGATATTATCAAAGGATAAAGATAGATTATTGTTTTACTCCAAAGCATACTCTCAATTTGTATAAGTTCTCAAATGAGCATCTACAGCTAGGAGGGCAATGGGTGACTCAGGTAGGGTATTTGGATGATTTTTTAGCCCATCAAATATGAAAAGTATAGCTATACTAGGTGAAATATCAAGCTTTAAGTAAGTTTTACCAAACACTACAACCAAAACCTAAACTAAGTATAGACACTTACATGACTTCATTGCTCAATTGACTCTTTGTAATTGTGTTGATAGAGAGTATGAGAAGAAATAGTTATTGTGTGTTATCATTGTTAAATGAGATGCATAAGTTTGAATCATTAATGAATGAACTTAGTGATTCATTTGGGGTCTTTCAACATCACCTCTAAGGTTCAAATGAACTAATAATGACCTCAGGGAGGGTCTTAAGGGTTGTCTTAATTAGGCAGATAGTGAGCTATTTTATCAATTTGATGGTGTTTAAGGGCATATAAGTTGATTTAAATAATAAAAAAGTGTTTTTTGACCTAATTTGATTCAAAAGAGACCCTCATTTGCCATGATAAAGTCTAAAGGAGATACCACATACACCTACAGGGTTTCACATCTATTAACATAATTGACTGTGTTGACCTAGATGGGCAGTGAACAAGTTTGAAGTCTTAATGATAAAATATAACTCAAGTAGGTAATAAATGATTTAAATACACTACTATATCATCATGGAGAGTCTCACACATTATGATTAGAGTCTAGTCAAGGAAAACACACCTACAGGGATCCTTTCAAATAGAGAACACAGTCAGTAAGCAAAAAGGAGAGGTTTTTAGTATGAATATGGCATAAACATGAAATTAATGAATATGGATCATTTCATAAAAGTATTTAAAATTTAAAGGGATTTATAATCATATTTAAAATGTCCTCATATTGTAATGTAACCTATATACAAAGTCTTTTAGAGGGGAAATTTGAACCTAATGGCCTTAGAACAAAATCAGTCAACAATGGTTATAAATAGATAGTGAACAAGGTTTGATACTTATTGAAGTTTTAAATGAAATTAAATAATTCCAATGACCTTAAGAGAAGTAGATGAGGGGTCTTAAAAATATGCTAAAACATAATATACTTGTATAAAACCCTGCACAGTCTACCCTTAAAAGAACCAATATTGAAATTTGTGGTTTTTAAGGGTCAGATCATACAGTTAGGAACTCAATTTTTTTACAGAGAATTCTCAACACATTTAAAACCCCCTCCAATACTTGGTTTTGATGATGAAATAGGGTAACACCCCTCTATTCTATCTCAGAGGTAGAACACTCTTGAGGAGCAAGAACCCTGTAGTTTTGAAGGAGAGTATTAAATAAATGAATAAAAAGTTATTTAGAAACTTCAAGTGACTTTTTGAAGTTGAATCACACCCATAAAAACATGTTAAACCAAGAAATAATATGGGAAACCAAACAAGGTACTCCATACTCCTAGGTTTTCAGTCGGACCTAATGGGCAAAATCAAGGCCTAAAGGGAAAATGAAGAGCAACTTTTACTTATAGTATGGAATGAATATTATAATGAGTTGGAACATGTTTAGGGAGTCATTATGGATATTTTCAAGCTATTAGATATAGATAATCCACCAAAAAAGATCATTTTGAGCCAAACTTGCAAGTAAGCCTATTGGACATGGCTAGACCTAGTGTCCAAATGGGGGTTTATCATCACTTATAGCATGATTTAAGTCTTAAAATTTGTGGAAATATGTTTATGAGGTTATTAAGATGTTTTAAAACTCTTAGAGTGAAAATAAATCTAGAATAATCCATTTTAAGACCTTGAACTAACTCATAATCATGCAAATTAAAAAAAACAAGCTCGATGAGGCAAGTTTGGCTACTCATATATTTCATGAGGTTATGCATGGTGGCCAAATAAGTTGAGCAGGGTCCCCTAAGATCACTTTTGTGTATTTTTTCTATAATTTGTATGTGGAACTTGTATACACCTAAATATGGCCACTAATAACCTCTAATAAGGCTTTTGACCAATTTCCACCTAAAGTGCACAATTTGGCCTAAAAAAACTAAAATGCATTAAATGAGTTGAAATTTATATATTCAAATGTTGATTCTAGCTAGGGTATCCCTAAATAGGGCAATGCAATTTATGGGCTAGCTAACTTTGATGAGATCATTCTAAATCAAAATGTCAATTTTTTACCTAGGTGTTCCAGATTGTTCTTTCCTATCAAATATCTTGCATAAGACACATGACTGTTATTTTTTGTTGATAATATCCTAAATGGGATAATGGATACAATGTATCTAACATCACCTTCTAATTCTAATCCAATCAAATTTTGGACCAATAACAAGACATTCTAATCAATTTGAGTAATTTGTACACAAAATGCTTAAACATGCTTAAGAGCTAATTAAACCAAATTAAAGCCTAAATTTCACAAATATAAGGATTCATGCCCTCCATGCTTCATCAATACACTCTATGCCTCTTAATTTCTCCTTTATCCCAAATATTGATGAGCCTATTTATCAATTTTAATTGCAAAATTGAATTAATCCTTAGCCACACATCTCAATCTTAATATGGATGGTTTAGGTTGATTCTACCCATTTGAAAAAATACATAAATAGAGAGGCCATTAACATCATTTTTAAACTTAATTTGTGCAAATTTATAATATAGGATTGGTTCTAAAAGCTTCATGCAAACTAGTGTTACCATGCCAAATTGATTCCAAGCTAAGCCAAGCCAAAGCCAAAGATGCCAAGGAGAGATGGAGGTAGACAAGTTTCCATTGATAAGGACTTCATGAGCACAAACCGAACAATCCAATAAAATAATATTCTTGGAGTATCAAGGAAGGTAAGGAATGTGTGTTTTCTTGCATTTTAGTTGTGCTTTGTTCATTTGTCTTTCTTCACTAAGCTCACCCTAGTAACTAGGCATGAAGATGTTAGTTTAGTGTGTTTTTTTATTTGTTTCATTCACTAACACAATACTAATCTCCTCTTCTTAGTTAAATTCCTAGTTCACATAATGGCACACCTGGTGGGACCCTCCTAGCTTCATAAAAATGGTCACAAAGCTCCTTTAATAAATTCACTAATATTTTCCTTGTAGAATATTGGAGTGGGAGGCTTAAAAAAGTGAAAATTTTAAGTAAAAATGTTTTTATATAAGTCACGAGTTTGTTTTGACCCAGTCACAATATTATCCTACAAGTGCGGGATTGTTATTTATACTAGTAGTATTATGCTTAACCATTTTGATTTTTGGACTAACTATGTTTTTGTGTAGTTGACAATACCACTACTGACTCAATCATAGGATTGTTCTGCTATTAGCAGGGTTACTTAATTGAGTCACGGTATTGTCTACTTGTTAGTGGTTAGTGACAATACCATGACTAACTAAGAAGCTAGATTGTCCTGCTATTAGCGATATTGTAAAATTGAGTTATGGTATTATGACTAAACTACTTGTGGTTAAGTTATAATACCGTAACTCTTACAATCATGATATTGTCCTAAAAGTAGTTGGATTACTCTGTGTAATAGCAAGATTGTACTGTGTAAAAAACTTGAGAGATTTTTTTTCCAAGTTCATTATTTAAAACTCAAAGTAATTTCAAGGCTAAAGAACATACTAACATTTTTGTTGTAGGACCAAGCTTTAAATTTGCTAAAAACATGTTTTAGATCATCTTTTGCATGCTTTAAAATGGAATAGGAACCTTGTTTTGGTGTTTAACAAAAAAATCAAATGTTTATGGTGAATGTTTTCAAATTTTGCAATTAAGACCAAGGGGTCAAAATAAAACCATCACACCTTTCCATTTGGGCTTAAAAATGAACTCACTTTTCCAAGCTTTTTGTCTTCACTTAGTTATTTAAATTAGATTTTGTTTGGCAAAAAGAGGGGTGTTGCGTGTATGCTCTTCCATTTGTCCCCTTTAAGGAACCCTTAGAATCAAAAGTACCATTCCTATTGCAAATTGCCTAGTCAAAGGCATAGAAATAATTTCATCTAAAGCACTCTCCAAAAACTTGCCAAAGTTTGGGTGAGCTTGAAAACAACCCTGAAGTCTTTCTATTTTATGCTTTCTTTATTTTATGTAAAACTTGGCTTATGAGGGGGACTTCATCACCTCTCACAAGTTCTTTAGGGAAGCTTTGACCTGGGGTTTCACCTCCTAGCATTGACTTCATTTGGCTCCTAATTAGAGTTGCACATGGGACGTAGTGGTACTTTGGACATCGCACTACACTGAGTGAATAATTGGATGTAGTGGTTGTAAAAAAGACTAGACCTTTTTACAATAAGCTAAGTGATACGGACCCAAAATACATGCTTTTATTTTGCGTTGTTTTATGTGAAATTCATTGTGCAATTGATTCCCCTAGAACATTTGGAAACTTGTAGATCTTAGACAAATCCCCACTTGCCACAAAAGTATTATTGGTGCAAGGTGCACCTCAAGGTTTATGTCTTAGTACTATCATTTGAGAGAAGGGGGATGTAAAAACTATACTATTTAATGTACATTTACTTTTGGATGAATCCTTAAAATCCTCTCAAAATTATGTATATTATTAGATTCTAACAATACCAAGCAAATTTGTCAATTTAGAGTCTAAGAGTGATTAATCAGTTGAGTTTTATCCTAGATTAAAGTCTTGTTTGAAGTTAAAACTTGGTGTAAACAAATGATACAAACCAAAACACATGGTCCTTATTTACCTTTGAACAAAGAGGAGTTATGTTGTCCCCGTGAAGTCATCAAATTTGCCTTATTCAAAGTTCATCAAAACTTGGGAGTCATATCATCCACTTTTGCATAGTTATGTTACCCAATTGAGTCTAAACCTTTGCCAAAATTATTTAAGTCCTTAATTTATAATCTAAATTCAAAATTGCACCTTTATAAGTTCATATGGTTGGTGTGCTAAGTGGATTCACCATTTTCACTAAACTTGAGGGAACTTAGGTTCAATTTATAATTTGGGTTGAAGATCATTTAAGACTCATGATCATTACCACCACTCGTTAGACTTAAGTTATTTTGTGCTAAACACTTACACTTTGAGTCTATGCACCACAACATTTTGAGTCAAGAAAGATAGTGTTATATTGTCAAATTTGTGGGAAACTATTTTTGCCTTAGAGATTTTTTGAAACAAACATTTTGTCACATCTTTTGGGTAGTCTAGTGTTGTTACACTACCCAAAACATTTCAGATATGTTTCATAGACCCTCTTGCATAGAGTTCAAATTTGTTCCTACATTTTTAGACCAATCTAAGTGTACCTTTCGTGAACCTTTTTCTAGCATGGTTACGTCATTCAATTTTTGTCTAGTTTATTTGTCAAAAGAACCAAGTTTTATACCATTATTTGTGAGAAAAAATAAACTATCTCTAAAGTGTCTTTTGTTTCATACCTTATACTTAGTTGGTCAAGTTTATATCCAAAACTCAAATTCCTAGTATTTGTTAGAAGTGTTTAAAATCCATTAGATTAAAAAATATCTTTATTTCAAAGTATAGCTTTTGACGTCATTTGACCAAGAATCCTAGCACATGCCTTATTTGAGCATAGCTTTTGACATCGTGTTTGGCCAAAAGACCTAGCAACTTTTGATTTTCTTAGATCAGTCTGATTTTAAACACTTCAACCTTAGATTTTGGCATTTTGATTTTTTGTCTATTCACTTGCTTATCTTTTTGTGAACAGTGAGGCGTTAGATACTTCACACTAGCTTGTTTCCTCACAAATCTTTGCATAAACCTTTATGATCCTTTTGATGAATCTAGACCAAGTTTGAACATCATATATTTTATACATTATCCTTTTTAGAGTTTTTATAACTCTCTTCCCTTTCTATTTCCAAGTATTGACTATGGATCCCAACATGTATTCCTACACTCGTAGTGGACTCATGTACAATTCGGGGATTAGTAATATGGTTGCATAGGAAGAAATAGTGCAAGACCCTATGCAGATAATATTTCTTATGATATGGATCCTTATCCCTCTTATAATACTCAAATTAGGGGCATAAAGCCAAGATCTATTGGCTAACTATTTGGTTAATACACCACCTTATTCAAAACAGGACCAAGAAAAAATTGCACAATACCTAGCTACAATACCCATAATTGATGAACCAGTTCTTCAATAGTCATACTATACTAATATGCCTTCCACATATGATCCATTTTTGTTTGAGCATCATTTATTAGAGAATAAATATGATATTTTGGTTAGAGCCATAGAGATAAGGGCCAAGTTTCCAACAGACTTGCCTCATGAGAATTTACCAAGCCTAGTAAGAATGCCCCAAAACATAATTTATGATCAAAAGAATTTTTATATAAATCCTTTCGATCTAGTCCAAACAATGTATCAGGACCCTAATATGCCTAATAAAGGAAAAAACCTCATGGAAGACAACTTTAAATAAATGTAGATGACATATCAAACCTACCTGAATCTAGAATGCAATTTCAATCAGATGACCATGGTGAGCAAACCTCTTATAGACTTAGTTCCTTCAATAGGAGTTTTGATAGAGTTAACTGGTCGATAGAATCAGAGTTCAAACCCATTCATGCAAAACACTTTGGTAGATAAATTTTACATATGCCCATTATTGAAAAAGTGTCTTCTACTTTTACGTATAATAATGAGCTAAATATAGTAGACAATGTGCAATTAACATCCAATCCCAATCAAAGTGGTGCTAATGAACAAACAACTAGTCAACAACATGTGCCTATAGTTAATACCATGAGTGGAAAATCATACTAGGGAGTATGAGTTTTTGCATCTCAATCTCAACCAATTGTTTCATCAAGTGTGCAACCAATAGGATTAGGTAGTCAACTAGAAACTAATGTCGCACCTCAACAGCCAAATGTGATGAATCCTAGTCCTTCTCAATAAGTGAGGAATATTATTCCACAATAGTAGGCATAATCTAGTGTACCAACACAATAGAGGCTAAATATATTTCCACATTAGCAAGGGGTAACTAATATTCTACCTTTTTAGGTAAAGGCAAACATACCTCTTCAGTCATAGACTAGTGTACCAATCCAAAACCAAGTGATGACTAGTCAACAACTTGTAAATATTAGTTAGCGATACATGTTTAATATTCAAATTGATTTCACTTCCCCATAGGGATTCATGAAATAAGGAGGCCCCCATGTTTCTCAAATACCTACTAGACAACAATCGATTCAAATTATGCCACAAGTTCAAAGACAAGGTCTTGATCCACAAGTGCCCACTTAATAGCAAGGTTTGATTAGTTGGTAGTATGTCCCTTTTCAACCAAAACAAGCACAGTATAGTTATATCCCTCCATCTCAACCACAAAATCCTCTAATTCAAACCTTTATCACCAAACCAAACCATAACATTGCACAACTAAATGTATGATTCTAAGTACATCCTAATCCACGTATGCATATTCCTGGTCCATTTCCCAAACAAACTAACATACCCCAATAGATATCTTCATCATACTCTATTCAAAGTGTCCCACTTATAACCTCCCAACCATCTACCCAAACCAATATTCTCCCTCAAACCAATATTCCTTCCAGTTTCCTATCCCAAGAATTGCAATAGATGAAGGATGCAATTATCGCCATTAAAATTGGGAAACAGACTAAAAAGTAAGTTAGCTGATTGTGTTCTTATCCATTCAACATGGAGTACTTATAGATACCATTTTCTCCAAGATATGAACCACCAAAATTTGACAAATACAAAGGAAAAGGTGACCCTAAGGCCCATTTAATCAAGTTCTTTGTCGCATGTCAACCAATGGCATATAGTGATATATACCTTTTGTTGTTTTTTCTAAGGAGCTTGGTTAGACAAGCCTTGAAGTGGTTTTTAAAGTTGTCCAAGAATTCAATAACAGATTTTGATGATATTTTTGATAAGTTTGTGTAGCACTTCTCATATAATATTGAACATGAGATTTCATTGGTCGACTTAACACAAGCAAAGCAAAAAGCTAGTAAGAGTTTGGCAAGTTATCTACAGTGATAGAGAGCCCTTGCAAGCAGATTTACCCATAGTTTACTAGATAAAAAATTAACCGATGTGTTTACTAAAAACTTGCAAAGTGAGATAGCTTATCATCTAGAACTACAATGTGCACATACTTTTAAGAAGATCATCGACAAAAGCTTATTGATTGAGCAATCTCTTATTAATAAAGGGATCATCAAGCTTACATTGACTAATTAGAATCAAGGTAACAATCAGGGAAGTGGCCAAAATCAACATCCAATTCAAGTGCAAGCATCACAGCTGACATAAGATAATAACCAAGAAAGACCAAAGCAATTTAACAACATTAGGAATGTTATGGGTAATGGATTAACTGAGTCACGTCATGTCCAAATAGTGCAAACATCATTGACACCACCTTTCAGCTTATCCAATAGCCTCTCCCACCAATGTCGTAGGCACAATAACTAAGACTTGTGTAATAAATAGAGCAACCTTTACCATTGAAAACCCCTCCTCTAAGGAGAATTGTGCCTACATGTCATGTCTTTAGTGACCTAGGAGAGCCTGTTAAGTTTGTATTTTGAAAACTTGTCACTGCTAATCTAATTAGTTGGCCTATACCAAAGCATTATCTATAAGGTTTTTCTTATCCTGATTGATATCATGAAAATGATTTCTATGAATATCATCGAGTCAATGGGCATAATTTACAAAGATGTGTGTAAATCAAGCATTTGATTGAGAATATGTTAAAGAATGGGGAGATAACATTAGATAATGGTGCTTCCACTCCCAATCAAACTCTTGGAATTTATCAAAACCCCTTTCCCAACATAACAATTAGAAGCAATAGAATAACTAGCAACAACAACACTAGCTAGTGCAACAACAAAATTAATAGTATCAAAATTAAAGGCCAAACCAACAAAACTAATAGAATCAACAAAACCAATAACAGAACCCACAACATTAGAATAATGGACAAAACTAAGGTCAGAATGATAATATCCAACAAACATACCATGCAGTCACACATGACTACAATAAGATTGTAGGTCATATTCTAGGTGGTAACATTAATACCATCTTCATTAATCCTAGACCAAGCATTAATTAATCTAGACCATTGCTAAACAGTAACACTCAACCACATTACATGGATAATCCTTCTTTGACCTAGAATATCACACATACAAACTAGCAAATTAGAACTTCCAATTTTGGACCTTACATCGACAACTCACCCTTTCCACATGACCACATACAAGTGCACTGGCAATCGAGACTTGTCTTATCTGGTCCCACACCATTCCCAGCATTTGTTAGTAATTATGGTCCAGTATCTAATCCTGATTGTGTAATCATAACTCAAAGATCAAATATTACTATCCCAGGCCCACAACCATCTACCACTTTGCCTATTATCCAACCAACCATTCAACCTCATAATAAACCATTTACTATTGACCAAGCTAATAAGTTTGATATTATGGAATAATTGTAGAAGATACCATCACAAATTTCCATTTTAGATTTGTTATGAAAGTCAACAATCCACAAGAACATCTTGAATGAGTTTTTAACCCAATCCATTGTTTCCAATGACATATCCCCTAATAAATTTCAATATTTGGTTTGACACCTAGCTCCAACCTAACAAGTCACATTCAACCAAATTGATATGTCTTTCCATGGCCCATTTCATAATAATCCATTGTACATAGAAGATTATATAAAGCAACATAAATTGAAACATGTCCTTATAGACAATGGATCAAGCCTCAACATAATGTCTCTAAACCTCATCAAGCTTCTTGGGTATACAATGGTATATATCCAACCAAAAATGATAACTATCAAAGCCTATGATAATCAGGAAAGAGAATCACAAGGCACCATTAGCTTACTAGTTATCATTAGGCCTTTGACCCATGATACACTTTTATATGTGCTTGATCATGAGTTATCATATAATATGATTCTAGGTACGCCTTGGTTACATGATATTCATGTAGTCCCATCAACGCTGCACCAATGTATCAAGTTCTCCCACTCAAGGATGGAAGTGAATATTTCAGGAGATTTACACCTATATGAACACTACAAACATCTTAAGGCTGAGTTTCAAAGATATAATTACCAATACGACATGAATCTAAGTTCCAAGCAAGATAAAATAAAGGCCATACTTATTGATCTACCATAGGTTAATTGCATAGATACTAATACCTTGGATTCCCTTTCCCACATGCCACCTCTTGAAGCTTCCAATCATTTCACCATTTCAGATCATGGATTAGGGGAGTATGTGACTCATGATAATTCCATATTGCTAATCTTCCTTAGAATCTAAAAACCTTTGGGTGACCTAAAGTCACCCCATATATGCATTGGCAATAAAAGAACAAAGATACGGGACATGTCATGTTTGTACCAACATCTGGCCTAGAATGAGACCCTCTTGAAGGGGATGAATCATGGTTGTATAATGGAAACCAAGTTGATTTTTATAAAAGTGTAAAGTATCCTAATCTAAATAGGATCATGGAGCATCAAGATTTTGAAGGAAGAGGCCTCAGACCGAATCAATAAGGAACCATCAAGCCAATTTCCATGACTAAGTATAAAAGACCCTATGGACTTGGATTTAAACTGCCTAGGGGTGACCCCACATATCTTATTTGAATTCCATCACTAGTAGCTAGTGATGATGATGTCGATAGTGAAGTAGAGTCTAATCATAGCCTCACCTTTGATGACCTAGCTAAGACTAACCTATTTGATAACAATGTCATTTGTAACCTTATCGCGGTCATTCATCACAACTCATTGCCATTATCCTATCCTCAAATGATAGATTGGGACCAACAAGAATCCAATTTGTCGATTGATGCGTTTTAAAATGATGAGGCATTCTGTGAATTTTAGGCCTCAGGGAAAAAAATTTGTTGGGAGATCACAAGTCAAGATTCTTAATTACATTGGATCTTAAAGCCTATTTTGGAGAGCCATTTAGCACCCTTAGCTAAAAATAAATAAATAAAACATTGAGGTCCCACATTGAAAACCTTTTTGAGGCACTTTTTGACCAAGTAAAAGTAAAGATAAAGGCTAGTCTAGTGGTGAAAACCTATTTCAGGAACCATTAGATGGGGGTGTTCATTCTACTTCAAATTTAGACCAAGAGACCACCAATGATGAACTTGCCTATGGATCCAAGTTTATTTTTTCACAACAACAAGTATTTGATCAAATTCTACAAGATTTTTTAACTATTTTCATCACATGGCTATATCTCCCATTAGGGAACTCAGATTCATCATGCCTAGGAGAAATTGAAGAACAAGTTCTAGTAGAGGACCCTGATATAGACCAATAGTTTAAGTCTTTGCCTACTATCCTAGAAGATGGTTCAAACCTTCTAGTCAAAGATATAATAGAGCTAAACATCAGGACTCCATCAAACCCCAAATGGATAAAATTAGGCATGTCCCTCACTAAGGAGGAATGTGGAGTCTTTATAGCTTTGTTGAGAGAATTTGTAGATATCTTTACATGGGCTTATTCTGACATGATAGGTTTAGACCCCACCTTGGTTCTACACCACCTTGTGGTCAATCCTGATGCCAAATGAGTACAATAAAAGCTACGTAGATGCATCCTTACATTGTTGTCTTGGTAAAGAAAAAGTTGGAAAAAATCTTAGAAACAAGATGCATCCGATCTATTGACTACTCTGAATAGATATCTAATGTTGTACCTATTAGAAAAAACTTTGAAGGAATCAAAATTTGTAATAATTTTTGAGACATCAACAAAGATTGTCCTAAGGATGACTTTCCATTAGCTAATATTGACATGATCATTGACTCTATGGTAGGTTATAAAATGATTTCACTCATAGATAGCTTTTTAGGATACAACTAGATCAGAATAGCATCAGAATACCAACATAAAAAAGCATTCACCACTCCATGGGGAATATTTTGTTATCAATTAATGTCATTTGGTCTTAAAAATTTTGGAGCTATATATCAAAGGGCCATGATTTTCATATTCCATGATATGATGCATAATATTATTAAAGACTATGTCGATGACATATTAGGAAAATCCAAAACTAGGGTTGACCATCCAACAGTGTTACATAAGATGTTTGAAAGATTGTGAGAGTACAAAGTCAGACTCAACCCAAATAAATGTGTGTTTGGTATAACCTCAGATAAATTACTTGGCTTCATCATGTCTCATAGAGGTATTAAAGTTGATTCAAATAAAGTCCATGCTATAACCAAGATGTTACCACCAACTAATTTGAAGTAACTTCATAGTTTGCAGGGTAAGATCTAATCAATATGATGCTTCATTTCTTAATTAGCATACAAGTGTCATCCATTTACACATATTTTGAATAAGGGAGTTATATTTCATTAGGATAATCACTACCAAATAGATTTTCAACAAATCAAAGATTATTTAACTAATCTACCTATTTTATTACCTCCTATGCCAAGAAAGCCATTCTTGGTATTCCTATCAACTATCAATAATGCTCTAGTGGAACTCTTGGATCAACATGATGACAATGGAAAAGAACATGTTGTATACTACTTAAGTTGTACCTTAGTTGCATATGACCATAACTATGCACCTATTAAAAAATCTTGTCTGGCCATGGTCTTCGTAGCTTAGAAACTGTGCCATTACATGTTGAATAATAAGACCATGGTCATTTCAAAAGTAGATCCACTCAAGTATCTACTATATAAAACAACTTTACAAGGTAGAATGGCCAAATGGATCATGTTTCTTTTGAGTTTGACCTAGATTATGTCAATCAAAAGGCAATCAAGGGATAATTTCTTGCAAATTAACTTGCTAAAGCACCTCTTGCAGACATAAAGCCACTCACATTTCATTTCCCTGATGAATCCATAATGACCATCATTGACACACCTCTTGAGGAGTAGCATTGGAAATTATATTTTGATGGTTTATTTACTACATTGGATCAGGGGTAGGCCTCTTATTTATTACACCACAGAGGGATCTAATCCCTAAATCATTTAGAATCAGCTTTCCTTGTACAAACAACATGGTCGAGTATGAAGCACCTTTTGTAAGACTTCGATAGGTAGTGCATTGGAACATATCTCATCTCCAAGTTTATGGTGATTCTCAGTTAATCATCAATCAGGTCACAGATCATTTTTAGACCAAAGATGACAAGCTAGTTCCATATAAAGCCATGGTTGACACTCTTAAGCAATAAATTATCAATATTTAGTTTGAGCACATACCAAGGGATAGTAATAGAACTGTAGATGTCATGGCTACTATTGGCTCTTTGATTCAACAAATAGAAAATCTAGAGAGTATCAGTTCCTCATCAAGAATTTATCAGCACCAGCTCATAAACCTTCAACCGTTGTAATGATTTATGATATTATTGGTCCTAATTCTATCTGGTACTCAGACCTTTACAACTACCTTCATGACTAATTTCTAAGACCTAACCTATCTCAAAAACAAACCAAATCCTTTATTCATCATTCCACTTGTTGTACTCTACTTGGATCCACCCTTTACCACCATAGTTTTGATGTAACTCTACTTCATTGTTTAACTTTGATAGAGTCTACATTAGCATTAAGAGAAGTTCATGAAGGATTATGTGGATCTCATTCTAACGGGGTAATCCTATCCAAAAATATCTTTCATACTAGTTATTATTGGCCCATAATGGATGTAGATGCAACTACATATGTAAAGAAGTGTGACAAATATCAATGGCATGCCAATCTAATTCATGGCCTAGCCCAAACTCTAAAACTGATGTTGACACCATGGTTATTTGCTACATGGGGTCTTGACCTCATTGGGAAGATCAACCCCACTTCATCTGATGGCCACAAACATATCCTTACCACCACTGAGTATTTCACTAACTGGGTTGAAGCTATAACCATCACTTATATGACTGGAAAGCAAATTTTCAAATTCATCTTCAACCATCTCATTTGTTGCTATGGTATCCCCTCTAACATTATATCTGATAATGGAGGATCATTTAAGAAATGGGATGTAGATCAGTTACATACTAAATGTAACATCACACAAAAAATTTATACAACATATTACCCTCAAGGTAATGGCCAACTTGAAGCATTTAATAAAACCATTATCAATATTCTCAAAAATATTATCAATGAGACCGATCATGATTAGCACTTGCAGATATTTCCTACCCTTTAGGCATACCATACCAATCATCATACCCCCATAGGAGCCACTCCATATTCACTTATTTATGGTACTAATTCCATCCTTTCCATTGAGGTCAAATTGCCTTCACTGTGCATCTCTTTCAAGCATGTCCTAGATGATCACCACTATCAAGTAACTCACTTGCAAGAGCTAGACTTGCTTGATGATAAATGCATAGTTGCACTCAATAATCTTTAGGCATATTAAAACCAACTCAAAAGCCACTATAATCAGTGTGTTAAGTATAGAACATTTGAATTTGGTGATCTTGTTCTTAAAGAAAACAAAAATAATACCACGTCTAAGAAGAAGCATAAAGGAAAATTCAAACCAAACTGGATAGGGCCTTTCATCATTACTATAGATTATGGATCAGGAACATACAGGCTTGCCACACCAGATGAAGATGAACTTTCTAAGATGATGAATATTATTCATCTCAAGTGGTACTATGCTTGAGTGCTAAGGTGTATCGTTTGTAAGGATAATTTCATGTTGTGTCATTTTATCACTATTATTATTCTTTTCTTATCACCAGTCTTATTACTAATTATAACTACCTTTGGGAAAATTAGTACCATTGACCTATATCGTTGTGTCCTAATTATAACTGCTTATGGGTAAACTAGGGGTAACATTTATTTCTTAAATCTTGATGTACCAACTTGCCACTTCCTATGCCATACTATGCCTTTTTACCAATTGTGCCTATTTTGTTTGAATTAACTGCTACACTAGTTGAATTCCTTTGTTATAGAGAAAAACTACAATGACTTGAGGTCCTACTATGGGACTACCTAAGCCATGCTCTCACCATTTTGTGAGCAACCTAAGTTTGAACGCTCTCACTATTTTATAGGCAACCTAAGTCTAAACACTACTACCATTTTATGAGCTTGAAACATTTAGTGTCTCATCATTCTCGATTGAGTTGAGATACTCTAAAAACATTTATAAAAATGCTATAAAAGAACAACAAAAACATGGACCACTTCTTTACCTTAAGGATTCTGGCAACCCTTACTAAGTTTTAAGTAAACACTTGTCACTTAGTTTCCCCATCCTCTTTGGCCTTTTCTCTCACACACTTGCCTTTTTACAAGATGATTCATATTCTTCTATCGCATCCATTATATTTGTTTTCACTAGTTATCATTTTTCTTTCCATTCCTTGGGAGAACTACATTTGGCCTATAGTTTTTGTTGGATATCACATCCATAGAACTCTATAGGTATCATCCACTTGCCTAGTGCATATGGAGACAAATCGGCCACCCCCTTCCTTTTCTTCTATTTCCTCCATTTTATTCATTTGTTTAGTTGTCACCTATTTTCTAGGGGTAGTATTTGTATGGTTTCTATTGAGTGTTTCTTTGTTTGTTTCTTTGTTGTTTTGTTTATGTGCCTATTTGTTTGCTTTTAGCACTATTGCCTTGATTCAATTTATGTGTGTTCATTGGGTGATTCCTTTCTCACACTTACACTTGAATCTATCCATATTCATATGCTTACATTATCATCATGGTTTCTATCATTGGTGCATTGTTTTCTATTGAGTATTAGATTATGGGAGTCAGTCCTTATGCATATTTTGGCCAATTCCTCATGATGTTATACCATGATACCTGCCGATATGTGCTACAATAAACCTCAGCTTCAAGAAGTCTATTCAACAATGGTGGTATCAACATCTCTTCGACATCGATATCCTGATTCAATCATATCCCAAACGAAGTAATTAACCACAAAAGAATTTTAACCTTTATTAATTTAGATGAGCATCTCCCTACTAGTAGGTTGTTATAATTCATAATTACCCTTTGTGTTAAGTTATCATCATCCTCAACCAAGTTTATTATGTTTTCCATAATCGAGGTCCAATGATTATAACCGCATATGGGCAAATCATTGCACACTATCCTAGTTACATTTCTCAATGACTATAACCACCTTTAGAAAAATCATTGTATTGTCACCACTTCCCTTTTTCTACCCATACAAGGGCATGTCATTATCTTTTTTGTTTGTCCTAACTAGGGCAACTCCATATTCTTAATGATTATAACTGCCTTTGGGAAAATCATTGTGTTATCATACCACATTGCCACTATTAGGGTACAATGCTTATAACTGCCTTTGGGCAAACCATTATACACCGTTCCACTTGTATTATCAATGATTTGAATACTTTTTCAATATTATTGTGTTTTCACCCCCATCATCTTTCCTTTCTTTGGTCCCCTCATTTTGCTTCTTTCTTTTCGAGGGACCGTTTGCCGACTTACTTGTGCCAACCGTTCCCTCAAGGGGGCATCATGTAGTTAGTTTATCATCATTGAATTTGTACACATATAAGACCTTTTAATTATTTGAGAATATGCTACTATGCTTATATATTGTAATGCCTTTCCATATAGGGGCAAACTATAGACACCTAAATCTAGCCACCAATAATCTCCAATCAAGCATTTGACCAATTTCCACCTAAAGCACACAATTTGGACTAAAAACACCAAAATGTATTAAATGAGTTGAAATTGATATATTCAAAATCTAATTTTGGCTAGGGTATCCCTAAATAAGGTAATTCAATTTATGAGCTAGCTAACTTTGATCAAATCATTTTGAGTCAAAATGTTAATTTTGCACCTAGCTGCTTTGGATTGCTCTTTCCTATCAAATATCTTGCATAATACATGTGCCTTTTTTATTTATTTTTGATAATATCCTAAATGTGATAATAGATACAACACATCTGACATCATCTTCCAATTCCAATCTAGTCAAATTTTGGACTAATAACAAGACATTTTGATCAATTTGAGTAATTTGTGCACAAAGTGCTTAAACATGCTTAAGAGCTAATTAAACCAAATTAGAGCCTAATAAATAATTCTATGGAAACTTGTTGAATAATTTGTTTTAAAATGAATATTAAATATTTACATCATAAAGTGATCTCATTTCTTAGGAAGACATCCCTAAGCCATAAATGCCACAAATATCAAGATTCATGCCCTCCATGCCTCATCAATACCCTCCATGCCTCTTAATTGCTCCTCTATCCCAAATATTGATGAGCCTTTATATCTATTTTAATTTATAAATTGGATTAATCATTAGCCACACATCTCAATCTTTAGATGGATGGTTTAGGCTGATTCTACCCATTTGTAAAAATCTATAAATAAAGAGGCTATGAACATCATTTTTACGCTTAATTTGTGAAAAGTTATAATGCAAGATTAGTTCTAAAAGCTTCATGCAAACTAGTGTTATTATGCCAAATTGATTCCAAGCCAAGCCAAGCTAAAGCCAAAGGTTCCAAGGAGAGATAGAGGTAGCCAAGCTTCCATTGACAAGGACTTCATGAGCGCAAACTGAGTAAGCCAATCGAAGAATACTCTTGGAGCATCAAGGAAGGTAAGGAATGTGTGTTTTCTTTCATTTTGGTTATGTTATGTTCATTCATCCTTTTTCATTAAGCTCACCCTAGTAACTAGGCATGAAGATTTTAGTTTAGTGTGTTTTTTTATTTGATTTCATTCATTAACACAATACTAATCTCCTCTTAGTCAAATTCCTAGTTCACAGAACTGTTATGAATAATGCTTAAGACCCAAAACTACCCTAAAACCCTATTAAACCCTCAGCCAGGACTAGTTTGAATAAATAGAGTTGGATATGAAATAAAATAGCATAGTTTGATCAAAATATCTATTGGATGATGAAAAAGACTCTCTCAAGCTCTCTCCCATACCAACTAGTTGTATAGACTTGTATAGATGGGGTGAAAAATAGGCTCTTTTTTACCATGTTTTGTGTTTTATAGGTTATAGAAAGAGTCAAGAGATGAAAAAAAATTTGGGTGAAATATTAAGACTTAATATATCTCCCCATTTTCATTTAATTCCCTGAATGAACTTCTAAGTTCCCCACTTAGGTGTTTTAACTTGGCCAGTCAAAACTAGCATATTACACAAGCTAGGGAGAAGTGTGAAAACTTCAAGTGGATGGCCTTTTGAGGTGCCCCTGATGATTACAAGGACATGGATGGTCTTGAAAAATGTCACCTCACTACCTTTTATATATTTTCATGGAAAAATGAAGGTATTTTAGGGGCTAAGTGTGCAAGGTGAATAGAAAATTAGTTTTTTGGACAACAGATGATGATGGCTCACTTTCAGAGGTTTCTAAAGGACCAAGCATGCAATCAATGAATGGAGAGGAATGTTGGAGAGTATCCCATTCCATTCCAATCATTATACCTTCTCCTCATTAGTTATGGGATTTCCAAATAGGTCCAATTATATAGGCATTTTTTTGAGCCAAAATGAGGAGTTTTATGCCACTTTGCAAGACTTTGATGACTCGGATTGACATTTGTACTTCATGACCTTGAATTTTTATACCCATATCCTATTCTCAATCATGTATAACTAATTTTATCATCTTGACAAGTGTCTTTGTGACCCTTGGACTTCTCTTTCTTAAGCTCTATAAGATCTAGCCATTTTGGCTATTGTATTCTATGTGCACTTGAGTATGGCAAAGCCCTACTCATTTGTATATATTTTGATCAATAAAATTAATAAATGTTACCTCTTATATTAATTTTCATAGTGTGTTTTACTTGAATGTTGAATTTTCTCAGTGAAGACTATGGATTCCTTAGCAAGTTGTCACATTCTTTCACCTATTTTCAGCGTCTTCTTATAGGGAATGTGATGTGTTACATAAAATGCTAAAGTCTAAGTGAGTTAGTATCTTCATTAGTGCCCTCATATGCCTCTTGTCTAGTCCTCCTAGATTTGCACATTCATCCATAACCCCATAATGTGGCATTGATGTAGGAAGACAGATTGGAGAGTGTATGTTTAGTTGTCCTTGATTTCAAGTATAATATGCATTTAGTTGGATATCATCAATCTATTTGGTGTATCACCTCCCTTAGGTTAGTTTGATTTCAGTTATCTCTTTCCCTTTGCATCCCCCAAGTTTAGTTGTAGGTTCAATCCTAAGTGGTACATCGAGGGAGCTAGCCTTATTTAGAGACTCAACTCATTCCTTAGACTGCCCACAAGCCTAGAGGTGATTCCATTATGCCACTTAGATGAGGAGATATTTGCATCTCCTCAAAGGGTGAAAATTCAAGTGAAATTTTTTTTGGCATGCCTATTGAGACTCTTGTTTCAAGAGATTGAGATATTTTTGGCATTGTCTCTCAATAATTAGCCTTTGGAGGCATCTTTTCAAGCATCAATGGTGAATCCAAAAACATACCAGCTAGTCAAGCAACCCAAGTTATCCTTTGAATATTGATGGTAACATGTTTTCTTTGTTTTCTTGCTTTTAATGAAGATCTATGGCTGACTTTGGTGTTGATTTATTATTTACACAAGTTGGTGAGACATTTCAAGCTTGTGCCATACCCTATCAATATGAACAAGTCCTTGGTCAATCTTGTCATGACCCTTACCAGGCCCAATATGACTTTCATCAGCCTCAATATGATCATATCTAGCCTGTACATGATCCTTACTAGTCCTATATTCAACCATCTCAATGTCTTGTTCCTAAACAACCTAATCCTTTCTCTAATCAACCCATTTCCACCTTCAAATAAGCACTTTTGGGATACAAAACATATATGTTGGAGCTTGATACTCTAAGGGGATATGTTCAAGTTATTCCTAATAATTCCATCCATCAAGTAAGAAATGCATTAGAGTTGGTTAAGAAAGAGTGGGTAACTATTGAAAGAGACAATTGGCAAAGGCTCTTGAGTGATATGCTAAATGTGAGTGGTTAGATTTCATCTTTATAAGAGAAGCTAAATATTCATGAGAGGCAGCCTTACCAAGTCTATCAACCTTCATGCCCACTTTCCCAAGTTCCCTATCAACCATATGTGACCCCTAATCATGAGCCAAATCAATTCTATCAAAGTCATCCTTTTCCCAATCAATTGGAAGAAAGAGTTGAAAAGAGAAATCTTGTGTTTGAGGCAAATCTTGATAGGCAAATTGAGTTGGCAAATATGCATATGCAACAGTCCATGTTGGCAGCAAAGTAAGTGGAGTTCAAACCCTCACTTTCCTCTTAATATGCATCCCTACCATCTCAAAAGGAGACTCATAATTTCAATGTCCTAAGTTAGAGTAAGATAGTGGAGTCATGGGGAAATAAGGAGGAGAAAAGTCTTGATCAAGAGTGTGAAATTGAGAATATATCTAATCCTAATATCTTAAGCTAGAGAAAAATAGTAGAGTCATGGGGAAAGAAAGAATATGGAAGCATTGTCAAAGAGTGTGAAGTGGAAAATGGAGTAGATATTTTGCAAGCCCCTCCCACCCTTCCTCAAGAAGATTCTTGTGTTTCATGGCAGCCCTCATGCACTCCTTATCCTCATGATGATTCCTATAAGCTTCAAGAGAGAATTTTTCAAGAGAACTTAGCCAAGCAAATAGAGGAGATATAGACAAAAATGAAGTTACTAAGTCAAG
This sequence comes from Torreya grandis, assembly GCA_037957365.1. Classification (NCBI taxonomy): domain Eukaryota; kingdom Viridiplantae; phylum Streptophyta; class Pinopsida; order Cupressales; family Taxaceae; genus Torreya; species Torreya grandis. The sequence goes on along the minus strand of JARHVA010002317.1, from coordinate 1,899,852 downwards.
GTGTGATGGAAGGTTTAGACCAAAGAGAAGATCCTATGCCTAAACACATCCCATCTCCCCTCCCTCAAGAGCTTCCTAAAGAACCTCCTACCTTGCATTCTCAATTTGATTTGGAGTTTTATATGCCACCTCCACCAACTAGTTCATCTTGTCCTTACCCCATCACCCTTTGCCTTGATAGACCTATGGTATGGGAACCAAATGAGGATCAGTTGGTTGATAAATAAAAAGAACTCTTGATTGAAGAAAACCTACCTCTTTGGCAGCCTCATTGGGCTAGATCACATGATTTCAAGATGTATAGTCTTGGCATCACCATGAAGGAGGTTAAAGATCTTATAGCCCTTGAAAAAAGAGATCATATTATGATAGCTTAAGTTAATTTTGAAATCCCTCAAGAGGTCTCAAGTGATGAACAGAAGTTAAGTCCTTATATTGAATCTCTTTGCTTGGTTGATGATGAAGAATGTTTTTTGTGTGTTAAAGAACCTATCTTGGGAGAGGTAAATGAAGAGAAACATGCTCAATTCATGGTTGATAAAAAATACCTTATGAGTGTTTATGAGAAATAAATAACCATAGGGACTCCCTTTGATGAGCAAAAGGAAAATTCATAAGCCTTTTCCTCCATATTTGAAGCAGACTGTGATATCAAGAAGGGAGAACATTTTCAAGCCATCCCTTAAGAAGTGGCAGTCTTGAGAGAGTCTCATGAGATCAAGATAGAGGAATTAACACTTGAATATGATCTACTAAAATATGAAGAAAAGGTGATTTCTTGTGTGGATATTTTAGATTGGGTTGATGAGGAAGGACGTCTTCCTTTTTCTAAAGAGGAAGAAATGACCATTAACCTTTTTCTCACTTTGAAAGATACCATGGATTGGCAAGGACACATTTTTTATCTAATTTCAAATGACTTGTTTGAAATAATTGAATTAGGCTATACTCCTATTCAAGGAGGCTATGATTTGGTCAAAGATGGAGTAGGCAACATTGGTGCTCAAGTAAGTATGCAAAGGAGAATCATTCTTTCATATCTATCCTTTCAATAAGCATATGAATTTGATGATGACATATTTGAATTCATAAATATGGGATATTAGTCTCTCAATAATTTGGGAGAAACACATCATATCTTGAAGGATGGGACAAGCTCTTCATAGCCTCAATCTTCTAAGAAACAAGAAATCAATCCTCTTGGAGACATGCCTACTAAGGAGATACAAGTTGACTATGAAATAAAGAGCGGGCAGAAGCATGAATTATGTGAACATGTTCAAGAGGAGTATATATACATTAGAGACTTATTTAAGGATGATCTACTTGAGATCAGATCAAGTGAAGTGCTAAGGAAAAGGTCTAATCCATAAAGTATTCAATCTAAGGAGAAGCATGCTTGGCACTATATTTCATCTCACCATGAAGATGATTCAAGAAGTTTTCCTTTTAATCCAAGAAAAGAGGTATGTTTAGTTTCTAGTTGTGCATAATAGGTTTTTTCCTAATTCACCTAAGTTCTTGGAGCACATTTGTGTGTCTTGTATGTTTACTTTCTTTGTTGTGTGTATCTTTTGCTTTATGTGGTTGAGGTAGCCATTAGTTGTCTTGTCTTGGTCAGGTTTATGGTCAATGGTCAAATTATCTTATTTGTATCAGTCTTTAGATGACTCCATAATCCCAATGGACTGATAAGGCTACTGGTCTAGTTAGTATAGCAAGCATACTACCCCTATGAGTCACTAATTTATTGACCACATTTGACTTTTAGGTCAAATTGGGGCACCCCTAGGTAAAATATTGATTTTTAGGCCTATAAGGGAGGTATAAAATATTTTCATGAGGTTTTTTATAGGTATTTTTATGTATTTTAATGCTATATTATGTATGATCTTATTCATATTAGTTTATTTATCATTTTGAGTCATAAAATGTGTTTTTAAGGGTCATAAATGCAAGTGGCATGGTTCCCAAGGTGCCTAGGTGTCAATTTTTTATTTAAAACATCCAAGAGGTCATTTAAGATGTTAGGGATGTTAGTTACCTTGGAATGTTGTAGGTTATCTAATTGAAATTCTAGAACATAACTTAAAAAGGAAGAAAATAACACTTATATGACACATAGGGAAGTGTGCCATGTGGAAAAGGATATTAGGATGCCTGTTCATCTTATTCAAATTCATTTCCATACTTTATTTTCTTTGGAAGTGTCAAAATTGGGCCAAAACCATTTTGCTACCTTTTCACTCTTCTTGGCAGACTGAAATGACACACAGGTTTTTACTCGATATGAACAACATATATAGTTTCAAGATAAATGCTTTTAGGAGGTTGTTATACACTCAAACACATTCATTTTAATATAACAATTTTTAGTAATTGTATCATGTGCTTTATGAATTATTTGTTTGAAGTGGAATGTTCAAAATTTCTTGCTCATCTATGCACCCTATAGGTTTTACCTTGTTTTGGGGATTTTGTATAATTCAAATATTTTTATTGATTTCAGAGGTTTTTCCATCATTACCTAATGATTCCCATCATTTTTTTCATGTTCTAAGTTTTTTTGGATGAGAAAATAACATAAAAATTACAAACTGGTCTCTTTTGATTGTGACAGACATCTTACACCATTTTTAGGGTTCCTTGCTTTATCAGTAATTCCAAGGGGTTATATTAGTGTTCGTTATATGTTTTAAAGATCTTATTGACACCAGATTCACCTCTCATCTTCCTTATATAATCATGTTCATTATTTGTAGTCATTGATGCCCAAACACTTGCAATAAACCATGGATAGCCACATACAGGTACAAGAAAGAGATTTCACATTGGAAGGTTGTTATATAGCTTGTCTCAAAGTGACCATGGTAGAAATAATGCATCTAGAAGGTTAACATAAGTTGAGATTCCCATGAGGCTCTTTATCCACCTTGTTGTTCCATTCCAAACAATCACTTCTTGTAACCCCACACTCACTACTTGCATTGTGAAATGTGCATCTATAGATAATAATACAGAGAGCAAGATGACCATTTTGAAGTGATTAACAAGTGATAAATCCCTTTTGGAATCCTAGTAGGTTGAGAAGATCATGGTGGAATTGTTTGGAAGGATGGTTTGTTAAACAAGTTGAGGAATCCTAGTATAGCTATAATAGGTGAAATATAAAGCTTTAATGAAGGTTTACCAAACACTACAATCAAAACCTAAACTAAGTATGAACACCTATAGGACTTCATTACTCAGTTAACTCTTCCTAACTATGTTGACAGAGAGTATGAGAAGAAATAGTTCTTGTGTGATAGCATTGTTCAAATCAGATGCATGAGTTTGAATCATTAATGAATGAACTTAGTGATTTAGTTAGGGTATTGAAGCATCACCTTCAAGGTTCAAATGAATTAATAATGACCTCAGATAGGGTCTTAATAGATAGTGAGATATTTTAGTAATTTGATGTGTTTAAGGGCATATAAGGTGAGTGAAAGAACAAACAATTATTTTGTGATCTAAGGGGATTTAAAATAGACTCTCATTTTTCATGATAAAGTCTAAAAGAGCTATCACATACACCTATAGGGTTTCATCTACCTTAACATAATTAATTGTGTTGACTTAAAGGGTTAGTGATTAAGTTTGAAGTCTTAAAGAGATAGTCTAACTAAAATAGGCAATAAATGAGTTAAAAACATTGATAGATAATCATGGAGAGTCTCACACATTTTAATTAGTGCCCAATCAAGGAAAACACACCTACAAGGATTCTTTCAAACACAGAACACAATCAGTAAGCAAAAAGGAGAGGTTTTTAGTATGAATAGGGCTTGAACATGAAATGAATGAATATAGATCATTGCAAAAATGTCTTTGGAATTTTAAGGGATTTATAAGCACATTTCAAACGTCCTCAAACTACAATGTAACCTACAGGCAAGGTCCTTTAGAGGAATAATTTAAACCTGCAGGCTTTTAAACAAAATCAGTCAACAGTGGTTATAGACAGAGAGTGAACAAGGTTTTATACTTCTTGAAGTTGGAAATACAAGATGAGGATAATGAACCTAAACAATTTCAATGACCTTAAGAGAAGCAGATGAGGTGTCTTAAAATGATGCTAAAACATAGTATACTTGCATAAAACCCTACATAGTCTACCCTTAAAAGAACCAATCTTGGAATTTGTTGTTTTGAAGGGTCAGATCATGCAGCTAGGAACTCAATTTTTATACAAACCATCCTAAACACTTGGATAACCCCCTCCAAGACTTGGTTTTGATGAGGAAATAGGGTAACACCCCTTTGTTCAGTCTCAAAGGTAAAGCACTCTTAAGGAGAAAAAACCCTGTAGTTTTGAAGGAAGGTGATAAATAAATGAATAAGAAATTTTTTAGACATTTAAAGTGAGTTTTTGAAGTTTAATCACACCCATAAAAACATGGGAACCCAAACAGGGTACTCCATACTCCTAGGTTTGTAGTCAGACCTAATGGGCAAAATCAAGGCCTAAAGGGCAAATAAAGAGAAACTTTCATTTATAGTATGGAATGAATATTATAGTGAGTTAGAACATGTTTAAAGGGTAATTATGTATTTATGTTAAAGCTATTAGATAAAGATAATCTACCAAAAAATATCATTTTGAGCTAAACTTGTAGGTAGGCTATTGAACATGGCTAGACCTAGTATCCAAATGGGGGTTTATCATCACTTATAGCATGATTTAAGTCTTAAAATTTGTGTAAAAATGTTCATGCAATTATTAAGAGGTTTTAAAACTTTTAGAGTGAAAATAAAGCCATAATAATCCATTTTTGGACCTTCAACTAACTTAGACTCATGTAAATTTAAAAAAACAAGCTCGATGAGGCAAGTTCGGTTACTCATATTTTCCATGAGGTTATGCATGGTGGATAAATAAGTTGAGGGTGGTTATAAGGGTACCATAAGATCACTTTTGTGGATTTTTTTTGAATTTTAGATGTGTAACTTTTATGAACAATGCTTAAGACCCAAAACTACCCTAAAACCCTATTAAACCCTCAGCCATGACCAATTTAAATAAATGGAGTTGGAGATGAAATACAATGGAATATTTTGATCATTATATCTATTGAATGATGAAAAGGACTCTCTAAATATCCATCCCATGCCAATTAGATATACATAATTGTATGGATAGGGTGAAAAATAGGCTCTTTTTGACCATTTTTTGTGTTTTATAGGTTCTAAAGGGAGTCAAGAGATGAAACCAAGTTTGGGTGAAATAATAATACTTAAGATAAATCTCCATATTCAATTCATTCTTTTAATCAACTTTTAAGTTTCCCAACTAGGTGTTTCAACTCAGCTAGTCAAAACTGCCATATTGCACAAGCTAGGGAGAAGTATAAAAAATTCAAGTGGATAGCCTTTTAAGGTGCCCCTAATGCTTACAATGCCATGGAGGGTCTTGAAAAATGTCACAAAATAACTCATATATATTTTCATGGAAAAATTAATGCATTTTGGGGGCCAAGTGTGTAAGGTGCATAGAAGAGTAATTTTCTAGACAACAAATGATGATGGCTCACATTCAGAGGTTTTCAACGGACTAGGAATGCAACCAATGCATGGAGAGGCATGTTAGAGAGTCTCCACTTCAATTCCAATAATTATAAATTCTCTTCATTAGATATGTTATTTCCAAACAATTCCAATTATGCAGGTAGTTTTTTTGAGCCAGAATGAGGAGTTTTGTAACACTTTGCAAGACTTTGATGACTTAAATTGAAATTTTTACTTCATGACCTTGTATAGTTCAACCCATATCTTCTTATCATGCATGGATAACTAATTTTATTAGCTTGAAAAGTGTCTTTATGACCCTTGGACCTCTCTTCTTTCTTTCTCTCTCAAGCTCTATAAGAGCTAGCCATTTTAGCTATTGTATTCTATGCTTCACCTAAGTATGGTGAAGCCCTACTCATTTGTATACCCTTTGATAAATAAAATGACTAATTATTACCTCTTTCATGAGTTTTAATAGTGTTATTTACTATAATGTTGAATTTTCTTAGTGAAGACTATGGATTCCTTAGCAAGTTGTCACATTCTCTCACCTATTTACAGCTTATTCTTGCAGAGCATGTGATGTGTTCTAAGAAATATCAAAGTCTAAGTGAGTTAGTATCTTCATTAGTGCCCTCAAAGGCCTCTTGTATATGCCTCTTATCTTTTCACATTCATCCATAACCCCACAATGTAACATTGATGTAGGAAGACGTAGATTGGAGAGTGTATGTTTAGTTGTTCTTGATTTCAAGTGTAATATGCATATGGTTAGATGTCATCAATATATTTGGTGTATCACCTCCCTTAGGTTAGTTTGATTTTAGTTATCTCTCTCCCTTTTCACTCCTCAAGTTTAGTTGTATGTTTAATATTAAGTGGTACATAAAGGGAGATACCACTATCTAGAGACTCATCTCATTCCTTAGGCTACCCATAAGCCTAGAGGTGATTACAATGTGCCACTTGTATGAGGAGAGATTTGTATCTCCTCAAAAGATGAAAATCCAAGTGAAATAGAAACCAAACGTGGTAAGTATGAGTCATAATGGGTCTATTGGTCTAATTAATTTGTTTGATATTGTGAATAATGCTACAGAAGTTAAAGAGTGTCAAGGACTATCATTGTCTGCTCATGTTGTGGATAAAGAGACTGAGCTCAAGGAGAGAACCAAGTTATTGGTTAAGGCTAGTTTTGAGAAGAGTATGGATCCAAAAGAACATCCTTTTATTTTTTAGCAATTTTCATGCAAAGAACATTAGTTATTAGTGCCTAGTGATGAGGTTCTGAACTGCAAGAAAGATTCTTCAGATGAAAAGATATGTCATGAATCTTTGTTGTCTCTATGTATTGTCAATTCAATCTTAGATGAGAAGGAGAATGTTATAATGGTTGAGCATGTTGTTTATCTTAATCTTAAGAAGAAGAAGAAGAAATAAAAGTATCATATGACCAAGGAGGAGAAGGAATATGAGGAGTTGTGGGAAACTCTTGGTTTCACACTATTCTAGGACATTGTGAAATAGGGTGTCTCTGTCTATGCTTCTTAAGAGCCTCATTTCAATGGAGAAGCAAGTGTTGCTATGTATGTAGTGTATACAAGATTAGAATGGGTGTTTTTAGGTGTCTTAATGAGATTAATGGAATTCCAAGCAAAGTTTGATGCTTAGAAAGGTCTGTGCACTTCTTTGTGATGTGTTCTAGTTGGTTTTGTGTCTTGATGATCTTATTTGTGCCTTTTGGAATTTTTTATGTACTCCTAGGTTTATTTATCTTATTGTAGGTCAAAATCTATGGTATAGGAATTCAAGGTTCCCAAAGGTGTGGAAGCTCAAAAATTAGTCCAAAAGTATATGTTGGTTGTCTCTTGGTGTGCAAGAAGTTTCAGAGGTGGGTGTTGACTAGAAGGAGGTTTGTTGACCTTATTTGTTTTGAGATTCTAGGGTTTTGATATATGATAGAAAAGTGGTTTGCATTATGATTTGATATCTGATGATTTTTAATAGGTTAAATGGGCCAAATGGGTTTTCAAATAAAGCTTCATAGAGATTTGAATGTTTGTGCTTTCCAAATTATTCATGTTTTTGTCAACATGGAGGCCTAATTGGCTAGTAGGTTTGTAAAGGAAGTATGTTGAAAATGATGATCTAGATTATGTTAATTTTTGTGATTGAGGGGTACTATGAGAGTGATCTAGATATGAATTTTTAGGTCTTGATAGTGTGTCTATTGATATTTGTCGGCTCTACAAGTTCTAGGTAGGGCTACAAGGGGACTAGGCAGGCCTTGTAAGAAGAAGAGTGTTTTTTATTCAATTTCTGTAAAATATCAATGTATGAGTGTTTTAAGGAGATTTTTTAGGTTTTTTTAGATCATGTTTCATTTTTTTTGAGTGGCATGAAGTTCTATTTATGGTCCTTGTGATAATTTGAAGAGAGAAGGCTAATAAGCCCATGTGGTGATTCTTCATGGTGTGTGGAGATCTGAAGATGTTCAAGAGGTGAAATGACTTAGAAATATTAGGAGGAGTCCCTATCAAATGTTTATTTTTGAGTTACATCATATTTTATTATTTTTGTGTGTTCTTTCTTCATTGGTTTCAGTGCTTGGTTGAAGAGAATGTTTGCATGGAGCCAGAGGAAGTTGTCAAGGCAAGAAGAGGTAGGCTCAAGGTAAGGGGGAGTTTGTAATATCTTTATAATATGGTCTTATCCTAATGATATTAATTTTAGGTCTTCAATATTATTTGGTTCCCACTTTATCATTGTGTCAAATGGGGAGAAAGTTCCTATTATGAGAGTGTTTGAAGAGAGAGAAGGAAGGTGAGTTATATGATGTGTGTTAACATCAATGATAAAGGGGAAAATTATTGGAGAGTTTTCAATGATGTCATGGTGATTTCATGGATGTATATAGGTGTGTGTATGAATTTTATTTATATTTTAAGTGATAGTGACAAAGTGTGCAATGTGTCTGTCCTAGTATGCTTGAAGTTGGCTTGGCATATGGCAAGAAAAAGTCGAGTAAGCATATTAATGAAGTTATATTTCATAAATGCGGTAGTTTAAAAAGTATTTTATCATTGGGTTTGTTAATTTTTTGTGTAATTAATATTCACTAAATTTTAGGTCATGAAATTAATCATATCAAAATATATGCATGTGAAAAGTTGGTCTTCCATGCAGTTCTAGGCATAGTTGGCTTTGTGGCAGAAAAATCTGAATGAGAAGATTAATGGTGTTATATCTTGCACATGCAAATGTTGAAAGATAAATTTGATACATTAATATATTATCCTATATGAATAGATCATATGGATCAATTTTTATGTTATGAGATTGATCAAGGCAAAAGTTATTAAGGAACAAAGATGGCCTTCCGAGCAGATTGTAATGGTCCCCATACATAGCCAAATTTGTGAAGGGTAAAGACCAGGACCAAATCAAGATCCAAAAGATCATGGTAGTTTATAACAATCAAGATATATGGTGCATTTTGAGACAAATTATTCAAAGTGTTCATTGGTTAACAAAGTTATATATCGAGCTCATTACAAAGGATCAACGGAGCATGTTTGTTCCAAGGTGTCAGGAAGCAGCAAGATGAGGATAAGTGTTCAAAGTTTAACATTAAGTAGAGGTAAATATTAGGCTTATTATAAGATATAATGATGAGTATATGTTTGTAAATATACATATCAAATGTGAATATTGAGCAAGATGATTTCAATGTGTCCAATGTTTAACACAAATAAATACTGATTACAAGAGATCGACAGAGCACATTAAGTCAAATAGTTAAGATGAAGATATAACAATGAGAGATGAAAGGTAAAGGTATAGATAATTCAAGGAATATTTATGATGAATTTTTAATCTAAGATAAAAATACATGATATGAGGACAAGGTGTTTGAATTTTAACTGTGACTGTTGGGATTTGAATATTTGAATTTTGCAAAGGGAAAAACCAATGCTCTATATTTTGTCCATAACTTTTGATCCAGGATGAATTTGTTATTTCCATAAAAATAAAATTTGTAGAGGGATAAAAATAACATCCATTAAACCTAGTTATATGGTCTAAATTTTTTTATAATCAAAGTTATTAATCTTCAAATTTGATTGTGTGTTTGATATTCATCTATTAAGAACCCAAGAAGGATATTTGAACTCATTATGTTGGTATTTCAATGTCTTAGGATGACTTACCTATTTTTAAGTTTTGTATAATCCATAAGTATTATTTTTGTGGTTTTTTTAGGTTTAATCAATTCATATTTAGTATGAAAAATTTCTGAGAAGTTGTTTGTGTGTTCATTCATGGTGTTCTTGTAGACAAGGCTACTGTGTGAGTAGATTGAACATACACAGAGGTGAGTAGAGATGAATGTAATCATTTGAGTATGTCAAAAGGGATATAAGGAGTGGACCCATGTATTTTAAAGTGGTCTTATGTTCTTTTTTTCTTGATGGAGTGTTAAATGGGTGAATAGGTCTCCATGAGACCTATAAGAGCTATAAGGGCCTAATTGAAAGGTGTAGCTTCTTAAGGGTGACCCTTGGGTGATATGGCTGACCTATGTGGATGGTATGGAAATATGTATCAATGTGATAGATTCCTTAAGGGTTAAATTATGCCTATTGGCTGACCAAGATAGTGATGATCATGAATGCTTTATAAATAGTGAAACCAAATGTGATGGTTTCTAGACTTATGAGAGGAATTGGAGAGCATAGATAGCATCGGTGTAAAGGAAATAATCAAGGGTGTGTGCCAAGTGGATGTATTAATGATAAAATAAGTTTAAGGACTGTGTGTATAACTTATGTCATGTTTTTGATGTCAAGATAGTGCTCTTGCAAGTTGAGCATGAGCAAAGAGGTCTAAGGTGATCCAAAAGGAGATTTTAGATGTTTTAAGTGTGAGAGAAGCATAGATGTTGTCTATATGAGCTTGGTGGCTGATTTGAGAGATAGATCAGAGTGTGGACTATGTTTATTACCATCTATTCATGTTTTTGTTGCAGTGACAAAGTTGTTGTTGAGGAGTGAAGAGTGATCCAAAAGGTGGCTTTGGATGCATTGAATGTGTAGAGTTGAAGAGAGCTGATATACATTGTATCTCCATTAGATTGGAAAGAAATCACTATTCAAGGATATTTTCTATTCATAGGTTTTATTATTTCTTCTCAACATCTATGGGTTTTTAGATTCCTTATAAGTTGAAACTTGCTAAAGGTCTCGTTGTTATGGCAGTTCAACTAGACAGGTGTAGTAGCTCCTTGTAGGATTATAGTCTCACTAAAATAAGGGATGGTAGTTCCTTGATCAGTTGAAGATGGTTTAAATAGGTTCTTTTTATTATAGTATAGTGGTCTAAATTTAGGTTCCAATGGGCTTTCTCCCCCAAGAGGATTTCCCACATATGTCATGTGTTATATACTTGATCTTGCATTGTTTGTCTTGTTCATTGTTATGAATGAAGTGTATGATTCATGAATGATTGTGGTAATTGATTAAGAGTTTTGAAAGGTTTGAAATTTAATTTGGATAATCTAAGCTCACTGATTAACCCCCTTCTCTCAGTGATTGTACCTTTAACACTTTGAATTTGATAATTGTTTGAGCTTGAAATTTGAAAATTTGCTTAAATTTTGAAATTTTGAAAATCTGAAATTAAAAAGAGAGCAAGGGTGGAATAAAAATCTACGTGAGAAATCCATTATTTAATTTTATAAATTTTCTTGAAGATGATGCTATATTTAAGCATTAGATAATTAGTGTTTCCCATGAAACACTTAGATAAATTGGTTCCTTTATTGAACTAATGGAGACTTAGATGGTGATCATGCCCCCATATTGAATTTTACACTTGTATAAAATAAATAATAACCATTGAGGGACATAAAAATTTTAATTTAATTTAGTTGGTCTTTGTAATCCCAAGTCATTAAATATTTTGGAATCTAAAATGGATTCACAAGCTATAGTGTTGGATGGCACATTAATATCCAAGTTATGCACTACACACTTAATTGAATCAACCACTACAGATAGATTATAGATTAAATTGAAATTTTGTTCATGAATGCATGATCAAAAGATAATGTATAACATCTATGCTCCTACCATGTCCATAGATCGAAAATAATATTGAAAAGTGTGGCATGAATATGTATTATGCCCTCATTGATAAATGTAGAATTTGTAACTGTATATAGATAAAAAAAAATTATAAATTGTATTGCAAACTAGTAAATAAACCTATATCATGTACTTAGAATTTTATGAATTTTTACTTTGATATTGAAATATGAATACATATGCATGGTATATTCCCCCATAATCTATGCCAATGACTATTTTTGAACCATTTTGAACTTTTAAAAAAAAAATCACTAAAACTATTTTTTGTTATTGGAAAGCCTTATCTCATGAAAAAACCACTAAAATTCCCCCTTTTAAGGTGAGGGAATTGGTCTTTAAAGTCACTCATCTCAAAATAAAATTTAACAATATTATGCATAGTAAGATGTAATTATTAAACAATGTAGCATACATGAAAAACATGTTAGCATATTAAGATTTGCATTATTAGAACTATGTACGTAACATATGAGGCAAGGCCTATATAAATATATCCATGAAGCTCATAGTAATAGAATGTGAAGTTAGTGTCTTATGTGTTAGTGAGTACATGATATGAATCATGGAACTTATCAAACATAACAGGTTTAACAATCACATAAACAACAATAGCAATTTCAAATAATAAGGCCAAAGGCTACATACAAAGGACATGTTAAAATTTCACAAAGTAGAAAAAATCATATACAAGGCCAAGGGCCACACACAAAATACATGTTCAAATGTAAAAAATAAGGGACATGTTTAAATATCACACACAAATAAGGGCTAACAACCAAATCAATGGATATGTTCAAATTTATCACTTACCAAACAAGATCTCGTAAATATGTTCAATAAATTTTTCAGACAAGGACCAAGGGACACACAATTGGAAAACAACATCTAATCTATTATGTACAAGTAATAACATCAAAAGAGCATAGAACTAGAAAAATAGTCTACACTATGCATATGTAATTTGATCATATCCTAGAAAATAACTTGTCTGTGTACACAATTGTAAGATATAAATGTTAGCAAGATGATTTTAAATAGTATATATCATAATAGTATAAGATTCATATAATTATAACACCTATACATATTATCAAATGTAGATAAGTTGACCATAGTTTAGCAAGGCTATTAAGTAGAGGCAAGTCCAACATCTTACTCATAAAAGTTTGTATGTCTTACATAACACTCATGAATGCCAACTAAATGCACATGTGATAAAAAAAAGTATATTTTATTTACTAATCATGAGATAAATAACATGTATAGATGTAAACTTTATTATTAATCATGTTCAAGGCTTGATTTTGGATTTTTATAATATTTTGAATGTTTTTGTATTTTTTGAGTATTTCATTTTTTTGCACTTTTTGCCATATTGGAACTAGAAACAATAGAAAATAGTGATAAATAAGGGTTTGAAATTAGAATAAATGAAGAGGATTTGAATAATCCATAGCATTCATTTATGTGAAAGTATACACCAGAAATGATTTCATGTCCATGTGTGAGTAATATGCCCACAATGTATATGTGATTGTATCTTTGAAAAACATGTAAGAAATTAAATGTGTATATAGAGAACTAATTGTATGTCCTAGTTTCATCAAACTTACACTTGTCCAAGTATATATTCCTAACTTATCTCTAAAGCTATCCTAGAGCATATTATCATAATTTTCTAGTCTTTGTGTGTACCATAAGTGTCCCTAGTTAGCTCAAACACAGTCCTAGACTGTCATTTACCAATCTTGGGCCTTTATGCCTAGTGTTCTGTAAGTTGGACATTATCACCACATTAAGGACACTAGATCCATGTGGCACTATTCCCCAAAATGGAATCTATGTCATTTACCCTAGCTTTCTTGAATGAATATGTTTTCAAAGGTAAAACCCTCCTAAGGTCAGCCTAAACATCTTTTATTATTTGAAAAAGCAATAAAACACTATAAATACATGACTTTTAGCCATTTATACACTAGATGGAAATTATATGAAAAATACCTATTTAAACATGAAACAAGTTTAGCAAAATCAAGGTTATTAATCCTTATTCTAACCTAATTTTGCATACTACCATCTACAACAGCCCTAAGCTCATATTTTATATATTTCCAATTTCAAACACACTCAATGTACTCAAGACCACTATCATACTAGCATCACATACACTTGCACTAGCACTTAGGTGGAAAGAAATACATCAGGTGTGATCCCTCCTCAGAGTATTAGTATGTAGGCAACTCTCTTCACATCAGGGTATTAAGGATGTTCAACCTATCCTACTAATGAACACACTTTTTAGCTCACTCCTTAATTGTGAAGAGGATTAGGGTTTATATCATAAATTAATCATTATAGGCACAATACAAAGTTCTAGACTTCATGCATTTAAGAACAAAACCCAAAAACATAGACACAAGTACACCCAAAAGTTTAGGACAGTCCTACATAGAGGACATTAGTGCCAATATTAAGACACTAAAGCCACATGACACTTGTATCCAAATGTGGTGCTATGATCTAGGAGGGGTTTTGATATAGGGATCCAATTGCTGATACTCAAACCTGCTTCCATCTCAATTTGTAGCACTCAGATTGTCCATATTAGGTGTTTTCCAGATAAGTCTTTATTTGCACATATTTATTACTTTTTTTATACATTCAAAGATAGTCAAATATATAACAAATTAGTAGTTATTTTATGCATATTATTTTCCTAATTTATACTACTCATCCCTTTAATCAAATACAAGATTTACATAAGCTAAACCCTAAAAGGTTAAAACATTTGGTGAACATGACTTACTTCAAACATTGTATAAACTCTAACCCTAGGGTTTGCACTTTCAACATTCAAATTCCAGATCCATACAATTTCTAATTTTATTTGATATAATCATGATCATAATTATAGAATAAATTAATCACTTTTTGTTACAAAGTTTAATACTTTCATTTGCATGTATGTTCCCTTTAATTCAGAATGAACTCAAAAAAAGACATAAACACATGTATAGATGATGATTTATATCAATTAAAATATATGTCATATTTTATAGTATGTTATATTTATTCTAAGTGGAATTCCATTAACAAGCAAACCCTACACACATAGAGGATTTAACACATAAGCTAAAAACTATGTTTCAAGTTTCAATGTCATATTTCATTCATAGAAAAAAATATCCTTCTTCTCCTCATTTCCATGAGGGTGATAAATACTTTCCCTCTAAGTCTATATTATCACTCCTCCATGAGATGAATTGGCATATACCAATGTCACTAATCCCCATACTTAGCCTATCCACACCTCTTCCCTATAAGGTGTGTGCCTACATGTTCAATCATAAACAGTTAGTGTTTGCACTTTTGAGACTCTATGTGATCAAATTATCAGTATGAGCAAGATAATTGTAGGTTTACAAAATCAAAATAAAATATTACATGAAAAGATTAAAAATTTAGAAAATCAATTTACAAGATAAAGGCCTCTAGGGCACACTAGTGTAAATCATGTATATTCATCTTCACCTAGTCAATTTGTGGCAAATAATGCTACATATCAAAACACAAAATCATAAAAAAGTACATTCTAAAACTAGTGATTCAAAAAGCATTCAAATGCCAACTAAGATTTCAAGTGAGGTACTAAGGGAAATGATTAAAGCTAAGTTGATCAACCTACCCCCTCTACACCTAGTAAGGAAATCTAGATAT
Organism: Torreya grandis; assembly: GCA_037957365.1. Taxonomy (NCBI): domain Eukaryota; kingdom Viridiplantae; phylum Streptophyta; class Pinopsida; order Cupressales; family Taxaceae; genus Torreya; species Torreya grandis. The sequence continues at coordinate 1,884,436 of JARHVA010002317.1, read as the reverse complement.
TATTGTGCATATCTTAGAATGCATGGGCACCATATTGATTCATGTTTAGCATTGAAAAGGAAAATACAATAGATAATGGATACAGATGACTCACATAGTGACACTTCATCCAAATAACATATAATTACACATATACAAATTTAAAATGTGTCAAATTTAGAAATAATATAAATATGGCTACTAAAGCATAACTCAGAATAATAAAAGGTTCACAAAGCATAATCACAGTAAGAAACAATACAATAAGCACAAGAAAAACAAGAAAAAGATGCAAATCTACCACTCCAAAATGAGGCTAAACTTTTAATGCATTATGGTTTGGTCAAAAATATCTACAATAGTTTGATTATCATGGTCAAGGCTTGGGCAAGTAGGCCCAAGGCATCACTTTTCCTATACTAGTATTTGATAATATTGGTCAACAAGGATTGGGATTTATTAGACATCCTAAGGTAAATTAATCACATATACAATTGATCAAGACAAAATATCTGTATACATAGGAAATGTTACCAAAAGAGTAAGATCTTAAGTTACAAATTAAAAATCATGCTAAGCCAACAAGCATTCTTAAAAGAGTCTTTCTAGCAAAATATCCTCCATAACACCATATGTCTAAAATAATCATAGTTTCAAGGGGGGAAATCTCAATCAATCTTCCAAAGTACAATTTAAAAAGGTCAACTCCATAGTATGAGGAAATTCCCTCTATCATCCCAGGTTATTATGATTCTTATGATGAACAATACTTAGATTCCTATTGCAATAACATTCAACTACAACATAGCAATCACATTGCCCGAGAGATTACCATTCTATTTTTGACATATGCCACAATAATAGTGAGTCTCCCATGAGACTCATTGGTTAATATTGTTTCTCTCTTCTTGTACATACTTTCCTTCTTTTTATCTCCTTATACATATTTCATTTTCATGTTGCTTGTACATAGCTTGTTTCTATAAAATATAAAAAATAATACAATATCTCAAAAATATTTAAATAATTACTCAGAAAACACAAATTTACAAATTGTATGAATTTTTATGTTTATATTTCTTATATTTTACAGACACTACATATAATATCTATCTTAGTGTAGTCAGTGTTGTGATACATAAAGGCTTTACTTATTCTTGTTGAGTGCTTGTAGATTTCTACAAGACTCAAATCTATTACACCGATCCAAACTTGTTATTATCTACCCATTGAGGGCATATACATTGATACATGGGTCTTCACTTGACACATTTTCCCACTTGAGAGAACCATATACATAGTTTCAATCACCACGTCCTATCCTTACATACTCTACATTCTAGCTTTAGCATTGTTATATCTAGATATTGATCATTGCTACTCATACTCATATTTTTTGCTAGATATTACTACTTTAGACTTAGCATATGTACATCCTCACTCTTACATAGATTTATATTATATATCCATGCATGCTTTCATTTCTAGCTTTCCTATTTTATACTTGATTGTATCTTTTCTTCTTCTATTCGAGGGCATTTCAATATGTCATTAATCTTTGGATCTACACCACTTATATTCATAGTATGTATGCTTTTGATAGTTGTCCATATCCTTGTGTGTGTTTTCCTAATTGTGTATGTGGACATTTGAACATGTCCTTATATGTCGCTCTAAGCCAACTTGTTTATTACTTGCATATATGGATATTTGAACATGTTCTTGTATATTTTGTTTTCTCAAATTTAGTGATATGTGCACATATCCCTTGTATTATGACCCCTTGGCCTATTTTGTGTGCCTCATGTGTTTTATATGTATACTTTCTTATATGTGTCATGGCTATGACACTTATATTTTATTATTACACACACTAATTCTTGATTCTATGAAGAACCTCATGCATTTACCCTTCCTACTTGGGTGTCATGGTGGACATCATTCCCCATCCCATTAGGTAGCTACTCAGTTCTACTCGAATTTATTATTATATACTTTGATTACATCTATATTGACACCCTTGAGAAATGTTATACATTAAATACATATTACATTGCATACTTATGCTCATATTTTCTTACATTCTGATGTTATATATGCACATTATATTAGATTATCACTTAGTTATCAGAAATGTTATGGCTGACACACTTTTTACAAAGATTTTTCTTTTGAGAATAGTTCTTGCATAGGTTCAACAACTACCCTCAAAATAGAGGCATTCACATGGGTTTGTCATAGAGATTAGAGTCCTATATTGCATTCACAATATATTTTTTAGCACATATGTTCAGTTACCAAAAATCAGACACAAGTAAAAATAGTGAAAAGATAGTGACTCAAAAAGTAGTACAGTGACAAATTTTAGACCAAAAAGACATTAGTGCCCAAATAAGGACACTAGCACCACATGATGCTACTATCCAAGATGTGGTGATATTGTCTAATAGTCTCAATTTTAGGACAACTTAAATTGGCTAGAATAATATATCAAGTATAATATAGGTTTACACATATATAATTACAGGTTTATCAATTATACTTAGTTTTTATTCAGATTCATATCAACTCAGCTCATATTCATATCAATTTTTTAGATTAGGGGCATCATGCATGGTATGAGCATTCCCATATTTATTTTTGATACTCAAATATAATTATTACAACTCAGTCTAGAATCAATATACTCATATACTAAATTAGCGGCATGTGCACGACACATCATTTCCATATGCTCAATTACACATAGGTTGATCAGATGGAATGGAAAATTCCATGCCATTTTCTATGTTATATACACCTAAAATCATATTCTAGGTTGTCATGAGTTTCATGCCTTATGCCATCTATGGTGGTTGGCATTCTCAAGTGGCCTAGAGTTTCCTAATGTTATTGAGTGGCCACAGAGATGGCATATATAGTTAGATGTACTTAGTTAGACATTTACATTACTTTGCATAGCTAATTTTCATATGCATCTACTACACATGGGTGGGTAATGATGGATTCATATCCTACTTGAGTTTTTGAACCACCCACTTGAGAGCGTTGGACACACTATCAGTCCAATCCAAGTTATTCATAGGTCATCATCCATCAAGCACGGGTGGGAAATAATGGATTCAAAATTAGATTGAGTTTTTGAGTCACCCACACATGAGTATCAATCAAGTCATTAGCTTAGTCTAATATATTCACTGATTTATCACTACCCATACACACACATAGATTATAACTAGGTTCATTCAATAGTTATTGTACCCAATGAGGTGTATTCATTCCTTTCCTCTTCCTATCTCTTTACTCAATTTTACTTAGTTAATTATTTACTCAGCATAGTCTTTTGCTTTTGACATCTCTTAAGTAAGGACTGATTTATGTACATTTCATTTGCAAGTCATGTATTAGATCATGTTTCACATATGCAGACCCAAAGTCACATACTCATATTCAACTTCATGGGCTTTACTTCCTAGGTAAGTCTAGGTATGCTTATTTTCCTTTATACTAATTATTTTGCTTTGTTTCATTTATATCATAAAATAAGGGAAATGTAATCACCTAAAAGTGGTATTTGAGTGCTAAGAGTGATAATTGAGACTACATATTCCTAGCTTAGCCCTAATCCTGTCCTAGAGCCTATTATCACATTTTTATAGCATTTTTGTGGGCCACATGCATCCCTAGTCATCTCAAACATAGTCCTAAATCCTCATTTATTGATCTTGGCCCTTCATGCCCAATGTTATACCAAGTGGATATTAGCACCACATTAAAGACACTAGAGTCATGTGGTGCTAGTGTCCCCAAAATGGCACCTATGTCATTTACCCTAGCTTTCTCGAATGAATATATTTTCAAAGGTAAATCCATTTTAATATCAATCTAAACATCTTTCATTATTCACACAAGCAATAGAACACTATAAATACATGAGTGTTATCCCTCTATCCACTAGATAGAAATTAGATGCAAAATACCTATTCAAACATGAAACAAGTTGAGCAAAATCAAGGTTATTAATCCTTATTCTACCCTACTTTTGCATACTACCATTTACAATAGCCTTAAGCTCATTTTTTCTAGAATTCCAATCTCAAGCACACTCAAAGCACTCAAGGCCACTATCATACTAACATCACTTGCACTTGTACCAACACTCAGGTGGGGATAACTACATCAATCTTGATCTCTCCTTAGATTATTGGTATGTAGGTAACTCTCTTCACAATGGGGTGTTGAGGATGTTTAGTCTATCCTACTAACGAACACACTTTTCATCTCATGCCTTACACACAATACAAAGTTCTAGACTTCGTGCACACATGAACATAACCCATAAACACAAACATGTGCATCCATAAGTTCAGGACAATCCTATATAGAGAATTAGCACCAATATCATGACACTAGAACCATATGGCACCTTTTTCTAAATTTGGCGTTATTATCCAAGAGGGGTTCTGATATAAGGATCCAATTGATGACTCTCATACCTATTTCCATCTCAGTTTTTAGCACTCAAATTGTCTATATCAGGTGTTTTCTAGATAAATCTTTATTTATGCATATTTATTATTATTTTTAGAAATTCAAAGTTAGTCAATCTATAACAAATCAATGGTTATTTTATGCATATTATTTCCTTGATTTAGACTACTTAGCCCTTTAATCAAACATAGTATTTACATAGGCTAAACCCTAAAAGGTTAAAATAATAAGTAATATTTCACATGTAAATAAATATTTTGCATGAGTAAATAGTGGTTTGCATATTAAAACTAAGTGAAATATCTAAAAATTGGAAAAATTAAGGCTTTGTGTTATTATGATTTTAGGTAAAGATATGTGTAGGATAGGATCAACCAACTAAGGAAATTAGTGGTATTTGATTATGTCCCTTACTAGTAATTATTATATCCTTGATAGAAAATGACAATTGATCAATGTAGACTATGAAAATAGAGAAATAAATTGTAGAATATAACACTATTTTGAAATTTTTAGATCTGGAAAGTGCAAAATGAAGAGCCAAAAGGTCAAAAAGTTGATAACATTCAATGGGTTAAAATAATTGATCAATCGATCAAATGTGAAAGCAAATATAATAATAATATGCAACAGTCAAGAAGCTATGTACAATCAAATTTTTAATTTTTTGAATTATTAAATTTTTTTATTTTTATTTTTAAATATTTGAAACTACAAGAAGTTAACCAATGATCCCATAAAGTTAAATATCATCATAATCTATAATAACTAGTATAAATATTACCTTTCGTGATTGAACTATGTGAGATATACATGATTCAAAATTAGAAAATGCATCATGTGATGTAAGGAAACTATTTAGATCACTATGTGATTAATCTTGTGTAAGAAAAGTAGCTATGGGAGACAAAATGATGTGAAATCTGATGAGGACTAATAGGAGATTGTGTCAAGTGTTTTGCCTTTTGAGGAACATGTTGATATGTATGTATCATCAACTTGGAAAGTGTTGTGTGTGATGGTGCTTGTTAAGAACTATTGATTGCTTTTGAGACATTTACATCTTTTTTGGAATTGGTTTTATAAAAACCTTTTGACTATGTGTAACAAATGAAAATGTGTTTTGCCCTTGTATAAATATATCAATAAATTATGGTAGTGGGTAGGGAGGAGGAGGTACCATAGATTATAAAGTGTACTCAAATCTAATTCCTAAAATTATAACAACTTGATTATAATAAATGTACTTTAGGCATCTATGTACCATAAAAGCTACAACACGTAGCTTTTGCAACCAAGGGCATCCTAATATCATGTCAAAGACCCCATTTTGTGTATAAGTAGAAAATAAGTAGATAGAATAGTAGGTTCCACTTGAAGTAGCAACATAATATGTCCCAAAATATTTTTAATTTTTCTATTAAACATTTTGACACTTTTAGATGTCGCCTATATATCATGTTATGAATAACTTAATGAATGGATTAATTTCATTGTGCATGCAATTTCTCTTGATCCATTATCAACTAGCATACTATGAATGTGTTGTTGATAAATATAAGATTAACATAAAACATGAAAATCAAAATTAACATTCACCATCTTATTATCATCAATAGTAATCATAAGACATGACTGATTAGTTTGAATAATTGTATTGATAATTTTGTGTAATGGATGATCATATGACTTAAGAGGTGGACAAGCATTGTAAGTATGATGCACTACTAATTTATCTTTGTTAGTATCTTTTGATATTTTTGTCTCAAAAATATCATTACATTTGATACCCTAAGGAAGAACCCCTTTGTTTTTTAGAAAAAACCTTAAGCCTCCAAAAAACCCATCTTTTCTTTTTTCCTTGCAAAATCTAGAACTCTAGATGTAATTTGCACTCCTACAAATTGCTTCATAGGTTTTGCATCCTGAAAAGCACAAAAATTCCCTTTTAGCATAAACTAGAACCCTACATGTACTTTGCACATTTTCACAACATGCAAAATGCATGGTAGGCTCTAGATCTCACAAAGTAACCAAGTGTACACTTTGCATGTTTTCATAATGTGCAAAATGCATGGTAGTCTCCAGATCCCATGAAACACCAACACCTAGTAACTGGTAGAACCTAGAACTCACCATGCACTTTTCATGTTTTCACAATGTGCAAAATGCATGGTGGGATTTAGATCCCACCATGCACCCATCCAATAGAATCTAGAACTTGGCATGCATTTTGCATGTTTTCACAACATGCAAAGTGCACAACAAGCTCCAAATCTTACCAAACCTATAACCTCCAAGAGAAATTTCAAGTGCTTCTAGCACCTTCAACCTCCATACGAACCTTTAAGTGCTTCCAGCACCTCTAACCTCCATGGGAACTTCTAGGTGCTTCCATTACCTCCAACCTCTGTAGGAACCTTCAAGTGCTTCCAGCACCTCCAACCTCCATGGGAACTTTGATATCACTATGAAATAATTAGAGATAGAAGGAAAATCTTGAAGGAACAAATTAATAAGGACTTTCAAAAGAGAACTATGTGATGTTGAGAAAGAGAAAACATATTTTACACTTCATATTTTTTATAATGTAAAATTTATAAAAAAGCACAAATGCAAATTTCACTTTCCATTTTGACAAGCATAGATTGATAAAAAAAATGTAAAGTCATGAAGTGTAAGTTACACGGTTCTTTTTTGGCAAAAAGTGATAAATACTTAGATGTTGTAAAAATCTCACATTAGATTTTGCATGCTAGGGTTTGCATGAAAAGAAATTCAAATTTTATTTTCAATGTTATCTTTTATTTAGAAAATCTAAGTTCTATTTTAGGCACTGTTTCTTGCATGGAGAGTTATTTTTAGTCACTATCAAATGGAGAAGCCTTGCATGAAGATATTCAGTTCCAACCACATCATTCTATGACTAGGGTCATCCCAGCTCATGTATGCTATGTTTCATCTATTCCACAAGTCCTAGATGCCAAAAATAGAATATCTCGCCTCTTTTTGCATGAGTATTTTCAAATCTACATGATTTTTTGAACTAAGTGTACATTTTTAAACAACTACATGTCTTTTATGACATATTTTGTATAAATATAGGTAGACCCCATGGCCCAATCTATCTTTTTGATGTTAGTTATATTTTTTTGCATTTTGAATGTATTTAATACAAGTTGTAATCTTTAGAGAGAAATAAGTTGAAGTTTTGCCTTTCTTGTCTTTGGAATCTCTGTGTTGTTGCAAAGTTATCTAATTTTATTTGGAAGCTCTATATTTTATTTTAGTCTTATGAAAATTCACCTGTTGTATTTTACCCTCTTGATAATATTGTTTGGAATAAAGATCATTTTCCCTTTTCTAAAGAATAGCTAAAATACTACCTTTGATTTCAAAATTTGTATAAGTCTATGCTTAAAATAAATTCAATCTATTTTCTACTCTATTGTGTTTGTCAAGCAAGCATCTAGATCCACTATACAATATTTGGTGCAATCACCATCTTTTTAGTTTTTTATAAATTTAAATTCTTCAACACTTTTCCCTTGTCAAAACCCTAGTTTAGGATCCAAAAATCATTAAAGAGTGATATTTCCATAAAACTGATATTTTATCAATTTGCATCAAATTTTAGTGAAAGGAAATTGGCCTTATCTAAAGATTAACCTCAAATTTCCAAGGTCCCATGGCTTTGGATGTTTTTCCATTGTATCAGTAGGCACCTACACAATAAGTTATATAATCAAGACAAGTGCAATCCTATGTGATAATAATTTTTGACATGCCCAATGGGACCCAAACCCACAATCCAATGAAGGACTTTGGTGTATTCTTCAGTGCATCTTGCCATTTAGGGTAGTTTATTCAACACCATGGTGACTCTAAATATCAAATATACTTGCTTAAGCATTCAAAGTTCTTAAAGATTATCAAAGATTAGAATTTAGGTGATATTCTTGGTCTTTTCCATTCTTTTGAATTAATTTAATCACCTGGTGACTCTATTGGTATGTGCTTCTTATTAAAAAAGTAAACTTGATTGTTCCTTATTTGAATGCTCTAATATGTCAAGTTTCATGGAAAATATGCATTTTTCCCTCATACTTGTTAAAATCTATTTTTTATGCCTTCATATCATCCATATCAGACTAAAAATGTTGTTGGTTTTATCCTAAATATCCCTATCATAGTAGGATATCTTCATTTTCATAATAATTGCCTCCCTCCCACTGCAATGCAGTCTTCTTGGGAACCTGTTCATACCTATGACCAGCCTAAAGAAGGCTACCTTGCTCCCAATTTGCATTAATACCCTCCTAATCAACCCCAAAAGAGCATCATTGATATAAAGCTTGATTTCTAGAGACAACTGATGGAGATTGAAAGAGAGGAGCATAGTAGGTAATAAAAAGAGCTTGTTTATCAAGCTTGCACACAGAAGTAAGAGGTGATGGGATAATGTAAATATTAATAACAGTGCTTGGTTAGGTAGATTGAAACTAAAGAGGAGTAGATGCATAAGTTTTTTGCATAGATGTAAGAAATTAAATCATAGCCAACCACCTCCACTCCTCCCTTTCTTAGCTTCAGGCAAGATAAATACTCTATGATTTCCAATAAATTCCTTGATTTCAAGGTTCCAAGTTTCATAGGCCTCATTCCTTGAAATATAATACCCCCATTCATCCTAAAAAACCTTAAGTGCAATCATGGCAGCCTTTTTAGACCATGCATCCTGACTTCAAAATGCCCAACCTTATAAAATCTCCTTCCTCTACCCTAGTTGAAACCTCTTTCCCTCCCACCATCTCCTTTTTCAAAAGAGGACTAGTTGTATTTAAGGCAAGTGAAGATCATTTAGATGAGGAGGATATTTCAAGTGAGTACAATGAGAAAATCATCATTAGCAACCCTCTTTGTGCCATTAAATCATTAATTTCAGAGCCACTACAAGAAGAGGATGAACAAAATTAGCTTACACAATAGGGCAGTGCATAGGGGCGAGATGATGAGGTACTCTCTTAGATAAAATCTTCCATTTAGTATGTAAGAAGATGAGGTCAGTCATGAAGCTATAATGAGGGCTCCCATGTAGAAGAGTGAAGATTAATTAAAGGAATATTTCTTTTGAGATGAACTAGGGGAATTTTGTTTGAGCATTGGCATTAAACCATTCTCTATTAAAGGGGGAAAAATGAGTAGAAATAAAAACAAGAGGAAGTGGATGTGTTCCCAACTCAATCACTTGGGTAGGTGCATCCTAATCAGTAGGATGATGAAGAAGCAAAATGCATAAGGCAGGGTGATTTTGATTGCTCAAACTTTGTTTTGATAAGAGGATGCCCTATCAGGTACCTAGCTCGATTGAAATCCATCAAGGAGGAATAATTACATATTTTGCTTAATTTAGAAAATAAAATAGAGCATAAAAAAGAGCAGGATCAAATTTGCTTATCGACTCCAAGATAGTTTTATGTTTAATAAATTGGATTGGGTAAGTGATTTTATTTGTGTTCTTATAATTAGAGAAGTATATCGTTAAATTGTTGACTATTTACTCCTCCATATTTGGTTGGATTCACTCAAGCATGTAAAGTATATTAGATTAGTAAGAAAGGGTAGTTATTTTGTACAACAAATCAATAGCTTTGTTTAGATGTTCTTTTCATCAGTTATTTTAGGATAGGTTAGTTGTTTATTTTTAATAAGTACTTATGCATAGGTCAATACACATTAGGAGTTGTTTCCTTAGGTTATGTTATTTTTCCCTCTTTTTTTGTCTATTTTTTTGTTTTGTTCATGTTTAGGCAAATCCTAGTTTGTTCTCTCCTAGGTTTGAGTTTGTCAGAATCAAAATTGACTCTATGCCCAATATCTTAGAAGGCTACTAAGTTGAAAATGATTAGTAGGCAATCATCTCGAAGAGTTCAACAAAAATGTTGATATTTTTATCCCAAAAATATCATTACATTTGATACTCTAAGGGAGTGTTTCTATTCAAATTTTGTTTTCAATTTCAAGGGACAGAATTAAGAAACTTAAGAAAGAATGGTCAAGGCTTGATGTGTACCTGGATAAAGTCTGCGCACCGTAATTCAGACGCTGTGAGTACTCCTCTTTGGCTGTGGAGGAATGACACCTGCAAAGAAAAGAAGCTTGGACAAAAGAAGGCGTTAAATAGACAAATGGTGGGTTGTCAAGTGAAAGCTTGATCCCAGAAGTATGAAAACTTCCTTAAGGGATATAAACCCACTAATCAACAGAAAGAAATGTCTAATAAATAGCTGAATAATGAAGAACTAAAATGATAAAGAAATGGAATGAAAAAGGGAAGCAAAGACTTACTTGAAAGAAGCTGTCGAACTGGTTACAGTCGCCGGCGTCGGTTGGTAAAGGTGTCGACGTCGGTTAGTCTGCCAATGTCAGTTGGGGTAGGCAAAGGTCTTTGGACGAAGTCTGGTTAAGTCTATGGTTTGTGGACAGAGTTTGGTCAGGGTCTGGGTTTATTTGAATAGTCTGTGGACAGAGTCTGATCAGGGTTTTGGTCTGTGGACAAAGGCCAAAGAAGGGTCTAGGTTTGTTAATAGTCTTGAGACAAAGTTTTTGGGCTTGGTTGAATGGTCTGGGGTCTGAGTCTGAGAGTCTGGTTAAATGGGCAGAATGTATGGTCCGATAGAGGACGGAGGAAACAGGGAAGATGGATAAGTCGAGATTTGGGTCTGGCTTGGTTAATAGTCTGGTCTAGGGAGATATTATTTGAAAGCAAATAACTGAAAAGAGAATAAAAATACAGACAGTATACTTACCTGTGCCTTGTAAAAGGTGTGGTACTGATGATTCCCATACCTGCTATTGATGTAGCCTGTGTGGAGAACCTGTTTTTGATAGAGAACTTGAAGCTGTTGCTATTCTTGAGGAAGAGATTTTGCAGATTGACGGATGGTTCAAGACTCAAGATTGAAGGATTCGTCAGTTGCTTTTGCAAATTAGCTGATTTTTGATCCAGATCCGGAAAGAGTAGAAAGAAATGGTTAAGTATAACCGACGTCAGCAATTTCACTGGCGTCAGCCGACAGGTGACCGACGTCGGCAGGGTTAGAACGGGCAAAACAAGCCACCAAGCCCATTTTTCATCCGCCAAGTGCACTTTCCATTGGAGAATGTTGAGGATTGTGCTAAATACGCATGAGAGTTTGTTAGGCAGTTAGAGAGAGTAGGAATTGGTCTTGGGTGAGTCATAGGATGAGAATTAGTCCAAGGCGAGGTGTCTTAGGTGAGGTGTCATGGGTGATGTGTCAAAGGAGAGGGGGTTAATTCAAAATAAGTTAATTATTTTAAATTAGTAATTGTTAGGAATGGGTTAGGAATGGACTAAGGGGGAAAGTGACCAAGGGTTAGACACTTTTTAGGTGTCTACATTTGCCCCTTTTTGTCTTGTTGGTTGCTCTAAACGAACTGCAAGACAAAAACAGGAGTCGGTTGCCCCAGGTATGGGATAAAGTTGATTTCGTAGACAAAAATAGGTGAAGTTTGGTTGTCCCGATTATGGATGAGGTATCCCCCCTCAAAGCAAGAGTCGAGAGAAAGGAACCTGGAATAGGGCGCTGATTTGATAGAGAGTGGTGAAAAGAAAGGGAAAATAGAGTGAGAACGCTGTAAAAGTTGTGATTGTGCGTACACCATTTCACGAGGATGGTTAGGTCAAATTATCGTAGGTCAAAGGTCGAGGAGTGCCAAAATTAAAGAACTGGGCCCCAGCATTAGTCGTAGCTGATCGGGTTATTCAATCGAGGCTGAAGCTCCAATAGTCATCGTGTTCCAGGTATCCCAGGGTTAGTAAGTGCTCCCGAAAATACGAAAAAGTCACAAGTAGTGCGGATCAACTGGCTTGCAATCCTATACTTGTGAAGGTCAAAAGGTTGCGCACAATTTTGCTAACCAGTCGTGAGGTAGCATACATGCAAAAACAACCAAGGCAAAGTCGCTTTGGAAGTAGTCGCGGTTTAGGAGATGGGCATGATCTCCAATGTCTGGTGGTCGATGGATGGATGCAAAATTGATCCAAGTGTGCCCTAAGGGGCCAAAATGACATGGTCTGAAGGACTTGACTTGATTAGGGACATGATTTTGGTCATTTGGAAAAGGGATGAAGTTTTAAGGTTGCCGACGTCGGTTATATAACCAAGGTTGGTGTCCAAAAGAGACCGACATCGGCGAAAGTCAACCGACGTCGGTGGATTAGGGCACGCTGATGCCGACATCGGTGGCCTGCCAAATCTAACAAAACCAAATTGGTAGCCCACCAAAAGTCATTTGCTATATTTGACAAAGTGAAAAAGTGAGCTCTAGATTTTGTTGAGTGAAAGTGACTCCAAGTTGAGCGGTGCAGCAACGTGAGGTGGCAGAGAGACATTGGTGGAAAGAAGGAGTTGATTGGATGTTGCAAGGACGCGTGTGGACCAGGTGAAGTGTGCAGAGCCATTGGGATAGAAGAGATGGTAGAGGGGAGTAGAGGACCCATGGGAGGTCCACCACTAGCGGCACTGATCGTGCCACCACGCCGGCGATGCCGGGATGAGGTAGGAGGGTCTCTGAACCCTATTTGATACATTTAGGTTTTGAAGTTAGTTTTTGAAATTTTTGTTATTTGAGGTAGAAATCGAGGGGGAGGGTAGTTAGGAAGGTGGGTAAAGAGTCTAGGATAGGTTAGGAGTGATTTAGAGGGTTTTTTGGGGGGTTTAGGAGAGGAAATGGGGAAGCCCTAAAAATTAGGGCTCGCCCCATTCCGCCCTAGGGCCGAACCAGTCACCGACGTCGGTGATTCCGCCAGTGTCAGCCGACCAACGACCGGTGTCAGTCACTATCCCACCGACGTCAGTCACTAAGTGACCGACGTCAGTTAGGTGAGTGCCGTTGCCGGCATGCTAACCGATGTCAGTGGCTGCCTAGTCAGAAATGGTTCTGAAAAATGGTCAAGCTGAGAGGTCGAAGCTACGCCAAGGGCTTCCTGGGTGTCGGGGTAAGTATAGATAGTCAGAATGGTTGGTAAAATAAGAAAAGTAGGAATAATTTAACATGAGATTGACCCTGTATGGATGCAGGTGAGGGAGACTCTGATGTTGTGAGATCGCCTCCCGACCTTGCTGACACGGATGTGCGGAGGCATGTCTATCGAGGAGTGGGCGCAAATGAGCGCAGTCAGGCTAGGCAGGTTGAGACGCTACTATAGAGTGGTGAGGGACGTGAGCCTTATGGTGGATTTGATCGAGCAGTGGGACCATGCCACCAACACTTTCCACCTGCCTACAAGTGAGATGACGGTCACGGTCGAGGATGTGTACCAAATTTTATGGTTGTCGATACACGGAGCTGACATCTATGCGTGCTCGAGAGAGGTGCATGATATCCATATGGTCACGCTATTTAGGGAGCACGTCATGGAGACGAGCTACCATTCAGCGAGTTTTGCTTATGAGCCGTTGTATGCGGCGGATGAGGACGCACATCGGCTGGTGATTTTGATGATGATCGGCATCACAGTCTATGTGTTGCCGAATGCGGAGGGAGGTAGGTTCTCGGTGGCCATGACCGGGGTTCTGATGGACATGATGGAGCAGCAGACAGTGTTCACTTAGGTGCCCATCTTTTTGGCCCAGGTATACAGAGAGCTATGGGGCATCAGTCAACGACGATGGTACAGCCTGTGTGTAGGCCACCTTTTGCACTGCTGGGCATACGAGCACATAGTGGTTATGCGACCTCTCGGCCTCCTAGTGGTGATCCAGGCCAGTTTTAGGGTGGGATTCAGGCAATGGCATGAGGTTATGGTGCAGACATGGGTGGACAGAGTGGTTAGAGATATTGACTACTACAGGGGAGTGCTGGAGGGCTTGATCCCTACAGACATCGTCTGGAGACCATACTTGGTCTATTCAGCGTTCAGAGACCAGGGAGAGCAGCTGGTTGGTGTTCAGAGCAGGCGATGGATCAGAGGCAGATGAGTCAGCGAGCTCGAGAGGATTCCAACTGAGAGAGTGCAGTGCCAGTACGGGCTGCTACAGGATGTTCCTCCCGCCTTCCCACAGTACAGGTGGGATGACATAGAGGCACCACTCCCACTACCAGAGGAGACAGAGGACCCTAATTTTGAGGAGTTGCTTGTAGGACCTGGGATAGTTGACCCTGGTTGCACAGAGGCTTACATGGCATGGTGGGTAGGGTAGTATAGAGGCGTATAGATGGGTCCCCAGCCAGATCTATAGGCTGTTACGAGGGAGCAGGATACAGCTCGCGAGGAGAGGGACACTGCACGGCAGGAGAGAGACACGGCTCAAGCCTAGGTCTCAGTTTTGCAGGGATGGCTGGCAGGGGTTATAGGGCAGCTGACAGAGATGACAGGTCAGGTGGCAGCATTGACAGCGTAGGTCACTCTGTTACAGGGACAGCTGGCTGTAGCCTAGGCACAGGCAGTGGCAGGTCAGAGTTTTGGAGGGCAAGGCCCACTGTAGCAGCCATCATTTTCATAGGGGGCAGGACCATCAGTATCAGTGCATCGAGGTCAGCCACAGCCACAGGGGTCAGGACAGGCCATAGGAGCAGGGCAGATGGGTCCACCATAGACTGTATCTCTAGTGAGATATAGTGATGCGCTGGACAAGATCACGTATTATGAGAGAGCCATCAGAGGGTTCCCCCAGATACAACGATACTCAAAGATGCAGGCAGAGCAGAGCCGACAGAGATCGATGTCACGAGCGATGGCTTCTAGGTCGCATAGATGGTAGAGATCAGAGGGAGGAGAGGATACAGCCTCTTCTCGGCCACCGCCACCACCACCACAGCCACAGCCTTGAGGGCAGCCCTAGAGATGTATTATTTTTGATGTATATACCGGCCTGTGAGCTAAAGACAAGAGATGTATGATGAGAGAGAAAGACAGACACAGATTATGTCTTTTTGTATAAAAACTATTTTTGATATATATATATATGTGATGAGATTTTAGCTATTGATGTGTTATGGAGATTTTGTAGATGTTTAATGTTTGCAGCATTTTTCATGTGTTTCATGATGCATGTTTTGATATGATATTTATGATGATTATGATGATGTTAATGATGAGAATGATGTAAATGATTATGTTATGTTTAATGATTTATATGATGATGATGCTTGATGAAAATGAATGTGATGATCACAATGTTTATGAAATGGCTATATGATGATGACTTTAGTTTAGATGATGATAGATTATATGATGATGACTGTATATTAGATGATGATAGATGTTATATTGAATGTTTAACTTGTGGATGATGCGAATGTTTAATGAGTTATGATGGATGAAATTGATGACTAATGACTTATAAAAATGAGAGTATACTAATGATTATGTGAATATGTGATGGACTGTGTTGTGATTGACAGGTGACGAGAGAAGGAGATAGAAGAAAGTGACGAAGAAAATGGCCGAGCTAACCCCAGAAGACCCCATGTCAACTGAGTGCTGCCTACATAGCCCCTGTCATTAGGGCCTCAGGCCGATGTAGTTCTCCCCAAAGGGAGGAAGAGTGTCAAAGTGGATGATTGATTTTGGTCGAGGTCAAGGTCGAAGTTATGGTTATGGTCATGGTCATGGTCGTGGTCATGGTCATGGTCATGGTCGAAAAGGGTTTGTTTGAATGTGACTAAAGTGCAAGAGATAAGTGAAAGGCATATTTGCTCTTTCATTGACAAGGACCAAAGGATAGCATAGATAGGGATTATTAGAACCAAGAACCCCATTAATGCGTTGCGTCGTTGACCATAAGTTGTGTTAGAGCGGTAATCGAATCACTTTTACATTAAAGTGAGCTCGAAGTCCCTTGAGCAGGTGTTAGGATAGGAGAAAAAAAAGGGTAACCCGTTTTAAGAGCAGAGATAACTTTGCCCCTTTGTTTAGGAGACCCTGAGACAAGTATAAATCAAGTCCATGACCCCTTTTTTTTTTTTTTTTTTTGGAGGCTGATCAATACGGGAAGCCTATATAGTGATGTCATTGTGCTTTGGTGGTCAGTTTGTGAAGCTGATCGATGCGAGAAGCTTCTAAGATAGTGCTGTTATTGCCAGTTTAGTCATAGCCATCCTTCGAGGGATTGGTCTAGATTTTTGCAAGAGGGCTTTTGAATAGCTGTCCTTCTAGGGAGCAGTCTATTAGCTACAGCAATGATAGTACAGCTGTCCTTCAAGGGAGCAGTCTGCCTTTTTAAGTTTGAGCTTGAGATAGTGACCTTAGATATTTTGACATCTTGACTTATTGTTGATAGGTATTGAGTCATGGACAAGACTTATAAAAGTTTAAGGGCTCCCGTGTTGTAGGACAAAATATTCATACTGTATAAAAGGGTTTTAGAGGATTTGTTACGGGAAATAGGGTTGAAGGAAAATGGATTTTAAGAGGATGGGGGATTGCTCAAGGGATGAGCTCAAGTTAAATGTTAAGTAAATGAGTACTCAACTAGCAGTAGAATGGTCGTAGATGCAACACATTAAGGGGTTCAGTCTCTGGTCGGCCTTCAAGAGAAGACAGACGATAAGTCCCTGATCCGTACTTGTGCGTGATTATGTAAGGTCCGAGCCAATTAGGAGCAAACTTGCCGCGTTTACTTCACTCCATATTAGTCACATGCTGATTCTCTTTGAGGATGAGATCTCCGATATTAAAGTCTCATTCTCTCAGATTTTTGTTATAGGCTCGTCTAATTCAATTTTGATAGACGTGGAGATGATTAAGGGCAATAAGATGACGCTCGTCAAGTAACTCTAATTGAGCTAAACGATCTTGACGAAAGTCATCATTGGAAAGGATGTCTTGTAGAGAAATGCAAAGAGATGGGATCTGTACTTCGAGAGGTAAGACGGCCTCTGTTCCGTACATGAGAGAAAAAGGGGTAGCACCCGTAGAGGTTCGGATACTAATGCGGTAGGCCCACAAAGCAAAGGGAATGTGAATGTGCCAGTCCCTGCCTGTGTCGTTGACTACCTTCATGAGAATTTTAGTCAGAATTTTGTTGGAAGCCTCAGGCTGCCCATTTGCTTGTGGGTAGTAAGGCGAAGAGAAACTGAGCTTGATGCCAAATGAATCGCATAGCTTTTGGATAGTTTTGTTTTTGAAGGACTTGCCATTATCGATGATGATTTTATGAGGGACACCGAAGCGACAAATGATGTGGTTATTGATGAAGTCGACGATTTTATCAGCTTTTGTGGAGACAAGAGGAATAGCTTCCACCCACTTGGTGAAATACTCAGTGGCTGTGATGATGGACTGATGACGAAGAGATGAATGAGGATTAATCTCACCGATGAGATCTAAACCCCACTATGAAAAAGGCCAGAAATCCTGAGCAACTTGTAAGGCGTGGCTGGGAAGGTGGAGCAAGTTAGCATGCTGCTGACACTTGACGCATCGCTGAACATAATCGCTACAGTCTTGATGAAGAGTAGGCCAATAATAGCCTAGACAAAGGATGCGCTTGGCAACCGAATTTCCACTGAAGTGCCCACCACAAATCCCGTCGTGGGTTTGCTTAATGGCATGAGAGGCTTCAGTGGAGGTGAGACAGCGAAGAAGGAGGCCATCGAAACCTCGCTTATAAAGAAGGCCACCTAGCATGGTGTATCGAGTAGTGTGTTTGATGAAAGCTCGCCGTGCATTGCTAGAGAGGTTTGGGGGAATGAGAGAAAGAGATAAGTAGTCCACGAGTTGGTTATACCAGTCATCCCGTGGGCTAGTGTCTATAGTGTTGATATGGTCAATGTTAGGAGAGAGATAGGAAGGCAATGGCAGATGATGTACCATGACAAAAAGCTTGGATGCAGATGAAGAAGACGGGATATGCGAGGCAAGAGATGCCATGGTGTCAGCAAACTTGTTTGTAGATCGAGGAACAGTCTGCAAGAGGTAATGGTCAAAGGATGCAAGGAGAATGTCAGTACGATTTTTTTACCTTTGCAAAATTTCATTTTTGTAGAGGTATGAACCGTTGACCTGATTGACGACGAGCTGCGAGTCACCAAAGATGTTGATGGTCTTGATGTTGAGAGAAAGGGCAGTCTGAAGTCCCAAAATTAAGGCCTCGTATTCGGCCATATTATTGGTACAGTCGAGTTTAAAAGATAGAGGCATGGGCTCCCCTTCGAGAGGGATGAGAATAACCCTGGTGCCTCCACCAAGTTGACATTTGGATCCATCAAAGAACATGGTCATTTGATAGACGGTGTCATCAGTGGAAAGCGTGGCGATGGACTCGTCAGGAAACTCGCAGTGAGATGGTTGATTGTCAGGGAGAGGAGCATCAGCTAGTTGATCAGCGATTGTTTGCCCCTTTATGGATTTTTATTTGGCTGGGAAGGTGGAGCAAGTTAGCATGCTGCTGACACTTGACGCATCACCGAACATAATCGCTATAGTCTTGATGAAGAGTAGGCCAATAATAGCCTAGATGAAGGATGCGCTTGGAAATCGAATTTCCACTGAAGTGCCCACCATAAATCCCATCGTGGGTTTGCTTAATGGCATGAGAGGCTTCAGTGGAGGTGAGACAGCGAAGAAGGAAGCCGTCGAAACCTCACTTATAAAGAAGGCCACCTAGCATGGTGTATCGAGTAGTGCGTTTGATGAAAGCTTGCCACGCATTGCTAGAGAGGTTTGGGGGAGCGAGAGAAAGAGATAAGTAGTCCACGAGTTGGTTATACCAGTCATCCCATGGGCTAGTGTCTATAGTGTTGATATGGTCAATGTTAGGAGAGAGATAAGAAGGCAACGGCAGATAATGTACCATGACAAAAAGCCTAGATGCAGATGAAGAAGATGGGATATGTGAGGCAAGAGATGCCATGGTGTTGACAAACTTGTTTGTAGATCGAGGAATAGTCTGCAAGAGGTAATGGTCAAAGGATGCAAGGAGAATGTCAGTACGATTTTTGTACCTTTGCAAAATTTAATTTTTGTAGAGGTATGAACCATTGACTTGATTGACGATGAGCTGCGAGTCACCGAAGATGTTGATGGTCTTGATGTTGAGAGAAAGGGTGGTCTGAAGTCCCAAAATTAAGGCCTCATATTCAGCCATATTATTGGTACAGTCGAAGTTGAGTTTAAAAGACAGAGGCATGGGCTCCCCTTCGAGAGGGATGAAAATAACCCCGGTGCCTCCACTGAGTTGACATTTAGATCCGTCAAAGAACATGGTCATTTGATAGATGGTGTCATCAGTGGAAAGCGTGGCGATGGACTCGTCAGGAAACTCATAGTGAGATGGTTGATTGTCAGGGAGAGGAGCATCAGCTAGTTGATCAGTGATTATTTGCCCCTTTATGGATTTTTGTTGGACAAATTCAAGGTCAAACTCAGCAAGCAGCATGAGCCACCGAGCCATACGTTGATTCTGATATGGCTTGGAGTGCATGTACTTGAGAGGGTCGGTGTGGGTGATGACAAAAGTTTTATGGTTAAGAAGATAGTGGCGAAGCTTAGTAGCAGCAAAGACTAACGCCAAACAGAGTTTCTCGGTATGGGTGTATCGAGTTTCATAGTCGACTAATGTTCGGTTGATGTAATAAACCGCTTGCTCGCGGTGATGCTCGTCTCGATGCGCAATCATGGCACCTAACGAATGATTAGTGGCTGAGATATAGAGGTAAAAGGGTTTGTTGTTTTGAGGTGGAATGAGGACAGGTGGGGATATCAGATAGCGTTTAAGGGCTTCAAAAGCCTCTTGACAATCCTTATCCCATGTAAAAGAGATGTCTTTTTTGAGAAGATGATGAAAAGGTTGGCAGCGATCAGAGAGCTGCGAGATGAAACGTTGAATAGACTGGAGTTTCCATTGCAAATTGCGAAGCTGCTTGAGATTGGATGGAGGCGGCATTTCGAGAATAGCGCGGATCTTGGCGGGATCTATCTCAATGCCACGAAAAGAAATAATGAAGCCTAGAAGCTTACCAGAGAGGACCCCAAAAACACATTTCTTGGGGTTAAGGTGAACATTGTATTGAAGAAGATGAGAAAAGATGATTTTGAGAATGGTCAGATGATCACAGCGAAGTTTGGACTTGCCTAAGAGGTCATCCACATAATCCTCAATGATTTTGTGAAGGAGATCGTGGAAAATGTAGGTCATAGCACGCTGATAAGTGGCACCTGCATTCTTTAAGCCCAAAGGCATGACCTGATAGCAAAAAGTCCCCCATGGGGTAATGAAAGTGGTCTTGTGTTGATCTTCCGGTGCAACCAGGATTTGATTATATCTTGAAAACCCATCCATGAGAGATAACATCTCATGGCCGGCCGTGAGATCAACGAGCTGGTCAATGTTTGGAAGAGGAAAGTCATCTTTGGGACAAGCCAAGTTAAGGTCATGGTAGTCCATACAGATTCAGATTCCCCCAGTCGCTTTGGTAATAGGAACGATGTTGGATACCCACTGCGGATAGTCAATGGGTTGGATAAAAGAGACAGAGAGAAGACGCTAAAGCTCCTCTTTGACCAGAAGTGCAACACGAGGATGCATTTTGTGAAGCTTTTGCCTAACAGGCTTAGCCTCAGGGTTTGTGATGATGTTATGGGTTTGCGATGGTAGGGCCAATGCCAGGCATGTCGCTGTAAGTCCAGGCAAAGGCCTTGCTATGGTCGGAGAGGAACTGGGTATAGTCAAGCTGTTCCTAAGTGTCTAAAGATTGTCCAATCTTTAAGACATGAGGAACACTAGAAGATGGAAGGTTAATGTTAATGGTCGATTCATTTAACATAACCTGTGTTTCAGAAGGGAGGGAGCGCTGGATAAAAAAATCGTCGGCAACCATATAGGTAAGAATAGCGTCGTCATCTACGTAGTGAACAGTGTTAATGGTTGCGGATTCATCGTCTATCATGCTGGGATAAACGAGAGGAAGAGATTTGGGAACCCCATTGAGTTGATAGGTTAGGGGTTCCAAAAAGATGGTGTTTATACCAAAAAAAAACTAGGAGGGATGGAAACCACCGACTCCGTAGGTGAGGAAGGAAGAACAGGCGAGTCTGAAATAGATTGGTTGATGGCGGGTTCGGGGTAAGGAATTTTAGAAGCCTTAATGGGCTCTTGATAACCCAAGCCATAGCGTTTCTTAGCATAATCGTCATTGGGTGATTCAATAGGCTGATGAGAGCCTTGTTCGTATCGCCCAAAGCCAAACCCCTTCCATGCACACCTATAAAGGTAGGTATGTGCAAAGGTGGGGTTGCCAAGAAAAGAGAAATCAGAAGTGAATAGTTGAGGTGAAGTAGAAGGATTCCCGTCAGTAGGAGCTTGATCCAGCCCCCTGTAGACGAGGTTCGTTCAAAGGCTAGGAGGTCCATAAGGAATGACCATTCCAAGCTGACAGTCATAGGTTGGAGTCTGATGGAGTTGTCCATACTCTTGAGGATTCTGGAACATGTCTAGAGTAAGGAGGCGATATTCCCCCAGTGAAAGTGTTTGGAAGATGTCATCCATAGGGTCCTTAGTTGTTGTTTGGGAAGGTGAAGTGATGGCCATTGTTGTTTGTGCACTAGTTGACGCTTCCGCAGATGGAGTGGATGTTTGGATTGGTGTTTTGATAGGGATAAGGACATCATTTGGTCGATAAGTAGTATTACAAGTTTTAAAAGGAGAGGGGTCAGCTGGAATGACATGGACTTGTTTGTCATGTTCAAATTTGACACAACGATGAAGAGTTGAAGGGATGCAATCCATGGCACGGATCCAAGGTCATCCTAAGAGCATGTTGTATTGGAATTCTCCTTCAATAATGTAGAAGAGCTTTGGGATTGTGTGCGGACCAACGCGAATGTGAAGGACAACAGTGCCAATGGTGTTGGTGGTAGTATCGTTAAAAGATCTAAGGATTGCGTCAATTTTTGAGATGCAATTCTTGGGAAGGGCTAATTAGTCAAAGGCATGGGTTGAAATGATATTAATGCTTGCACCCCCATCAGTCATAACTCGCTTAATGCGGGTTCGATCGATGTAGGTGGTGATGAAAAGAGCAGTGTCCTGATCTTCCAAGGTAGTGGTAGGAATCTCAGAATCACTGAAGGTGATGGAGGCGACAGGTGAGAAGGAATGGACTAGGGCAGCGAGTGGTTGAAGGTCTTCAGGTTGGACCTCTGCTACCTATAAGGCTTTGATAAGGGCTTGACGGTGCTGAGGGGAGCTTTGGATTAGGTCGTATAGGGTCATCTTCACAGGTGTTTGGTGAAGTTGTTTAATCATGGAGTCTTTAATCGCCTCAGAAGAAGCGGGTTGTGATGGACCTAAGATGGAAATTTTGGCTTTGGGTGGTTGAGATGGCTGGACAAAAGGATAGGTCCAAGGGATAGCATCTTTTTCCTTCGCTTTATCCTTCTGTGACCTAGTGGCGATATGGATGGCATTGATTTCAAAAATGGGTGGTGAAGGAGATAAAGGGGTTATAGGTTGTCGATGAGATGTTGACGCGTTTGAAGAAGTCGAAGGGTTATGAGAAGTCAAGGGTTGGTCAAGAGTGTCCTCAAAGTGAAGAGTGTCATTCTCCAGATGTTGGCGGATGACAGCTTTGAGAGCACAACAAGCCTCGGTATCGTGTCCTGGCATACGATGATATAAACAAATCTTCGTATCATCGAACCAGGAAGGTTTAGACCCGAGAGGTTGGAAAGGCCTGATGGGTGGAAGGGTTATGTTTGAGGTCTGCAGAAGTCTGTGTAATATCAGAGAATATGATCCTGCTAAAGGATCCATTACTGCTGATGTGGGCGACACTGGCGACTTTTGCTTAGGCAGAGTCGGAAGAGATTTCCATACCACCTTGTGAGTTGACAGTGCGGCGACAGGTGGAGACCGCACTTTGTTGGTGGGAGATGTTGTCTTTCTGACAGAAGGTAGGTTGGAAGTAGGCAAAGGAAGCAAAGGGGGCAACTAGTTTTGTCTAAAGGATGGAGTAGGAATGACTCTAGTTAGGGTCGAAGGATGGGGGCCCAAAATGGAGGGCAGTGATGACGGAGGAGGAGGCGTTCACCTCTATGGTTTGACAGTCTTCTTTGATTTGATTGGAAGACTACTGTCAGTTAAGCTATGGTCTAGGTCCACCTTCACTTGCGGATGAGTGAGGGTAGAGGTAGGGTGAACGCTAAGTGATTTGACAGGTTTGGTTAAGATAGATTCGGGTTTTGGTTTTGACGAGGTTGGTTGAGGTTTAGAGACGGGAGTCTGGTTTTTGCTGATGGTCTTGGGAGGTTGCGCCTTGGGAGGATTAGCAGCATGAGATGAAAGGGCACGGGCATTTTGAATTGTTTTGAGATGATCCCACAATATCTGTCGTTCCATTTTCTTCGCAAAGAGAAGTCCAATTTTCTCTACTAATTGGGAAAATGGTTGGCAAGATGATGAAGGGGAGTTGATTTTTTGAGAAGATGTTGATGTTTGGATGGCCGAAGACAAGATGGAAGTAGAAATCTTAGTCTCGAGGCATGATGAAGTTGTGATAGGTTCGTCTTTGATTGGAGATGAAGGAGAGGTAGGTTCTTCCCTGGGAGGAGAAGAAACAGGAGAATGGGGCTCCTCAAGCGGGTAAAGGGAAGGAATGATTGTGCCCTCCACTTGCGGTCGAGGAGTGGGAAAAGTTAAGTCCTCCATGGGTAATAAGAAAGAAGACGGTGAAACGGGTGGTGCTAGTAGGGTCAAGGCATCCTCCAAAATGAGAGAGGTTGAAGGAGAACTAACCGGGGAAAGAGGCTCGTCCACATGTGTTGGACTAACTTCTTGAGGTTGATTGAAGATGAGGGGCAAGACCGTATTGACTGTTTGGATATTATGTTCTTGAGAGTTGTCAATTAAGGTCTAGACGTTATTTTGGGCTGGCGGATGATTGGGAAATGGTTGCCTGAAGATGTCAATGCCCTGATTAGGAGGTGCATTGGGGTTATCTAAGACAAGATCACCCTTTTCAAGCATGTCCTGAATAATAGTTTTAAAGGTTTTACAATTATCCGTGTCATGACCTTTGACACGGTGGTAGTTGCAGAAGTCATTTTCCCTATACCACGTAGGGATGGCGCGCGAAGGGTCAAATTGCAGAGGTGGTCGGATCTGGGGGAGATTGATGGCCCCCTGTTTGACTAGTTTTTCCATGACAGATGCATAAGACTCTCTGATTAGAGTATATTGTCTTTGTACGTATCTCTGCTGGAATTGGCGAGTGGCGCTCTGAGATGTAGATGGCTCAGGCTGGTTAGTTGAAGGGGAAGAGGAGGATGATCTAACAACCACAGCGTTTGCTAAAGTTTTAGATTTAGAGTTAGAAGAGGAAGGTTTTGAAGATGAGTCATTGGTCTTGGAGTTAGGATTCTTACTCCGCAACTTGACTTTATTCTCCTCAACGGCACGTGTCTCGAGTTTGCGGGCCATTGTGAAGGCTTCATCAAATGTACGGAAGGTTTGAACCTGTAAGGTGGAAGAGATGTGTTTAGCACAGGCTCAGGAGAAAAGTTCAATGAGTTCAGGCTGAGGTAAGGAGAAGGAGAGTTGATTGATAAGACCTCTCCATCAAGCAACAAAATCAGCTATGGATTTGTCCTCGAATTAGCAGATAGAGTAGAGGTCTGTGATTGAGACCTTCTTGGTGATGTTGATGGAGAAATGATCAAGGAAGAGTTGGGCCAGCTGTGTAAATGTGAAGAGGGAATGACTGGGAAGGGAGCTATACCAGTCAAGTGCAGCACCCGAGAGAGACATAGGAAACGTGCGTAAAAGCAACGCATCATCGTGGGCAATAAGATAACAGGCATGTCTAAATGCCCATAAGTGTTGTTGTGGGTCTTCCTTGCTTTGAAAGCGAGAAAATTTCAGAAGTTCCCACTGGCTGGGGTATGGTCTAATTGAGATGGACGGATGAATGGGCTCATTGCAAATTTGCTCATATGAGAGAGCATTGCGTGAGCCAGAAACAGAAGTTTCTAGGCTGGACATCTTATCCATCAGCATTTTGATGATATCTGCTGACGGATTGGAAGGTGGAGCGCCCCCTAGATTGTAAGGTGCTTGAAAGAGATTGGGAGGGATATATGATGTGGTTGGTTGTGTGGACGCAATATACGGGTAACTAGTTGTTGGGATGGAAGTTGAAGGAAAGGGCACTTGTGTTGTGGGGTTGGTAGGCATGAATTGGATAGGAGCTATTAAAGATGGTTGAGGTGTGGCCGGATTTGTTGAAGGATAGACGGTTACTCTTGTATTGATTGGTGCAAGAGTAGAGGGGATGGAGACTACTAAGTTTTGGAAAGGATTTGGTTGAGTTGTTTGATGTTGAGGGAGTATTGGAACCCCCATAGAAGTAGGTCTAGATGGAGAGGCTAGATTTTGAAGGTAAGAGACGGTTGGGTTGTTGGTTGAAGTGTTGGCCTGATTGTCTATAGGCTGAATGATAGGTGTTATTGATGTGGTCATTGTTGTGGCCAAAGAAGTGGGCATCCCATGGATTTGGTTGCCCAGAGGGTCTCACGTTTGGTTGTGTGCGAGATAGTGTTGCAAGGCTTTGGCATTAAGGTCCAGGAATCGTGCAAAGTCTTGGTCCCCTTCTGGGACAATAGGAGTTTGAGGCGGGGTTGAGCGAGTTGGAGTTCTTTCAGTCTCCGAGTGCAACTCCATTATAGGACTAGTTATAGATGGTGAAGGTGGGAGCGGTTGTTATCTTGCGTGGTCAAGAAGTGCCTTGGTTTGAGTGCGTGTCAAAACCATTCAAGGCAAGAAAGGGTCAGGTTTCAGAAGACTGTGTTTTCTCAGTTCCAAAAACTCAAAAAGGGTGTCTAGACAGCAAGAAGGTTGGTTTTTAAGCTTGCTATTTTTTTTGATGAAAAAGTTTGACAGTGACCGATGTCGGTAAAGGAACCGATGCCGGTGAAGAAGACTGTCGATGTCAGTCAGATAACCGATACCGGTGAATAAAAGCTGCCGACGTCGGTTATAAGGCTGATGTCAGTAACTGTGTTTTCTAGAAACTCAAAAAAACTGAAAGTTTTTGGAAAAGAAGAAAGCGTCCTTACCAGCTCAAAAAACCAGACAAAAATAGAGAAAAAGATGAAGGCAAATAGATCCTAACGTAAAATTCCTAAGAATAATTTTATTAAGATCGTGTTGGCTTATGCCTTAAAGAGTGTTTGGAAGTTGGGTTTGTGAGACAGGGCCTAAAAGAGGTAGTCTAAAGATGGTTTCAGGAATGTTAAGGCGCTCAAAAAATCTGTATTAGCTTCCGTACAGGCCTGGTGCTAAGGAGCAAGCTCCCCTCACTGCACGATTCTAGTGGTTAGCTGGTTTCGCTTAGCCAAAATATACTTTCACTATAGTTTAGACTCTGCTAGAGAACAGAGTTGGCTTTCCCCTTGGTGGTGAAATCCAAGTAGGATTGTCGGGTTGGGTAAGGTATCCGCTGGGTGATGAAATCCCAGTCGGGCCTTATCTCAAGTGAGTTTTATGTTTAGTTAAGTGCAAGTGGTCTGGTAGTGTAACATCAAGTCATCTACGGTTTATTCAATATGCGGTTGTTAAGTTACTAAGTGTGGACTAAAGAAAGTGCAAGCAAGCAGAAATGCAATGCAAAGTGTTTTAAGCCCCAAAATTGAAATATATTAAATTGGAATGAAGACAAGTTGGAGAAAGGGTTGAAGAAAATGATTTTCTTACTAGACTAGAAATGCAAGAAAAAGAAAGAGTTCTTTTTATTTACTGCTTATAATGTCTTTAAGAAAGAGAAGAGAAAGAGGTGAATAAGGAGAAACCTAATGCACCTAAATGAAAAGAAGGAAAAGAAAACCCAAAGAAGGCCCTAAGGGTCCCACTGGGCGTGCCAGAATGTTTCTATTCAAATTTTGTTTTCAATTTCAAGGGAGAGAATTAAGAAACTTAAGAAAGAATGGTCAAGGCTTGATGTGTACTTGGATAAAGTCTACGCACCGTAATCCAGACGCTATGAGTACTCCTATTTGGCTGTGGAGGAATGAAACCTGCAAAGAAAAGAAGCTTGGACAAAAGAAGGCGTTAAATAGACAAATGGTGGGTTGTCAAGTGAAAGCTTGATCCCAGAAGTATGAAAACTTCCTTAAGGGATATAAACCCACTAATCAACAGAAAGAAATGTCTGATAAATAGCTGAATAATGAAGAACTGAAATGATAAAGAAATGGAATGAAAAAGGGAAGCAAAGACTTACTTGAAAGAAGCTGTCGAATTGGTTACAGTCGCCGGTGTCGGTTGGTAAAGGTGCCGACGTCGGTTAGTCTGTCGATGTCGGTTGGGGTAGTGACCTGCGTCGGTCGGGGCAAAGGTCTTTGGACGAAGTCTGGTTAAGTCTATGGTCCGTGGATAGAGTTTGGTCAGGGTCTGGGTTTATTTGAATAGTCTGTGGATAGAGTCTGATCAGGGTTTTGGTCTGTGGACAAAGGCCAAAGAAGGGTCTAGGTTTGTTAATAGTCTTGAGACAAAGTTTTTGGGCTTGGTTGAATGGTCTGGGGTCTGAGTCTGAGAGTCTAGTTAAATGGGCAGAATGTATGGTCCGATAGAGGATGGAGGAAACAAGGAAGATGGATAAGTCGAGATTTGGGTCTGGCTTGGTTAATAGTCTGGTCTAGGGAGATATTATTTGAAAGCAAATATCTGAAAAGAGAATAAAAACATAGACAGTATACTTACCTGTGCCTTGTAGAAGGTGTGGTACTGATGATTCCCGTACCTGCTGTTGATGTAGCCTGTGTGGAGAACCTATTTCTGATAGAGAACCTGAAGCTGTTGTTGTTCTTGAGGAAGAGATTTCGTAGATTGACGGATGGTTCAAGACTCAAGATTGAAGGATTCGTCAGTTGCTTCTGCAAATTAGCTGATTTTTGATCTGGATCCAAAAAGAGTCGAAAGAAATGGTTAAGTATAACCGACGTCGGTGATTCCACCAGCGTCGGCCGACAGGTGACCGATGTCGGCGGGGTTAGAATGGGCAAAATAAGCCACCAAGCCCGTTTTTCATCTGCCAAGTGCACTTTCCATTGGAGAATGTCGAGGATTGTGCTAAATACGCATGAGAGTTTGTTAGGCGGTTAGAGAGAGTAGGAATTGGTCTTGGGTGAGTCATAGGATGAGAATTAGTCCAAGGCGAGGTGTCCTACGTGAGGTGTCATGGGTGATGTGTCAAAGGAGAGGGGGTTAATTCAAAATAAGTTAATTATTTTAAATTATTAATTGTTAGGAATGGGTTAGGAATGGACTAAGGGGGAAAGTGACCAAGGGTTAGACACTTTTTAGGTGTCTACAGGGAGACCCACTTTGTTTTTTAGCAAAAGACCATTAAGCCTTCAAAAAACCCATCTTTCCTTTTTTCCTTGTAGAATCCAGAACTCTGAATGCAATTTGTACTTTTCAAATTACTTTGTGGGTTCTAGATCCCACAAATCACCAAAATTCCCTTTCAATAGAAACCAAAACCCAGTGTGCACTTTGTACATTTTCACAATGTGCAAAATACATGGTGAGATCCAAATCCCTCAAAGAACCAAAATTCATTTTTAGTGGAAACTGGAACCCTATACGCACTTTGCACATTTGTACAATGTGAAAAATGCATTTCAGGATCTAGATTCTATGAAATACTAACACCTAGTAACCAGTGAAACCTAAAACTCACCATGCACTATGTACATTTTCACAATGTGCAAAATGCATGATGGGCTCTAGATCCTGCCATGCACCCATCTAGAAAAATTTGAAACTCAATGTGTACATTGCACATTTTCACAATATGCAAAGTACATGACAGGCTCTAGATCCTACCAAACTTATAACGCCCAACCTCCATGGGAACCTTTAGGTGCTTCTAGAACCTCTAACCTCCATGGGAACCTTTAGGTGCTTCTAGTATCTCCAACCTCCATGGAAATTTCTAGGTGCTTCTAGCACCTCCAACCTTTGTAGGAACCTTCAGGTGCTTCTAGCACCTCCAACCTCTATGGGAAATTTAGGATCAGTATGAAATGATTAGAGACAAAAGGAAAATATTGAAGGAATAGATCAGTAAGGAATTTCATGAGAGAACTATTTGATGTTGAGAAAGAGAAAACATATTTTACACTTTATATTTTTTATAATGTTGAAGTTACAAAAAATCATAAGTGCAAATTTCACTTTCCATTTTGACAAGAATATATTGATAAAAAAATGTAAAGTCATGAAGTATAAATTGCACAGTTCCTTTTTGGTAAAAAGTGATAAAGACTTAGATGTTTTAAAAGTCTCACTTTAGATTTTGCAAGCTAGGGTTTGCATGAAAAGAACCTTGAAATTAATTTTCATTGTTATCTTTTATTTAGAAAAGCTAAGTTCTATTTTGGGTGCCACTTCTTTCATGGAGAGCAATTTTTAGTAACTATCAAATTAGTAAGCCTTGCATGAAGATATTCAATTCCAGCCATGTCATGTTATGCCCAAGATCATGCCCAACGAGTGCATGGTATGTTACAACTGTTTCACAAGTCCCAAATGCTAGAAATAGAAGATATCACCTCTTTTTGCATGAGTATTTTTAAATCTACATGATTTTCTGAACTGAGTGTTCAAGTTTCAATAACTACATGTATTCAATGACATATTTTGTATAAATATGGGCGGACCCCATGGCCCAATCTATATTTTTGTTTTTCATTATATTTTGAATCTATTTTCTACAAGTTGTAACCTTTGGAGAGAAATAAGTTGAAGTTATGTCTTTATTGTATTTGGAATCTCTATATTGTGCAAAGTTATCTGATTTTGTATGGAATCTCTATCGTTTATTTCAGTCTCAAGAAAATTCACATGTGGTATTTTACCCTCTTGATAATATTGTTTGGAATAAAGATTCATTTTCATTTTCTAAAGAATAGCTAAAATATTGCCTCTAATTTCTAAATTGGCATAACTATATGCTTAAAATAAATTTAATCTATTTTATGCTCTATTGTGTTTGTCAAGCAAACATCTAGATCCACTATACAATATTTGGTGCAATCACCATATTTTCAATTTTATACAAATTTTTATTCTTCAACCCTTTCCCCCATCAAAACCATAATTTAGGATCGAAAAATCACTAAAGAGTGAGATTTCTATAAAACTAATCTTTTATCAGTTTAGATTAGATTTTAGTGAAAGGAATTTGGACTTCTTCAAAGATTAACCTCAAATTGCCAAGGTATCACAGCTTTGGAGTTTTTCCATTATATCATTAGGCACTTGCACAACAAGCTACAGAATCAAGATAGGTGCAATCTTATGTGATAACAATATCATGATCAAGAAATGATTCACTAAAAATATTCAATTTAACATTTTAATTCTATTAAGGCTTAGTTTTCTCTATAAGAGTGCCTAACTCAATAGCATTATTATCAATAAGATCTTGTATAAGGTTCTTAGGCTTAAAACATTTGTTAATAGAATTACCATTGCATCTATGTGTCTAACCCTAATTTTAGATAAATGGGCTATCCTATCTTGGTTGTATACTACAGTTAATAAAATAGAAATGACAATACACAGAGGTGATAATTAGATCTACTATAGGCCAATTGAGTGTTAAACTTAGATATAAGCATACACAAAATTTATTATGCTGATTATAGGCTAAATATAGAAATTAAAACTATATATGAAAATGAAAAAGAAGTAATATATTTAGCTTGTTTTGATTTTAGCAAAATATTGGATCTGAAATAGGCTAAAATTAGGTTGGAAGAAGATTCTAAAATAGTTATTAGATTCTAGACTTGACAATTTTGGCACTCTGGACACTAACATCAACTTAGGATGGTTATGTTAATGCTACTCTCTGGGTTCAATACAAGTGTCTTATACATAATACTTAATTAAAATGGATGTAATAACCTAGATGCTTATGGGTTTGAATTTTCCTTCACTAGGTGAATTCAAATTTGGGTCATGGATTGTCGGTCCTCATAAATTTATAAAACCTTAATTCTTCATTTTTATTGTGAGCTTGGGGAAAAATGGGTTAGTGGGTTCATAATGTCAAGTTGATCCCAAATACCACACTATCAGTGGGCACTATCTACATAACAAATACTTTAGAAGAGGGTTTTAGACTCATTTAGTTCTCCCCTATGTGTTGGCTTATGTGTGAATCATGAAATATGTGCAAAGCAAGTACAACAGTGACCTAGCTTATAACTTAGAAAATTAGGCACTTGAGATGCTCATTTAGTAATTTAAACCTATAGATGTGTTGTATTTATGACTGGTGTGTAAATATGGAAGCTTTGTTCAATTGAATACTTGATAGAGTGTTTTTGATAAGTTGCCTTGGTCTCTTTGGTCTTTTGCTAGGTGAAGAATGAATGATGGTTGATCTTATATTTATAAAAGTCTTTTTTGAGTAATAACTCATATTAAATCACTTAGGCCAACCATTAAGATACATTTCATTTATAAATTATATGGCTTTAGGGCACTAGACACTTGCGTCAGGTCATGATACTAACATCGATGATAGTATTTGTCTTGAACGTTAGTGTCTAGAGAACAAAAAAGTAAGTGCAAGTTCAAAACTTATAGAGATGAAAGATAAGTACATTTTAAACATTCTAGGCAAGATAGAAGGCTTGGGTCATCAATATAAGACTAGTTGGACTAAGATATATATGCCAAGGCACATAAGATAGAACAGATGTAAGACTTGTAAAAGCGGAAAAAAGCATATAACTAAGAGAAACAACCAAGGTCTAAGTTTTACAAGTGTATAAGATTTAGGTGCTATACAATCCATAAATATCATCTACCTTTTTCCCCATCTTAATCTAGTAATAAAATTATTAGTTTAAAAGAAAGGTGTACATGGGTGTGTATAACACACCTTGTCTTTGCATGTGCCCAACTTGAGTGCTTTGTTGGTAACTAACCTGCAACTAAGAGTATGTTACATTATGTAATTAGTGCATATAATCTGAGATTGAAAGTATTTGAAATAGATTGAAATTTAAAGAGTAAGGTTTAAGAGTACACATGTGTGTCAATGTAACTGCCTCGCCTATTGGTAAGTTATTTTGAAAAGATGTATCATTGTAAGGATCTAAAATTGAGATTAGGATAAATATAGATAATTATTGAAAGTGTGTATATATAAGGAGATAGGTATAGAGAGAGATTAGAAGGCACATGCCCCCAACTTTTGAGTAAAAGTGAGTTTCTACTTGGTAATTGAGATTAGCTCAACCATGCAACCCAATGATACTTATAGCTTAGTGAAGCTAGATAATACAATCAAGTCCAACATAAAAACTTAAAAATATTGAGTGATTTTATCACCTCAACCATACCAAAAAGTGAACCAACTACTAATTAGATCAACTCAATAAAGTCTGTAAAAGTCAATGAGGTATCAATACAAAAATGTTTATGATATGGTAACATTATATAAAGAGTTTTAAAATCTAAAATTACTTTGGATTTTTCAATAGTAGACACAAACTTCATAGCATATGTACTTAGATGTGTCTCATGCTAAAATCATGTATAAAAATAGTACCAATGTATAAAATTATGCCACAACCATGAATCAGAATCATACAATTGTGTGCTTTAGCCAATGTGGAAAACTATGTAAGTGTGGATAACATGTTTCCAAATCATGCCTACACTATACATGGAGAAATATGAAAATGATATAAGTACTAATGTGGACATGTTTCAAAAACATGCACCCACTATAATATGGAGATGTTGAATATGTATGGAGAACATGATTCCAAAGCATGTCCATAATGAATTTGAGAATTGTGAATGTGTGGAATCCATGTCCATATGACATGCCCCCACTAAATTCAAAACTTTATATAAGGAATACATATTAAATGAGTGTGGAGGAGATGTTTCCCAAGCATTCCCCCACTGAATCTAGAAGTTGTGAATACACAGCATCCATGTCCATATGACATGCCTCCACTGAACATAAAAATTGTACGAAGTGTGGATAACATGCCTCTATGACATGTACCCACTAATATGCCAAAAATTTGAGGTGAGGGAAAGATAATAACCAGTAGAACCCACTTCACAATTATAACCACTTAAAGGTAAAAGACCCCTAATGACTTAATTAACTAACATAAGTAAGCTGAAAAGATGTGTAGGTAAAACCACTAGGTGGGGAAATGCCTACACTAACACCCACCCTGAAGCTTAGCTAAGGTGGGTACAAAAATCGGGTCCTAGTAATGAGGCCTAATGAGGTACCCAAACATAATGCAACTCCCATAAACTGAGGTAAAGGAGAAAACCCATAGGAACAAAACTCCTCCCCAAAAGAGAGTGAAGAAGAGAAGAGAGATAAAAATCCCTACTAAGGTCTACAATTGACTGTAGCCACCTAATGTCCCCCAAAAGAATGCTCAAGAGCGATTGTGAATCAGAAGTAGGTACAGTAAAGAGTGGTTCACCCTAAAATAATGGATTTTTCCACTAAGTGATTGATGGATCTTCAACCAAGGTACAATTCCTATGAAAGGAATGATTCTCATATTGTGAGGTAGATAGGATAACTACTCTACACTAAGATGGTGCACTAGAAGTAGAGGCAAATAAGGTCTATGGAATCCTCTATAACTGTGGAATAGACTACTTGATGTCTAATGTATCCTAGATTAGTAGACAATTTCCCTATAATTTTATAAGTAGACTACAAATAGGTGGATCAAAAACTAACTCTTGAATATCTAGAAGGTGGCAAGGAGATGGTGGAGGTGCGTCCACTTCACTACTGTAGTCATCTACAAAATAAGAGTTATTAATATCAAAAAATGCTCAGGCTCAAAAGTGTCAATAGGTATAGTTGAGTTTGAAGAGGAATATAAAGGAGAGTCAAAATCAAAGTGTGTGAAGTTATATAGCTAAGTCTGATGATTAACCATTCCCATAGCCAAAATAATATCACTATGAAACTCCCTAATGTACACTGAATTTTGAGTGAATTCAAATCTCATGTCCAGAACAAGGTGAGTGATGTGGTAGACTGACAGGAGATTAGTTTAGAGTGAGGGCACACTTAGAACATTATTGAATGTTCCACCACTCACTTTAATAGACCCTCTCCTGAGAACCTTTTTAGAATTGTTGTCACCTAGTTGTATAGAGGACATGTCACATGGTTCCAAGGAGCTGAACTCAATCTATGAAGAGGCCATGCGATGTGAAGCACTAGAGTTAATGAACCATGTAGGATGAGTTGGAGGCACAATTACAACTAAGGACTTTCCCTTTTGTTACTCCTTGTTATTATATTTTACCTTTTCTTTGCCAGAGTCATTTGCCTTAGTGGATTCATGGGTTGATGAAGATGGTTTGATAGAATCTAGAACACCTATGTTGTTTTGAATAATAAGGCTAGTAAGATGGTCAATTTATTTCTTCAAATATTTACTCTCATCATGATTACCTGAGCAATGCCCACATTTGATCTAATCTTTTTTAGGCTTATGACTAGAAGAAGAGGTCACATTGTTTGATTTGGAAGTATAAATATTTTCACCCTTCTCATCATTCTTTTTGCTCTATTTTCTCTCTTTGTTGTTAGAAGCCTTATCTTTCTTAGCAAGCAATGCATGAGATTTATATGACTTCATTGTGCCCATCTATATCAACTTATATTTCTCCCAAATTAGGTTAGCAACAAAGGTTTCTAAAGAAGTCATCTTCCATGTGGTGTCAAGATCACTCTTAGTGTCATGGAAAGTGGACACAAATACAAAATATTTAGGACCTAGTTTAGAGAGTACTGATAAAATAAATTATTTGGCTTTCTTGTCAATTTCACATGCTTTCAACTACAATCTCAAAAGTCTAAACTTGGTGAAGAAGTCCTAAAGAGTGTCAAAGTCATCTAGGCTCAATATAATGAGCTCGTTTTCCATCTCATGTCCTCTCATCATATCTTTCATCCCAAAGAGCTTGGTGAGTTAGGCCCACACTTCAATAGGTGTTTTGACAAATTCAATGTCAAAGAGTATATCTAGGGAGATGGAAAGACACAATCATCCATAGACTTTGTCACAATGGTTAAACCATTTGATTTTATCTCTAGCATCAGTAGGTTCAGTCTTAGTGCCCATTATAATTTGATGGTAACCCTTGGATTGTAAGATGATTTCCATCCTAGGTTTTCATTCATAATAATTAAATGGTATAAGTAGACTAATAGAGAGTGAATCCATAATGCAGAAGTAAATATTATTGCAATAAGTAAAGAAGAATGTAGAAAAGGAAAGAATGCACAAAATAACATAGTTCCCCCTTAGAACTATCAGCAGTAACCTACCCTCAATATTTCAAATACAAGCATGTTTATATAGACGTCAGAGTCAACCAAAATGCATCTTGAATAGTAGGTGCATAAGTAAAAGGAACTAGAGGGACCTCAGATTTAATTGATAATACATCCAAGAGAGAGTACAATAGGGATGAAGTGAGATTTAAGCCACTACACCATGAAGAAAATAGATATTACAAAAAGTAGAAAATAATACCACTAATGCATAGAGATTAAAAAACTATGCACTTTAAAAAAAATAACACCCAAAATAGAGCTATGGATTAAAATTTATGGTACTTACAAGTTCTTACTTCCACATATTCCTGGACCCTTTCCAAAAATGGAATTTTTTTCCAGACTTGTGTTTTTCATCCAAAAATCCAAAAATGCTAAAAACTTCAATCTATTTCTTCATTACCTTTCACTTAAAATTTGATGCCCTCTTGAACATCACATGGCGTTATAGAGCTTGCTTACTCAGGTTTTCCATGCTAATTTACTTGCTTAAGTTTTCCATGCTACTTTACTTACTCAAGCTTTTGATTGAGCATGACTTGCTTAGGGTTCCAAACAACTGCTACTCAAGTTTTTAAACAATTGTTACTTGAGATTTCAAATAATTTCAACTTCAAGAACTTAAAAAAGTAATACTCCTTCCAAAACCTAGATCGATCTAGCAATTGCTACTTCAGGGTTTCAGACCTACTTTACTAAACAAGTAATTTCCCTTCATAAACTTGAGTTGGTCTATAATAGTGTAAACTAGGTTTTTGGACCTACTTTACTGGACAAGTAATCACCCTTTACACACCCGAGTAAGTAGTCACCCTTTGAAAACTCAAGTTGGTCTATGGTAGTGTAAACTAGGTTTTTGGACCTAATTTGCTGGAGAACATGAATTAAAAGTAGTCAAGGGTCGAAATTCTAATGACTTCTCCAAGCAAGTTATCAGGTTTTATAAGTCTGATTACTTCTCCAAATAATTTGTTGGGTGTTGAATGTTTGAATACTGACTGTCGATTAATTCTAATTTACTAGGGTTATGAAGTCTGATTGCTTAAGTCATCATATTTACAGGTTTTGCAAGCTCTTATGCTCATTTGTACAGATGTCTATAGTAAGAAGAAAACTTGATTTCTAAAAAATCCATGAAATTTCTCAAAAATCTAAGAGAGACGCATTTTAGATCTCAAAAAACTCAAAAAAAAATATGTAGGCAAATTTATCATCAATGGCCTTTTGACATGAGTTTTGAGTTAGCTTATATAAAATGCCTCTAAGTTCAAAAACATGGTCGTGCAGAAGAAAAACTAGCAATGGTGAATGCAGGAAGATCGTGCCAAAGAGACAAATGCATGAGGCTATCAAGAAAGCATTGGTACCATGTTAGAGTTCACCAAGATCTCTAAATAGTGAACATGAAATAATGTCAAATTCTTATAGAGGCAAAATGAGAGCTCTAAAAACAAGGCAATTCCATAAAGGAAATGTTTGCATTAACCAACTTAGAAGAAGAAGAAAGTACATATAGGGTGAAATTAGGTCACCAAAAAGGTAAAACCTATTGTCCCCCAAAAATATCACTCATTTTTGGAACAACATTTGAACTATTTTGGTCCTACAGACCAAAATTATCTCTTCCCTTTTCAAAAGTTGTCCTGGGCATTCAAATTCCTTAGTTTTCAAGCTTCTCAGAAATCTACGGACTCTACAGGCTTAAATCTATAGACTCTACAGGCTTAAATCTATGGACTCTACAGGCTTAAATCTATGGACTCATCAGGAAGAGAAAATCTAAAAACTCTACAGGCCAACTTCAATGGGCTTTACAGGTTAAAATCTACGAACTCTTTCAAGGTTAGAGAAAACTACGGACTTGTTTTCTATGAACTCTACATGAAGGTTCATTTCTACAAGTTCAAAGGCTTCTGCAGGCAGGTTCAATCAAAAGAATTAGTTTCTAACACTTGCCCATTTTTGGGATTGGTTCAATGCCTTGGTTCAAACAAAAATCTCCATCGGCAAGCATCAGCAGTAGGTTCAACATCTTTTGGTTCAACATTAGGTTCAATGCTTTCGATTCAATGGCGGGTTCAATCAAATGGTTCGTTAGTTGGTTTAAGGCTTTGTTTGAACTGTTAAACCAAAACTTGGTTCAATATCTTTTGGTTCAACAGTTAGTTCATCGCTTCAATTCAATCAAATGAACCATCGGCTTGAACTATTTTGGTTCAAAGCCTTGGTTCAACGAAGAGGTTCAAAGCCTTGGTTCAATGAATAGGTTCAACGTCTTTTGGTTCAATGGAGCGGTTCATCGACTTGGTTCATTCAATTGAACCATTGGCTTGAACCATTTTGGTTCAAAGCTTGGTTTAATGTTTTGGTTCAACCAAGCAGTTTTATGCCTTGGTTAAAAGGAGCGATCCAATGTAAAAGTTCAAAGAGCCTCCCGAAGGATAAGTGCCCTTGCAGAGGGCACTTGGTTGACAAAAACACCCTTCAGAAGGGTCATTTTTTAAGGAGGCAGCAAAGGTAATTCTTTTAGAATTTAAAAAAGACTAAGGCAAATAAAGGCATGAATTTCTTCGGACAAAAAGTTTGAAGGAATTTGGGAAAGTGGCTGCGGGCAGAAAGCCTGAAGAAATTTATAAAGAAACAAAGGCAAAGTGATTGAACATTCTATAGACTTTTATCTGTGAGAATTTATCCCCAGACTTTTTATTTGTGGGAATTGTCCGCAGGAAAGCCCGATGAATAGTCCACTAAAGAAAAAGCCGCGAGAGACTCTAAAGAAGCCCGAAGGCCATCCGAAAACTGCCTGAAGGGTATATACCCTTGTGGGGGGCTCTTCTCGACCCAAATTAGGTCATTTCTTAAAGCTCAAAAGGGAAAGTTCAGTTTGGGAAAGTGCCAAACAAAAAAGCTGAAAGAGGACCAAGGGGTGACGCGCCTAAAGACGTCAAATTCAACACAGTAAATTAGCCATTGAAAACATAGTGACGGGCGTGCAAACATCAATTTTAAAGCTCATAAAATAGACATTGATCCTCAAACCTATAGACTCGAATGCATTCATAGGCTTTAAGGCCAAGACAAGTACAAAGCAAAGAAGGAACATAACAACAAATTGAATCCAGGACCCAATTCAATTAACCAAGAAAGGAGGAATGATGAAGTTAAGATTAGATTGCCAGGTGGACATTGAAAGTTGCAAACTTTCAATAGCGTCACTTATTTCTCTACATTGATAAAATCAAATGGGTAAATACCCCTAAGTTCCAGCCTGTGTTCTTAACATATTCTAATGCAATATGATGTGTTACTATTCTTGAGTCCTTCTTGAAGAGGCTATATAAGGGACTCTCTTCTATTGTAAATGGATCTCTTTTTGACAATTAGAACGAAACTCTGCCCAAATTGAAGACACTTTTAAGACTTTGAGCTTAGTTTGTTTATCATATTTTGTTATTGGAATAAGAAAGTAAGTGATTTTTTAGACTTTGTGCTATAATATCTTTGTTGTTGGGGAAAATGTTCTTATGTCTTTTTCCTTGATATATTTTTTGTTCTTTTAATTCAACAAGCAGGATTAGTGAAATTAGTCAGGAAGGTGTCCTAAAGAGTCAACTGTGGAGAGACTTTGTGCCCCCATAATTGCCTTTTAGTGTGTTTTCTTTTCATTTTTGTGTAAAGGACTTTGGGAAGACTTTGTGCCCTCATTGTCCTTCGTATCTTACTCTTGAGCA
Source organism: Torreya grandis (assembly GCA_037957365.1). NCBI lineage: Eukaryota > Viridiplantae > Streptophyta > Pinopsida > Cupressales > Taxaceae > Torreya > Torreya grandis. The sequence goes on along the minus strand of JARHVA010002317.1, from coordinate 1,844,846 downwards.
ATTCAGGTGGAGACTTTGTGCTGCATCTCAATTTTCTGGTTACTACATCCTTTACTACATTTTGCATTTACTATCAGGAGTATTCTTGTGTTTTGTTGAATAGTACTTCTGAAAGAAAAGGAGTGGTGTCTGTTATTTCCATTGAGTTTTTCCTTTGATTTGTACGCATCATCTCTGAAGAAAGAGAGATGGATGGTTTGTCCTACCCTTAAGTATTATTTTCTATTTATATATATATATATATAGCATACTACAAGGAACCTCCCCTTGATGAGAGGAGAGATCAGTGTCATTTTGATATGGTAAACCTACACATTTGGATGACTAATCTTTCTACTTTGGCTGATCAGACCTATTTTGTTTATCAGTACGCTGATCGACAAAATATTCAACCAACAATTTTTGGTGACTCCACTGGGGATATAAAATCCATTATCCATTTATAATCTATCCATTCACCTCCACACTAATTGGAAAAGAATGCATAGTTTAAAGCCTCAAGCTTTAACTGAAGCAAGGTCAATTCTTTTCCATTTTTATTTCACAATCTGATAGATTCAAGGTATACACGAAGCCAAAGGGCTAAAGGTATCATTGACCCTGTATTTGAGTTGGTACAGCAAATTGATTTTGATCTATTTCCTTCACCATCTCATCTCCAATGAACCAAGAGCTTTCCTCCTACTAAAGTCAGATCTCCATTGCCAGATGAAGTATCTACTTTTGTTGTTGATAAAGCTTTGCCAATAATTACCCCTCTGAGGTTTGTTATCCCTCCTTTTCATAATACTATAATGGTAGTTCAAGGCCCTTGGGGTAATGCTTTTGGTCCTCTCAATCTTACTCCACCTCTACATGAACTTCCACGCAGTTCAAAGAAGAATTTCCCCAAATTCTATGGTGATGGAAAAGTTCATCCTGATAAACACATTACAGCATTCAGCATAGCTTGTGAAGTAATCAGAGTAGAATTTGAAGATGTAGCAGTCAGGCTTTTTGTGGAGACACTACAAGGTGCTACTAAAGATTGGTTTTATCATCTACAGGCTTGGTCAGTAACTAATTGGAATACTCTCAAAGCTAAGTTTGAAGCCAAATTCAAACCTGCAGAAGATGCACATACACTTCTGGCTCAACTTACATAGATGAAAAAAGAGCCCCATGAGCCTATGAGAGACTTCATAGCCAAATTTGACAAACTGAGAAACAGAATCCTTGTAATTTCTTGACCTACAACTGAGAATCTCAAATGATTTTTTATTAATTCTTAGTTACCTGAAGTAATTTTTCTCTTGAGACATGCTGGTCAAATAGATCTTGCTGCTACTCAACTTTTGGCCATCGAGGTAGAAGATGATCTCATCTTAACAGAGAAAATAAGAAGAGATCCAAATAGAAATAGAGCTTTATCATCTTATGAATATGCATCTATAGGCACCATAGATCTAATGGTGTAGAAATTGGCAAATGAGTTGCTTGCTTTCAAAAAGCAAATGGCTCAAGGAATGTCTTATGCTCCTTCATACAGAAGGACATTCTCAAATCAGTCATATCAGGGCACTGCTGCCAGGAATCAAGGGCTATAGAATCACCTTTCTCCCCCACAAGAGAAACTTGACCTAGAAGCTCCTCTAACCAATTCAGCAATGGGATATCTTGAAGTAGAATCAAAGTTCTCTTTTCAGCCTAAATTGAATCAAGAAAACGACGCTAATCTCCTTGAAGATAATCAAGAAGAATCAGCTGGCGACTCCCATATTGATTTCTTGAATTACCAGGATAAACTCAAAAACAAAGGAGAAGCTTTTGATGGATCATACACAGTGTTTACCAGGTCTAAAAACCAATCAATCTAGTAGGCTAATAAAGAGAAGATAGAAGAGCAACCATAGCCAGCAGTCACCATTGCTAAGTGTGGAATCCCTCTGCCTTTTTAGTCAAAGGACTCGATAATTGCCCACATCAATTTCACCTTCCCTTTCTATTTCAAATTCACAAACTAGCCCACCTCCCATCCCTCTTAAAACTCAAAAGGTTAAAGTACCTTTCTCTGTACCTAGCTTGATTTAGCCATTTGACATAATCAATCATGTCAAAAAGACAAAAATACAAATGTCTGAATTTGAATATTTGCAATCCAATCCTGATCAATTGAATAAGCTGGTCTAATATGTCAAAAACCAAACCATCCTTGCAGGACAAAAGGCTAAAAAGGTAACTCTTGATTCTCCAAACTTTTATTCCAAATAATCTGGTCATTACTCCCCCAGCTGCTCCTAGAAAAATAGAGCCTTTCTATGTTTCCCTATTAATTAATGGCCACAAGCTTAATAACTATATTATAGACTCAGGTGCATCTGATAATGTCATGCCAATTAAAGTAGCCGAGTCTCTTGGTCTCACACTGATCAAGACATTTGGAAGATATTTCTCCATAGAGAACAAGTAAGTACCATTGTTGGGGTAAATCAAAGATGCCCAATTTGCATTTGCATCCTTTCCAGACAAGAGAATTAAGATGACTGTCTTGGTGGCTAATGTCCTAGCATCCTATGGCATTTTGCTTGGATGAAATTTTTAAAAGGACGTGGGAGAACTAAACATGGATCTATCTGAGGCAAAGATCCCTGTCCAAGGCGTAATGAAGAGGTTGCTCCCTAAAAAGAAAGTAAAGTATGTGGTCACCCAGACATCAGCCCCTAAAGCTCAAATTCTTTTTGAATCTATAGGTATGGGAAACTATTTTCTATCTACAGATGAAGTGCATGAAACATTTGATATAATTCTTGAAAGGGTCAACTCAAAAATTAGTTCAACAAGAATAGCAAAAAAACTAGTAGGCTGTAGTACAGACTAAGAAGGATCCTCCATCTCTGATAAAGAAAAGTCTAAATAAAAATTAGTATCAGATGAAATATGGACTTTGGAATTTGATGGTAGCTATTCCTCTACTGGTTCAGGAGCTGGGATTGTTTTGATATCTCCTTAAGGAGATATGTTTCCTTCATCTTATAAACTATATTTTAGCAACACTAACAATACAGCTGAATATGAATCTCTGTTGCTTGGCATGAAGGTTGCTCAAGACAAAGGCTTCAAGTTTCTTCATGCCAAAGGGGATGCTGAATTAGTGGTTTGTCAAGTAAGAAATCTTTACCAAACCAAGAATGAAAGATTACGCCACTACCATAACTTGGTTTGGGACCAAATTGAAAGCTTTGATGCTTTCAACATTTATGCTATACCCAGAGAGTCTAATGACAGAGTTGATGCACTTACTATTTTAGGAACTCTCTTAGTTCCTCATTCAGATTTCAAAGAAGATAGATATACTATTGAGTTGGTCTATAGACCAAGTGTTCCTCACAATGTTGATCATTGGCAAGTATTTAATGATGATCATCAAATCATTGCCTTCCTAGAATGAAAAGATAATTTTGAACAACTATGTTTTGAAGGCATTAAATCTCAAAATAATGAATCTGTCTCTGAATCCAGTTCAGATATAAATGAAGAATTCTTACAGTTGAAAAGAAACAAAATTCCCAAAGCCTAGTTTCTCTTACAAAGTTGTTTGACAAGCATAATAGATTCATCAAACAATAGCAAACATCTCAGGGATTCAATCAAGTGAATCTGACCACTGAAGAAAATCCCAAGATGGTTAACATTGGTAAGTGCTACACCCCTAAATAAAGATTCAAGTTCATCTCTTTACTCCATCAATACATGGATGTCTTAGCATATTCTTATGAAGACTTGAAGTCTCTCAGACTAGATGAAATTTGCCATGACATTCCTCTCAAGGTCGACTCAATGCCATACAAGCAAAAATATAGATAGTATAATCTGAAAATATCAGATACTATTTTGTTCGAGATACAAAAAAATTTAAATGCTAGAATCATATTCTCAATCTATCATTCTACATGGATTGCAAACATAGTGCCTGTAAGGAAGAAGAATGGCGAAATTCACATTTGTGTAGATTTCAAAAATCTAAATCAAGCATCGTTGAAGGATAATTATCCTTTACCAATTATGGATCAAGTGCTTCAAATAGTGACAGGCTCAAAGATGTTATCAATGTTGAATGGCTTCTCAAGATATAATCAAGTTGAAGTTGGTGAAGCAGACCAACACAAGACTGCATTCACCACAACTTGGGGTACATTTGCATATAGAAGAATGCCTTTTGGCTTGATAAATGCTGGTGCTACCTTTTAGAGAGCAATGGATTTTGCTTTCAAATATGAGATTGGTAAATTCATAGTGGTATATCTTGATGATTTGACTGTCTTTTCAAAGCATCGATCTAATCATGTATGCCACTTACAACAAGTGCTGGAGCGTTACCGTCAGAATGGTATTTCTTTAAATCCTAAAAAGTCTATTTTTGGAGTAATAGAGAGGAAACTCCTTGGACACATTGTGTCAAAAGAAGGCATAAAGATTAACTCAGACAGAGTCAAGTCTATTTAGGAGCTTAATTTTCCTACAAGCAAAATTATTGTTCATTATTTCTTCGAAAAGGTGAATTTCTTACAGAGATTCATCCCTAAATTTGCTGAGAAAACTAGACACATTGTGAACATGATGAAAGGGAAGACCATCTTTAGCTGGACTAAAGAAGTCAAATTAGCATTTTAGGATATTAAAACTGCCATTGCTCATGCCCCTACTTTGGTTTGCCCAGATTACAACAAAGATTTCATCATATATAGCTATGCATCTAAACACACTCTTTCAGCAATTCTTGTTCAACAAGACAAGGAAGGTATGGAATCTCCTTTCTTTTTTATGAGTTGCCCTCTCAAAACCCATGAGATAAAATATTCAAATATAGAAAAGCATGCTTATGTCTTGGTGAAAGAAATCAAACATTTTCACTTTTATATTCTAAATTCACATACTATTACCCTAGTGCCTGACACTACAGTCAAATCTATATTAACTCAGCAGGAGTTTGGCACAAAAAGAGGTAATTGGATTGCAAAAATCCAAGAGTTTGATCTAGACATCAAGCTGACAAAGCTGGTTAGGGGTAAAGGCCTATGTTAATTAATTACTGACAATAAGCCAAAAGACACACATCATGAAGAAACTGAAGTGGAAGAGACACCAACAGTCCTTTTTGTTTCGACTACCAATGAGTGGTATTCAAGTATCGCTCATTTCTTTACCTATGGTGAATGTCTTGCTCATTTGTCTTACAAAGAAAGGAGGACTATCAAGTTGAAAGCTACCAATTTTGTCCTTTGGGATAATGGCTTGTACAAGAGAAGCATAGATGGAGTATTCCTTCACTATGTAGACAAAGAGAAATAAAGCCAGCTTTTAAAATCTTTCCACAATCTAGCCTATGGAGGACTTTTTTGCTCCTGTGACTACTCACAAGATTTTGCAAGCTAGGTATTACTGGCCAACTTTTTTTCAAGATGCACATAATTGGGTGAGAAAATGTGAACTCTGTCAACAATTTGTTGGAAGACCCAAGTTAGTTGCTATGCCTCTCAAGCTAGTGATCATAGAAGAACCTTTACAGTAATAGGGACTTCCTTTTATTGGGACTATAAACCCATCTTCAAGTGCTGGACATGATTATGTCCTTACAGCAATTAACTATTTTATCAAGTGGGTAGAATCAATCCCAACTAAGAATGCTACTTCAGAAGTTATATGCAACTTCCTCAAAGAGAATATCATTTCCAGGTTTGGAGTTCCAATAAAAATTGTTACTAATAATGCAGCTTGTTTTACCTCTCAAGAGATTACACAATTTTGTTTCCATTATGAAATTATACTCTCTCACTCTTCTAATTATTTTTCACAAGAGAATGGACAAGCTGAATCCAGCAATAAGAACCTGGTAACTATCATCAAGAAGATAGCAAATGACAATCAAAGGACATGGCATAAAGCATTGGTTGATGCTTTATGGGTAGACAAAATCACACCAAAGAGGGTAATTGGTATGTCTCCTTTTCAACTTCTTTATGGTATCAATGTTGAAATACCAATCACCTTAGAATTGGTAGCCTTAAAATTGGCAAAAGCAATTGAAGATCAGACATATGAAAGTTCTCTTGATAAAAGAATCATATGTGTGACTGAGCTAGAAGAATAGAGAACCATGGTGGTGGATAGAATTGCTACTCATCAAAGTTTGGTAAAGAAACTCTTTGACCAGAAGGCCAAAAATTATGATTTGTAGATTGGGGATCAAGTCTTGCTATGGGAAAAAAGGAGAGAACCAAAGGGGATGCATGAAAAGTTTGACTCCCTATGGAGAGGCCCATTTATAATTCATCGACACATTGGTGAAAATAGATTTCTGCTAAAATATCAAGATGGCACACTCTTTTCTCTGCCTCACAATGGACAGCATCTAAAACACTTCAACTCTTGAAGTATCAGATCATTACATCTGTATATATGTATATTTGTATAATTTTTAATTCTATTTTGTTTTGTTTGTTTCCATTTTTTATGCCTTTCATTTTTGGGTAGCATGACTTCATAACCCAATGGTATACATGAAGACACTAGAGATTTTGGATTCTACTCCTTTCAATTCTTTTTGTAATTGACAGAAGTTCCCCAACTGGAGCCAGTTGTTGTTCCCTAAAGCTATCACTAATTTTTGGGACAATATTTGAACTATTTTGGTCCTACATACCAAAATTATCTCTTCCCTTTTCAAAATTTGTCCTGGGCATTCAAATTCCTCAATTTTCAAGCTTCTCAAAAATCTACGAACTCGGCAGGCTTAAATCTACGGACTCAGCAGGAAGAGAAAATCTACGGACTCCACAGGCCAAGTTCAATGGGCTTTACAGGTTGAAATCTATGGACTCTTTTAAGGTTAGAGAAAACTATAGACTTGTTTTCTATGGACTCTGTAGGCAAGTTCATTTCTACAGGTTCAAAGGCTTCTGCAGGTAGGTTCAATCAAAATAATCAGTTTCTAACACTTGTCCATTTTTTGGGATTGGTTCAATGCCTTGGTTCAAACAAAAATCTCCATCGACAAGCATCAGCATCAGGTTCAATGTCTTTTGGTTCAACGTTAGATTCAATGCTTTAAGTTCAATAGCAGGTTCAATTAAATGGTTCGTCAGTCGGTTCAAGGCTTTGTTTGAATCGTAGAACCAAAACTTGGTTCAATGGTTGGTTCAACATCTTTTGGTTCAATGATTAGTTCATCGCTTTAGTTCAATCAAATGAACCATCAGCTTGAACCATTTTGGTTCAAAGCCTTGGTTCAATGAAGAGGTTCAAAGCCTTGGTTCAATGAAGAGGTTCAACATCTTGTGGTTCAATGGAGCGGTTCATCGACTTGGTTCATTCAATTAAACCATCGGCTTGAATCATTTTGGTTCAAAGCTTGGTTCAACATTTTGGTTCAACTAAGCAGTTCAACACCTTGGTTCAAAGGAGCGATCCAATGTAAAATTTCAAAGAGCCTCCTAAAGGACAAGTGCCCTTACGGAGGGCACTTGGTTGACAAAAACACCCTTTAGAAGGATCATTTTTGAAGAAGGCCGCAAAGGTAATTCTTTCAGAATTCAAAAAAGACTAAGGCAGATAAAGGCATGAATTCCTTCAAACTTTTTGTTTGAAGGAATTCCTTTAGACAAAAAGTCTGAAGGAATTCAGGAAGGTGGCTGCGGGCAGAAAGCTTGAAGAAATTTACAAAGAAACAAAGGCAAAGTGATTGAACATTCTGTGGACTTTTGTCCACGACAATTAATCCCCAGACTTTTTGTCTGCAGGAATTTGCTCGCAGAGAAAGCCTGGCGAAAATACCCATGGGAATTGTCTATAGGAAAGCCCAATGAATAGTCCACTAAAGAAAAAGCCACGAGAGACTTTAAAGAATCCCGAAGGCCATCTGAAGACTGCCTAAAGGGTAGATACCCTTGTGGGGGGCTCTTCCCAACCCAAAGTAGGTCATTTCTTAAATCCCTAAAGGGCAAGTTCAATCCAGGAAAGTGCCAAATAGAAAAGCCGAAAGAGGACCAAGGGGTGACATGCCCAAAGATGTCAAATTCAACACAGCGAACTAGCCATTGAAAACATAGTGATGGGTGCACGAACATCAATTTTAAAGCTCATAAAATAGCTATTGATCCTTGAACCTACAGACCCAAATGCATTCACATGATTTAAGGCCAACACCAGTAGAAAGCAAGGAAGGAACATAACAACAAATTGAATCCAAGACCTGATTCAATTAACCAGGAAAGGAGGAATGATGAAGGTAGGATCAGATCGCTAGGGGGACATTGAAAGTTGTAAACTTTCAATAGCATCACTTATTTCTCTGCATTGATAAAATCAAATGGGTAAATGCCCCTAAGTTCTAACCTATCTTCTTAACAGATTCCAACACAATGTGATGTGTTACTGTTCTCGAGTCCTTCTTGAAGAGGCTATATAAGGGACTCTCTTCTATTGTAAATGGATCTCTTTTTGACAATCAAAACGAAACTCTGCCCAAATTGAAAGACACTTCTAAGACTTTGAGCTTAGTTTGTTTATCATATTTTGTTATTGGAATAAGAAAGCAAGTGGTTTTTCAGACTTTGTGTTGTAATATCTTTGTTATTGGGGAAACTATTATTATGTCTTTTTCCTTGATATATTTTCTGTTCCTTTAATTCAACAAGCAGGATTAGTGAAATTAGTTAGGAAGGTGTCCTGAAGAGTCAACTGTGGAGAGACTTTGTGCCCCCATAATTGCCTTTTAGTGTGTTTTCTTTTCATTTTTGTGTAAAGGACTTTGGGAAGACTTTTTGCCCTCATTGTCCTTCGTATCTTACTCTTGAAAAATTTAGGTGGAGACTATGTGCTACATCTCAATTTGCTGGTTACTACATCCTTTACTACATTTTGCATTTACTACCAAGAGTATTTTTGTGGTTTGCTGAATAATACTTCTGAAAGAAGAGGAGTGTTGTTTGTTATTTCCATTGAGTTTTTCCTTTGATTTGTACGCATCATCTCTGAAGAAAGAGAGATGGATGGTTTTTCCTACCCTTGAGCATTATTTTCTATTTATATATATATATAGCATACCTACAAGGAACCTCCCCTTGATGAGAGGAGAGATCAGTGTCCTTTTGATATGGTAAACCTACACATTTGGATGACTAATCTTCCTACTTTGGCTGATCAGACCTATTTTGTTTATCAATACGTTGATTGACAAAATATTCAACCAACAAAACCCTAATTCATAATTAGAACCCACTTAAAGTTAAATAACCCCTAATGACTTAATTAACTAACCTAAGTAAGATAAAAAGATGTGTAGGTAAAACCACCAAGTGGAAAAATGCCTACACTAACAATCACCATTGAATCCGAGAATTGTGAATGCATGGAAGTCATGCCCATATGACATGCCCCCACTAAATTTAAAAATTGATATAAGGAACACATATTAAATGAGTGTGGAGGACATGCTTCCCAAGCATGCCCCCAATGAATCTAAAATTTGTGAATGCATGATATCCATGTCCATATGACATGCCTCCGCTAAATCTAAAAATTATACCAAGTATGGATAACATGCCTTTATGAAATGTACCCACTAATATGCCCCACATTTGAGGTGAGGGAAAGATAAGAACTAGTAGTTACCTTACCTCAAAACAATACGATAAATGTATAATCTATGAATATAACCATGTAGCATATATAAGAAACATGTATAGGTAGATATAACATTAAAACACATAGAACCAATGTGATTACATGAAGTCCTAAGATGCATGATAAGGATCATGAAAACATCTAGATAGTAACAGTACAAGCTCAACAAGCAAATCAAGTACACACATAAGATCACTCAAAATCAAGTCAAAAAATAATGGTCAAAGGAGATTGTAAGCAAGGGGCATGTTTAAATACCACACAATTGAAAGGACATGACTTATTCAAATGTATGTAAAAGCAAGGATGACATATTCAAATGTCCACACAATAAATAATGATATATGTAAATGTCAATGAAATCATACATAGGCATAGTGGCCAAAATTAAATGAGTGTATCCAAATGCTCGAGTAAGGCATACAATAGTAAGGCAAGACACTCAAGGAAGTGCATAAAATAAAGCATAAAAAACCAACATAAACATGTCCTAGTAACCCATGGATCAAATGTGTTAGGAAAAAAATGTCAAGTGTGTAACATATCAAGTACCCTTTGTAAGATATAATCATGGATAATAGGAATGTGTAAGTACATATGTAAGCTCAAACATGATAATTTAGAGTGATCATCAAACCATATAACTTATGTTTATCAAGATTAAAGAAGCAAATGCTCTTAATGTCTACATGACATAAGTAGAGGAAAAGTCCCAACATATGAAATAGGAATAGATCATGTATTTGTGTATGCATGTATCACACTCAAATAGAAGTGTGGAATACATGTGTGTATGTTGGAGTAATTGAGTAAACAATCTGATGCCAAGAAAAGATGATCTTTTTCACTCAAATCTTTAGTTGGATCTATCTTAAAAGTCTGTAACTTTCACTAGGACTCTCACTTTAAATCCTGACTGAGATATTTTTAACAAAAAACTACTCTCTTGACTTAAAAAACTCACAAGTCCTATGAAAGACTTAAAATAAATGATACATCTCATAGATGTCTTTACATCAATCCAAAATACCAATTAGAAACACTAAATGATCAAGAATTTGAATCACTTATAAGGACTAATACATGATTGAGTATAGACCTTTTAGGTCTTAATAAAGGTGTTTTTAGTTCTTGGATCCTCTTGATGGTCGCTTGAATGTCTTCTTGATATACTATATATTATTTATAATAGGGATAAACTAATCTTTCTATTGGTTGCTAAAAGAGATAATCTTGAAGACAATTCTACTCTTCTAGACTTGTGTAGGCCTAATTTAATGTTAGGTTCTTTTAGTTAGTTTCAGCTCCAGCACTGAAGTCTAGCCCAATGAGCTAGCACATTGGCCCTTTCACATGAGGTTTAGGTATCGCGTGATCACCCAAAGCATGCAATATAATATTGGTTCCCATAGGTTTTGATTCATAGTGTTAATGACATGTTCATATCCTTCTCTTTATGTAATTTAAACAGGTAAAATGCATTGATAAATTACCTTGATTCTCATTTTAGGTTTGATTAGTATTACTACATATATCACCATCTTATTATATTAGCATTAGTTAAGTAGAAAATAAAGAATATATGGTATAACACATATATAAGTCTACACACTTAGCCCACACTATCATTCTTCATAACTCAAGTTTGATCAAACCTGTTATCTCATATATTATGCTTAAAGTAAAAGTGTGTTATAATATCATTCTAGAATTCATTAACTCATGTATCTATATTTGAATCAACCATGCAATACTTTATAATAGGTGTATTTATACTTTTTTTCCCTAACCAAGTGTTACAATCATTTATGGCATGAATAAATTGGCACACAGACTCTTAATAGACTAAGAGTCATGGTAGTTACAACTAGTTCTTCCTAAATACTTGAGCCTCAACTCCCTTTAGATCCTTGCTCTATGTTATATCTCAGTAACAATGTGTTTCTTTCCTTGTGGGCTAGTGCAAAACTTCCTATCAATAGGGTTAGAGTGACCCATATGAATCATTTTTCCAACTACTTCCCATTTCCCACACACTCCCCTAGTCTTTTGCTTTCAATTTGAGCCCTATATTCTCAAGTTCCTCATGACTTGTTCTCCTCTGACTAGGTCCTCTCATATTGGTCCTTCTATGTCATTATCATTTTTCACCCAATAGGTTTTATGCCATGGTACTTCTATGCCTATCTGCTATGTACCATGGTCCTCCCGCACCATGGTCATTCTACATCATTATCTTTTTGTGCCCAATAGGTTTAGGGCCATGGTGCTTCTGTGCCTATTAGATACATGCCATGGTCCTTTCACACCATGGTAATTTCATGTCATGTCGATCCTATGTCAAAATATGACAATACTTAGTCAAAATTCAAGGTTCAACATCACCCCACACTAAGCTCTTAATCCATCCCAAACTAAGCCGTACTAGCATCCTCCAAAAATTTAGGCCCCTTCTGTTGGAACTCCTTTAGATTGTCCTAATAGGAAAATGCCTCAATAACCTTCCTAGTTATTCCTTCTATGGCCTCTTTTGATGTTTTATCTCCTCAAGTTGGGTCAAATTCTCATTGGTCTTCTTAATCTATTCATCCAGGGCTGCAATGGCATCCTTCTAGACATTTATGAGTGTAGAGACCTTCCTGTCAAACTATCTTTGAAGGGATACAAAACTTGCATTTAGTTGTTGGCTATGTTTATTAATGGCATCCTCCATTATCTCTACATCTTTAAATTCTTTGGTATGCTTGATGTGGTCTTTTCCTAAGAGTACAACATCAATCAAGTGCTACCTCAGGACCTCTTCAACTTGGAGCCAAGCCTCCAAAACTTTATTAGGGCACGTGAGCCATGCAAAAATTCCATCCAAAATGGGGATAACTTCTCCAATTTTATCTAAAGTACACTTGCAGATGTCAATGGTTGTGGTGAACTGTTTAAATAATTTTAATCCCTCATCTCTCGATGTGGGTTGCTCCTTGGATTTATTGAGTAGTAGTTCCATCAGGGTTTCCAGCTTTCTTATGGCATCCCCATCAAGAGGTATGTCATCTGTTAGAGTTGTATCTTCCTTCAAAATTATTTTATAAAGGGTTAAGACCCTTACTTTTGCCTCTATGACCTCTTGGAACTTTTATTTCATTGAGGCCACTTCCTCAGTGAGTATTTATCTATAAGTATTTTACTATACATGCATACAAATTTGGCATGTTTCCTCTCGACAGTGTGCACATCAAAATTTGATAAAATATTTTGGTGCATAATCTCCATACCCAATTTCAAAAATGTGGTGCTTGTTATAAGAGGGGTGAGCTTTTATGGATCTACCCACAATGGATTTGATAGTTCTAAAGCATCCAAGACCAAAGAGAGGCTATCTTATGATAGTTTAAATTCATACTCTTCATTATACATATCAATTAAGGACACTCGCTTACTTGTTTCAATATTCACCTCCTTTGGAAAGAAGTGTGGCCAAAGATAGAGCATTTTGTCCTCAATGCCAAACTAGTAATGCTTTCACATATTTCCCATTGTACCTTCATCATCCTACCCTTCTATCTTGTGGTCCCTTACCCTTATTTAGGCCATGCTCAATCTCAACCTCCTCTTAGCCACCAATGACCATCTCATTATTTTCTTCACCATCTTCCTCCTTGTTATACCCTATTTTAGCATCAAGAAGGGAATCATCACCTTATCTTCTCATACTAGGGAGGGAGTTTTCTTGGAATCCAAACCTGAGCTATGGACCTGCACTTGAGGAACTTCTTATTGGGGTGCTTGCCTTAGGGGATGTTGTTGTGTAGTTATTGAAGTAGTATTAGTTGGGGGAGATGGTATTGGAGGTGGAGAAGGTGGAGGTGGAGATGGTGGAGGAAGTGGATAAGGTGGTAGAGAAAGAGGGGGAGTGGACTAAGGAGATGAAGGTTGGGGAATAGAAGAGTGTGGAGGAGTAGAGTATGAAGGGGATGGATAAGTGCGGGGAGGAGATGGAGAAGTGTGGGGAGGGGATGAAGATGGATTAGGTGGTGAAGGTGAAAGGTAAGGTGGAGGTGGAGGTGGCATAGAGGGATGGGAAAATTCAGGTCTGGAGGGTTATGCCTCTGTAGACTTTTGTTTTTTCTATGGGTCTTGTTTCCCACTTGTACTTTAACCCACATTTGGTCACTTCTTCTTCAAAGGTAGTGATGGAGGAAGTTTTTTCTTAGGGTCTCCACCCTATGGGTTCTTGTGAGGGAAAATCATGTAAAATAACTTATGAATTTATTCCCCAACCAAATTCTAATTAACCTAGATGTCAGTCAAGTTTATCTCCATCCTCTCTATATAAGCCTTCTTACCTCGATACACATATAGTTTTTAGAGAGTGTAAATCTCTACACCTATACTATTATCTTATAAAATGATAAGATGTGCATCATATATCTAATTGATGGAGTCTATGAAGTACCACATAGAGAAGGTATAAGGTAACTTAAGCCATACTAAAAGCTCTCTAGGTGGATTCATTCAAATCTGCATGAGGGAGAAGTGTTACTTTATATTAAACTAAGCTTTCTCCATAACCAAGGGGCAAGTCCTTTAGGATATACCACTCATTCCCAAATTCCACCTTCATTCCATCAAACTAGTACCTCATATTTATCTTATATGAGGGGTGATCTATTGGGGGCATGTGAATGCCTTATATCACTCTATGGGGGACTTGTGTGTGGGAGAGTATACCCACTTCAATGTTCTTAAACTATAATCTAGCACTCTAATCTCGTTGAAGACCATTAGGAGGAAGATTACCCCCATGGAAACCTATACTTAGGCATTCGATGGGTCCTCTCTGCATCTTCAACTATTTTATGGAAAAATTACATGACCTAATTATACTTTAGTCCTTGTGAGACCTAATGAGAAATATAGAGGTGTGTCATGTCCACCTCTTTCCAATGATTGGTCCCTCTGATCTTGGTTGAGATGATTTACAGTACAACTTAGAGGGTAGGATCTTAAAGGTTCTTGATGTGCATAGCATGCCCTTATTTTTGATAAATCAGAGCTATGGCACCCTTATATAATTCCTTAATGTCAGCCAAGTCTTTAATTATGCTTAACCTCAAACATTGTAGTCTTATGACTTTGTTAATCCTTTTAGGAGTGATCTTCATGCTACACCCAATGAAGTAGATATAGTCCTCATGAATGCATGAAAGGATGAACTATACCGCATCTATGGGCTTACCAAAATAAGGAAGTTAAATAGCTAAAAGAATCCTATAGCATCCAGTTGGTTAAAGATCGTTAGGTCATAGACCACTTAGTTCTTGGTGTTGGTGGTTTTAACCTGATAGTCATTCTGGAGCTCGACCTCATTCTTAGGTTGGTAGTGATTGTAATAGAAAATAGTATAAGTTGAAACTTTAGAGACCTATTTATCTACAATAATACTAAATCTAGGTACTACATCTCTTTTATTAATAGATATGGAGGTGGGGATGCTTGGGCCTTTTGCACCATAGACATCTATGTCTGCTTTCCTTTCTGCACCATTCTTTCCTTTTTTTCTTCTACATGTTGTTCCTCTTCTCCTTCAGTGCTCTATACTTATTCTTTAAAGTGATGTGTTTTTTCCTTTGGAGTCTCTTCCATAATGGGAACCTAGTCCCCTATGGTCACCTCTTCTTCTTCTGGTATTATTGGCAATTTTTCAAGTCTTTTAGCCTTTTTCTTAGGCTAAATTACCCTTCAAGGAGCCCAAAGGTTAATGCCTGGTTATCTCACATTTTCAAAAAAATACATGGTTGTAGACTACTATTTCAACTTTTTGAACTTAAGCACCCATTTAATGGTGCACATGTAACTTGAAACTTCCAAAACTGTCACTTTTCCTAATGAACTAGACTTGGAAACTCTCTTCTCAACTAGGTAATGACCTGCATGGTTTGCTAAGGATATAAAAACTCTTTGCTTTGCTTAGGATTTGATTAGCTTAGCTCTAGTGATCATTTAATATTTGGATCTATTAGTCACTTGATCTCGGCTTTGGTAATTCAAAATTAAATGCAAATTAAAGAGTGAAATGCATTTAAATTACCTATTTAGAGGCTCCAAGAGGGGTTTATCTTCATTAATGCCCCTCCGTCACCCATCACTTTATGGTATTTAATGTAGATCTTTTAACAGTCATTTTGTTTAGATCCTTGCCTTTTATATTTAATGTCTTAATGATATTATCCCATCATGTCATTGGCATGCTTCTTTCCATAACTAACCTCATCACATTGATGACACGTCTCATCTCACACCTTTTTTGGAAGTGGGTGACAATTATATCTCACATTTTATGTGTGATGGCAGATAACTATTTCTTTTAAATTTCTAACTTATGGTGGGAACCTTACCCCTTATTGCCTTTAATGACTCATGCACCCTAGTACGTTACATGCCCTTATCATGTGCATGCCCATATAACTCACGTACCCAAGTAACTTACGTGCTTTTCATATTTTGCCTTTTTATGCATGACTTATTACCCCACACTAAAACGTGTCATGGTCCTCCACAAAACAACAAGAAAGAGTTGCACATAATAAAGGCAATGCTTTTATTAAAATTAGTAAACCTTAATATAAATGGCATAAGCCTTATTGATTACCAAACTTCAACTATTCTAAAGTGAAATATGACCAAAGCCAACTTTTATTATAGTGCCCCGAGAGGAACTGACCATCCATCCTTTGTAACTGACATGGTCTAATATGTTGAATTCTATATATTAAAAATGGGCCATCCTAATGGATGCAAATATTGTGTGAACTTAGAGTCGTACAAATAAGACCTTCATTCCTAGAGAAAAGATTTTATTCTTTATATGGCGATCATGCCATACCTTTTGCTTGTGTTACTCTGCATATTGGCTCCAATGAGCAAGGAACCAGGTCTCATCTAATTGCATTAGAAAATCTAAGTTCACTTTTAAGGATGCATCTTCATCCAGTTATCCTACATGCACAATACAAAGGGATGGCACCAAGAACTCTACTAGCAAGACTGTTTATTTTTCATACACCAAGTTAAATGGTGTGCTTTTGTTGAGCTGATTGTAGGTAGTTTAGTAAGCCCATAGTATTCCAGATACCATATCATCCCAATCAGTGTGGCCAACATTAAAGATTTTAGTTAAAGTGGTACCTAGGATCTTATTGAAATCCTCAACATTTCCATTGGCTTGTGGTGATATGATGTTGTTTTAGGGTACACAATCATGAACTCAACCAACAAGATATGAATTGTTTCATTCAAAAAGTGGGTACCATGATCATTAGTGAAACTCAAGGGACATCCAAACTAATTTATTATGTTCTCCCAGATGAACTGAGAAGTAGTAACAATATTATAGTCCTTCATTGGTATAGCTTCAGTCCAATGCATAAAGTAGTCAATTATTACAATAATATATCAAGAACCCAATCATTATCTTGTTGGAGTGATGGGAACAAAAAAATTAATAGCCCACTTTTTAAAGGGTTCTTGACAAGGGATGGGTCATAAATTCATAAAATAGTTAGGTTTGCCGACATATTGACAAATATCACATTGCCTAATATATGTTTTAGCATCTTGGAATAGAGTTGGCCACCATAATCTTATTAGCAGAACCTTTCACATGATAGCTTTTCCAACATAGTGCCCTCCAAAAATACGCTCTTAAACTTCTCAAAGTACCTCAAGGTGCTTATGTTGCATTACATAATGTTGAAGGACTTCATCATGGTCCATTTTGTAAAGATCACCTGTAATGAGTTGAAAAGGTACAACATGATCCGTAACTTGCTTTTTTTCCTATGAGGTGAGAAATTCAAGAGTGGATCCAGTGGTCAAAAATGTTGCAATGTCTTCCAGCCCTTCAAGCACCCATGCTACGTAGAAGAGTTTTACATTAGGAAGATCATCTTCAATGGTGCATGGTGGTTCTCCATTCTCAATCCAAAATAGGTGGTCAAGTCCATAGTTATCCTTTCCAAGTTTCACCATAACTGAAAAATAGAATTCCTAAAATAATACAATCAAGTGATAGATCCATCCATATAGTATGGGTTTGTTGACAAGGTACTTTAAAGCCTCATGATCTGTATAAAAAATAAAAGGAGAGGCTAAAAGCTACTACCTAAACATTTTTAAAATGTAGACCATATAAAAAACTTCATGCTCTGTACTTTCAACTAGTGTTAGGTTCCTACTAGCAAAGTAAATTGGGTGATCTAGGTGAGCTTCACTCAATTGTGCAAGGATGGCACCAATGGCCATTCCAAATGCATCAACATGGACATAAAATGGCTTTTTCCAATTGGGGAATTAGAGAATTAGAGCTGTGATCAGTTTTTATTTGAGTATTTTAAAGGCCTCCTTACAAGATCAAGTCCAAATGAAATGTTCATTTTGTTTAAGAAGCTATTCCAAGGGCACAACAATCTTTAATAACCATGAATGAACTTTTTATAATACCCTGTGTGGCCCAAAAAGGCATGGACCTTGTGTTAAATCTTGGGCACTAGGAGGTGAAGGATAATTGATACCTTTTTTGGGTCTACTAAGATTCTTCTACAAATAATATGTCCTAGCAAAACACTAAAAGGTGTCACAAATAGACACTTATTCAAGTTTAAGGGTATTTTTAATACCCGATAGTGCTCAAGCATGAGTCTAAGATTAGAATAATGGTCCTTAACCAAACCATATACCATATAATCATACAAATAGACTTGGAAGAATTTGTGGATGAAGTCCTTAAAGGCTTTAATTATTATCCATGAAAACAATACTAAAGCATTTTCAAACCTAAAGGGCATAACAATATATACAAATGATCCCCATTCAGTGGAGAATATTATCTTAGGTTGGTATTCTTTAGCTATATGGACCTGATGGTACCCCAAGAAGCCATTTGTAAAAGTATACAACTCACATTTAACAACTCCTTCAAGGATCTCTTCTGTGAACAATGTTGGAAAGGGATATGTGACACAAGATGCATTAAACACTCGATAGTCTATGTATATACGAATGCATCCATCCTTCTTGATACTAATCACCATGGGACTGAACTACTCAGATTCATCAATGGGTGTGATCACTCTGATGCATAGCATACTATCAATCTCCTTTTTTATTCATGCCCAAAGATTAGGATTCATCCTATAAGGGCATTTTCTAACTAGTTGAGCACCATTAACTAGCTTGATGTGCATCTTCCCCAAGGATGGGTGGACACCTTTCATCTCATTATATTTTTTATTAAATACATCTTGATATTATTTTAGTAATTCAAATATTCTTGAAATCTATGTGTCGATCCAATAATTTCCTACTGTATCCATTCTTGGATCTTGTTTCATGCCAATGTTGCATTAAATAGTTTGAACAGGCCCATGATAGGGGTTGTTTATATTATCACTTGTGTCCTAAATAATTCATATACCAAAATTCATAGAAACATATAAATGGTTAGACAGGGGGTTGAGTGAAGTAGATCCTTCACCTTCATCTACTTAAAAGACAAGCTTTTGCTTTCCTAAGCAAATCTCTTCACATCAGTCTTCATCAGGGACTAGTGTAGGCACAAAAAATTAGTGTGTTAAAGCCTCATTGAATAAATGTAAAGGTTCTTCAGGGTCCTAAGGGATATTCCTTAGGCAGTCTTCTATGGGACTTGGGTCTCTAAGAACTACTTCATGCATAGGCTAGAGAGTAAGGTGCAAGTCCATTTTTGGGGATGAATAGGAGAGTGCAGAGTTCATGTTCTCCTTCAGTAATGGCTAGAACCTAGTACCCATGTGTTTCTCTTCATGAATATACCATGCTTGTGGTCATCTGCATAAATTTCCATAGAATGCATGCACTTATAGGTACTCTGGTAAGTATGTTTCCTCATTTCTCCATATTGTTTCACAAGCTTCAATGTGAGGTTCAAGTGCTTGCATGTCACTATAACTAGTTGTTTCCCTAACCTTATTTTCATAATGGAATCTATGATGTAGAGTAGAACATACTTGATTCTAGTATAGAAGTTGATTTTTATGGGTACACCACCCCCTTGCAATGGTGTCATCAAAAAGGTGATTTAATGACCTCATATGTTCATTTTAGATGTCATAGAAATCTTTGAGGCACTGGACAAAATCATGCACCTCCATTTATCCTTAGGACCATGGGGATTCATCAAGTATTTCAAGTGGTGGTCCTACCAGTGGCCCTCTCAATGCTAACCTAGTAAGGTGAACAAAATTTTGACGTTTAGGAAGCTGGCATGAAAAGTTATATTGATTATTAATGGTGTTACACATCCTTTAAGTGAGATCATAGTTACCATGAGCCCAATAATGACAAGTATTACTTGTAGTATAAAAAATAAAATGGTTATTTATCTATTGAAGAACATAGTTTGGGGTGGGATCATGTTGTTTATCACTTCTAGCAGTGACATTATATATGTGGTTGATGTCTTCATCAACATTGATGAGCTCTATATAAGGGGGTCCTTGTGTTTGATCTAGTGGGATTACTACATGTTGATCAATGTTATCAAAACTAATGTAGTGCTTTTTAAAGCTCAATTCTACATTGTTCTCATAGCACCAAGGTCTACCAAAAAGAGCTAGGTAATCATCAAAATTAGCTAGCTCTAAAACTTCAAAATTTGCTTTGAATGGTACTCCAAGTATGTCAACCATTGTGTTCTTGAGGACCCCAATAGGGTGCACACGAGTCTTGTTTTACATGAATAAGACATGAGGTGAAGGCTATAGTGTTAGACTAGACATTTTTCATCAAGCATCCTTAGTGAGGACATTGAATTTTGTGTCAGTGTCTACTAATATGTCCTAAATTACCCATCCATCAATGGCAACATTGACTAAGATTTATTTATTTTCTAGGGGAGCATAGGAATGAGGAGTGTCTTATCACTGAGCATAATTTAATTCATGATATTCAATCTACCTAGTGACTTGAAGATGAACATCACTTGGTACTCGATCTTGATTCTTAAGCCACATGTTAAGTTATGGGCTAATATCCTCATCCAACATACGCTTGCATAGTTCATGGAAGTCATCCCATGCCACATGTTGAGGCTCAACTTTTCTTTGTACTACAACATGTTGCATTACACCCTTATCTTTTAGAAACTAAATCATCCCCTATATTTCTCATATGACTACCATCATATCTTGGAGAACATCCTTCTATTATTAAACATTAGGATACTTTCTTGCTCATGGTTCTTCCCATTGTACTATCTCACTTGGATTAGATGTCGACTGGGTCTGTCCCTCACTACGAGTGGTAATATTTACCTATTAAACTATAGGGATGGTTGGGCATGTGCACTAGTGTGGTTTATCAATTTGATTCATAATGACACTCTTTTCATTTCACTGTTTGGTGATAGCTATGTATAAATCAAGACACTCTTCTAGCCGGTGGTCCATTTTGTTGAACTTACACATTGGATAGTCTAGGCAATCATTTTGATAGTGGTCCATAGATCCACATCTATAAAAGGTCTATGGTGGGAAATGACCACCACCTCATCCTCTCCCTCATCCTTGATAACCAACATTGTCTTGATTATTTGCAACATAGGTTTGGCATGTTCTATGCGCTCAAGCTTCATGAATATCATGGTAGTCATTAGTGTCATGAGTATATGCATCACAAATTTTTCAATATTTAGATACTTTAGCTTGGGTATCTCACTTCAAAAGAGGACAATAATGCACATCTTAGTCCTCATGATATATTTCACATGTTTGTTTTAGTACCATTTGAATGTTATTGTACGGGTAGTTATTCTATGTATATCTTTTAGATTCATAGTCTATGCACCCAAAACCATTGTGTGTTTCATGTGCATTATTGGCTGTTAAATTTTCAAGATGTGATTCTATTGAGACAATCTAGGTCTCCATAAAGGGATTAATCCTAGTGCTAATGCTTCCAACCGCTTCAATGCAGAGAGTAGCTTCCAAATCCTTGCATAGGCGGGTGAAGGTCCATTGTGATAAGGTTCACCAAAAGGGTAGTAACAATCCTTCCATGAACCATTGTGCATGTTGGGAAGCATTAATTTCAAATGATAGTTTAGACAACAAGTTATTAAACCTTGCATCATACTCATGTATGCTCTTTTTAAGTCATTGCTTTATGTCTTTTAGCACTGCTATACTCTGCTACTCAAATTTAGGATTGTTAAACTCCTAAAGGAAGGTTATTTTTAGATAATCAAAGTCAACCACCACTTGTTGAAGGTCAAACTTCTAGTACTACTTATGCAAATGCTCTAAAATCATAGTTGTAAACTATGTGGCTTTATGTTCAGACGATGTGATGCCTCATGCCCTCTAAATTAGTTCACATTTGTGGTCATTCTCAACTGCATTCTCCATGCCTTGGTATTTAGGTAAGTGTAATGTCATCTCATAGTAGACCATAGTTGGTTGAGGTGTTTGAATGGGTGGTTGATAAGAACCTCCATATCTAATCCCTTGAGAAAGGAGTCTACTTCCTCTTATGCCACCACCTAGCCCTCCTCCAGTGCCTCTAATAGTAGTGCTTGAGATATGAGATGTAATAGTCATTTGGTTAACCAAGTTTGGGCTTGTACTCTATCCTTGAGGGTCAAGTCCTCCAGGCATTCCAAGTTATGCCATAAAATTCCCTTAAAGAGGGAAATAAAGTGTTAAGCTTATAGGTATGTCAAGTAACTCAAATCCAATATCCCTTAATGGTTCAATCTCTAATTCTTTATTATTTATGTCCCAATTATGTATGTGTACTTCATCTAACTTAATAACATGAGTGCACACTATGGTGGGGGAGTTAGGTTGGTTTAAACTTGGTTCTTAGATTCATTCCATCTAGCTTGTTTCTCTTTTGTGGGATAGAAGTGGCATAGAATATGGCTTGAAAGTGATGGAGTCCTCATGTGTTTCTACCTCCTTGCGGCTCCTAACATCACTCCTTGAGTTCTCCCAATCTCTTCTAGTACCACTAATCCCTATTATCCTTTGTTGAGCTTCATCATACTTCATTTTCATAATGCATGATATTTAGACACCATTTTTAACCCATAATATTCTACCACCTAGTCTCCCCTTCCAAATGTGTAGCTCATGCACAAAAGGATCTAACTCTCTATTTATATGGTTTCAAGTCCTAGATCAACAAATAGCTTCTTGATTTCAAAAGAAAAAATCTTAATATAACATCCACATGGTTCTTAAAGGAATTAGAACTTGGCTTCTTCAAGACATGAATAAGTAGTGATAGCATACTCCAAGATATAGTTGTTCAAAACTCCTTTCCACCAAAATTTAACTGCTCACGTCCATGGAACTCTAAGTCATGTTAAAACCCTTTGTCATTCTAGAATCCAAAATTACTTCCTTCCAAGATTCCTTGATTGTATTTAAGCATATGCTATCCACCAAGTGTGTAAAATAATTGGGACCTTCACAAATAAGGTTTCAAACAATGAATTGTAGATATTTTACTCCACCCACCATCATGCAAAGATTCCTATTCAAGCTATGGAACGATAAAATTATCTTCAACACTATGAACCCATTCTTCTATACTCTCAAGAGTAATTCACTCAAACATCTTTCATGGTTGTGTTTCAAGTACGTTGAGTCCTAACAATGAAACCAAAATGTTGGGTTCTATATACACCTTAAATTGGTCAAGAAACCATAAATATCATGTATTTTCATAGTCCTTTCATAGGAGACTCCGTCTAGAGAATATGAGCCCTTGTTTACATTAGCCATGTCCTTATTTTACTTATATTGGTCTTGTTTATTGCTTTTATCACCTCTCTATTATCTCAATCAATTGACCTATACTTCCAGGAACCCCAACATTTGGTCTATGTCAGTCCCAACATGTTTTTTTGAGTCTCAAACAATAGAATCTTATAGGAATATAAAGCTCGATGCTCCTATCCTTTTTGGCATTGTTATCCAACGATCATTTTTTCTAGCTTAATGGATCCCAAACCCTTCTTAACCCCTCCCTTAAGTTTTATTTAGATTTATGATGTCAGCTAATGTGAATAAAGCTCCCAAATTCAAAATGAAGAGTCTCCTATATAAAGGACTTCACAAGGCATTTTATATCTAGCACTTACTACTTTGGCATATTACATAATAAAAATCAGTCAATAGTATAGCTCAGTATTATGTATCACACATAGACTTGCATGCTTGATCAAATAAGGGCTTAACCAAAAGTCATTATTGAATCTATTATGCATGTTGATTATGCACGTTCCCTAAGAGAGAACTACATTTGATCTAAGACCCTAGCTTGAGGGTCAATGTAGGCAATGATTAGGATAGTACGAGTTCTATATCATATGATCATTTTTCTCCTAACCCATTTTTTTCCCCTTTTGATTTTGATGCATTTGTTGTTTACATATGTGTAGATAGATATAGGATTTTTATATTGAAAGGGACCTACAATGAGTTTTGTTGACTTTCATCCTCTAAATTTTTGTACACAGGCTCACACATACCTACTAAATAAAACCCAAAAAGCTTAGATCCTTGGGACAACAAAAACAAAGGAATATAGCACTAATGCCACTCCTGTCCACTTTTAGTGCTCCTATCCAATTAGAAAATGAAGGCTAGATCCAGATTCTAGATAGTGTCCTATTTTTGCATCTCAATTTCCAGCTCCTAAATCATCCATCTTAGCCCATTTTGAGATAAATTTATTTCTCTTCCTCACGTAAATTACTTGATAAAAATCTATACTTTACACTATTAAACTAGATTTTTCCTCTTATTCCAAACCCCTTATTATTTAGGAACTAAACACTAGTTTCTCAAAAATAATAAAACATTTGGTGAACTTGACTTACTTCGAACAAGTCTAAAACCCTAGGTAACCTTAGAGTTTTTCCTTCATATATTGTGCAAACATTTAATTTCTAATTTCTAATTTTTTGTATAAATTTGTGTGCATTTATTCTATTCAAAACTATTTTTAGAATTTAAATTATTGACATAATTTTTAAAAATTCTAAAACCCTAGCTAAAAACCCTATATTTCCAAACTAGGTCCTCAAACCCCAAGTTTTCCTCACAATTTTTAGAAAATTATTTTTAATTTTTTACAAATTGTTTACTTTATCAAAGGTAATTTCAAAAATATCTATGTTCATAGTTATTTTTTCATTTATTTGCTTAATATTACTTTTCAATATTCTCTTTTATGAAAAAATAAAATGGCCAGTAAGACACTTCTTCCCTCTCATCCCATAGATCAATTTCTAAAATTTTCTCATAATTATGACAATGAATGGACAAATTTTCAAAATTACACATTAGCTAAAAATGTGAAAAAATGATTTTATTTACAATGAAGATGATTACTACTGTTGTAATGAATAATATGATGATATATGTGATAGTGATAGTGAAGTATAAGTAGATGCATCTTCTTCTCTCAAACCTATCTCTTTTATTCCCTCTTCTAAAGAAAATAATTTTGATAAATGGGAAAGGTACTTTTCACCTCATTCTCCTATGCACAATGCACCAAATGAACAAATTAGTCATGCATGTCCAAGTGAACCTCTTATTGGTGATAATGTGCTTCCATGTGAACCTAACTCTCTCTCTCTCTCTTTTGCTACTTCTATGTTAAAATTACAACAATATAAACACAATAAAATAAAATTGTCAATGCATAGTCCAAATGATTCATCTCATGCTCTTAACTCTACTTTATCAAAAGGATGTTTAAATAAAAACTCTTCTTCTCTTATTTCTCATATTACACATGAAAACAATGCATACACTCCATCCATAGATAACATTGATGCACATGATATTCTAATTTCAAATATACTTTATTGCATATTAGAAAATAATTAAATTCTTCTCTTACACCCCTCCCTAGTTACACTAAAAGTGATCATAAGTATGATAGTGAACATGCAAATGAATATGAAAATGAGAGTGATTATGAACAATATACCAATAATGACAATGCATGGAATAATGATGATTATTATGCATATAATGAATAAGAATATGCATCTCATGTTTCTAACTCTTCTCTCACTCCTCTCAAACATAATGCACTTCCAAATGTTGTTTATATTTCTATGCATGATTCTATTTTAAATAAAGCACATGTTCATGCTAATAGCACATCTTCTACTCAATTAAAATGTGATTCACTAAAACATAAATATACCAATGAAACTCCCAACCCACCCCTTACTACAGCATAACCTAGTTCTCACTCTTCACCTAAACAGAATGGTAGCCCATATCCCTCTAGTAAGGTCCAAGCTATCATTAATCCAAAGGTTCAAGTGAGCACACCCCCTATTTATGATCTAATTGCTAAATGTAGCATTCCCATGGCTAAAATTAACAATCAAATTTAAAGATTAAATGAACCACTTCAAGATGATAATGTACCATCCTAGGAGATTTTCTCTTTGATGCATGTAGTTGGTGAATTACAACACCAAGTACATCTCCTTACCTTGGAAAACAAGGATTATAAGTCTTGGATGGATGTCAATGATCTACATGGTAACCCAATTCCAAAGACATTCATAAAAGCTTCTTTGCCTAAGCATTTATAGATACCATCATTGCCTTACTTTGATCTAACTGGACATCCATTTGTACACCTTCAAGCCTTTTAGAAGGCTTTGCCATCTCATGTGAGTCCTTTGATTCTACTAAAATTATTCCAATAGATATTAGTGGGGGAAGCACAAAATTGGTTCTTTCATCTACTCTCTGTTGGCTCCTTGAACACATATGATGACTTAGAGGAGGCATTTCTCAGACATTACATAACAAACATGGGCCCTCATGTTACATATGAGAAACTTGCAACTTTACCTTAGAATACTTCATAGCTAGCTAGTGATTATATCTTATGGTTCAAGAGTCATATGTTACAATTGATATACAAACCAACATATTTAGAAATTTAGCATATCCATATTAAGGGGCTTTGCCAACCTCCTTGAGCATCTACTATATTAGATAGAGTCCTCTTTCAGGCACTTATGCTACACAATTTTAGCATTGGAAAAGAATTTGGGATTGATTGAGGTAGATTTAGTTGATCAGATTACTCTAGATCTCATAGTAGTATCTACAACTCCTAGAATCCAACATCTACCATGTCCTAAATAAGATAGGAGACCACAACTAAAAAAGAAACTAGTTAAGAACAAAGAGCCAGTTTCTAGAGCACAACCTATAATATGCACTATAGAAAATAATAGTAAGGCACTACTACAGTTTGATTTAGATTAGGATAGCCCATGTGTCATATTATCAACACTATTAGATAGGAGGTTAATCACATTGCCTTCTACTCATCGACAAGATCAACATCTCCTACAAAAATAGTCTCATCAACCCTTTTGTAACTATGATCATATCAGTGGACATAGAGATAATGATTGTTATGGACTTAAGGATTGCATTAATAGATGTTTTGATAATGGCATCATAACATTCACATAGGGGGCACTAAGATCTCCTCCACCATGGAACCATAGACCTCATTCATCCACAATTGAGTCATCCTAGGACATTCCTTCACAAGAATCATCGATCACTCATCATGAAAGAAATGTGGGTTTTAGGACAGAGCCTCATAAGAGATCTCCTATTCCACCTATTCAGAAGGTTTGGAAACCTATACAGTAAGAGCATCCTATATATAGCAATGTAGTCTTAAGATTACATAGTGCAATTCCATATTCATATCTAACAGAGTCACACGCACTGTAATATAATACTATTCATGAGAAATATTCACTGACCAAATTTGTTGGGTCCTATCTCACATTGCAATCCGCTATGGCTTAGATTAAATTAACCCATATCACAGAGTACTGCTCAAGAGAAATACTCACCACAACTAGAATTTTTGGGTCTTATCTCATGTAGCAATCCACTACGATTGAGATTGAATGAGCTCGCATCACAGGTTTTAACTCTATCTTGATCTATGACTTAGTCATACACATCATAGTAGAGGCCACAAAGTATATGATTATAGATAAATGAGCCTTCTTCATAGCACATAGTTTCTATTGCACAACTAATAAAGTTACATTTTATAGAATCTCCATGTATAACTATAGTTAGTGCATCATAGATAGTATTGATACTAGACATGTTCTTACACAACTTGAGCATTATGGGTATTTATTCATTTGGCCAATAGGATTTAGATAATGATACAACATAGAGTGATACGACACATAGTCATACTAGTTTTAGTTCATAAGCTTCACTTAATAGGGCAATGATGGAGCCAAAGGACCAACCTTTGTATTCTTGAGCCACTCTCGAGGAATTAATACACACAACATGTTATATTTCATCCCCACATACTAACAACTAACATTCCTAGTTCCCAATAACTACCCATAGCCAAAACTAGCTTGTCAAAATTCAGATCTTACCAAATCCTATTTTACCAACATTAAACAAACTCAACCCATCCAAACAATTTACCAACCTCAAACCAACTCAATTTATCCCAACAATTTTCCAATTGTAAAACCAATAAATTCTTTACTTACATACAATTTGAAATCAAAAGCTAACATCACACTTAGTAAAATAATCAAATCACATATCCCAAGTACCATTTTACCAAACATACACAACCTCAACATTAATACCAAATCAACTACCTCTAAAAAAAACATGTGCAATGAATATAATAATATATTTCAAATCCCATAACATGGTATGCATGAGTCAAAATCTAAACTATATATATATAATCAAGTTTTCAAAACATATACATCATATCAAGATACAATCAATCATGGATGGGCGTCATGCCCTCACTCTCAGTCTCACTCTCTCCTCCAGTAATAGTCCCATAATCCACTCTCGCACTCAATGGCCCCACACCTCCTTGAGATCCCAAATGCCTCTTACAATGACTATCTCACTTCAAAAACTGACCATGCTCCTCACACAAATATGCATAACACCTCTGAAGTTTTATGTACTCATTCATAATCCTTGTACTCATCGATCCATAATTAGGTGGAGGCAGCTTAAGCCTATTTAGCTCAGCCATCGACTCATATCTCCCTCCTACTACCATAACATATGAAGCTATAGCTATACCAGTCCTATCAAATAAATGAGTATAAACACCAACTGTAATTATCACATGCTCTATCAAACCCTCCTTCATTGCATCATCAAGGATGTGCCATTTAAACTCTTAGAGTGTTGACTCAATGATGGTCTCTTAGAACCCATCATACCCACGTCCTCCCCTAGCAGGTGCTTCATCCTAAGCACCTCCCACTCCATCTGTATGTAAAAGTACAACACTACATTATATATACATTTTCCGAACAAGCACAAACTTGTACATAATTCAAATTTAATCAATGTCCACCTCCCATCATATGGATCAAAGTGGGATCCTCATACTCGAGGGTATCCCCTCCATCAATAGGATAAAATGGAGCCCATCAATGCCTCATCCACCATGTGGTATATGCCTATGTGCATCCAACATCATCTACATTATGAATATCTATAGTCGCATCTTGTGCATCCAAAGGTAATACTGCTAACTCAGCCTCAATAGGCCTCCCACAAGCTCCTACTCTCGTTGGTGCCTGTGCACTCCTCATCCACACCCATGTTGTTGGGGGCACATCTTGTAGTACCCTAAACTATCTAGTCACACACTCATACTGAAATTGCTTGTACACTCTAACCCAACAATAATGTAACCAACAACTGACCCTTATATACCATAACTACACTCCATCCTTGGGCCACCTAGGGAATCCTCTATAAGGCCTCTATATAATATATTGAACCACCAATCTATCTAAAACTTGTATATAGTGATCTATCCCATGATAATGAATAGACAACATACTCATCTACTGCTCTC
Source organism: Torreya grandis (assembly GCA_037957365.1). Classification (NCBI taxonomy): domain Eukaryota; kingdom Viridiplantae; phylum Streptophyta; class Pinopsida; order Cupressales; family Taxaceae; genus Torreya; species Torreya grandis. The sequence continues at coordinate 1,815,200 of JARHVA010002317.1, read as the reverse complement.
TAAATAGTTGTGGAGGTGCCCACCTCTCCCTCGATAATCTTATTAGTCATACAACAACTATGTTCTCATAATCCCAACAATGTAATAAAGTAACCACACTCACACCACCATTAAATGACTCTTGAGTAAACCTATAAATATCCTTGTATAAGTGGGAAAGCATAGTCCTACCCCATGAGAACATAGTGCCATACACCTCTATATTTCACATGAACCTATGCATATTGTATGCAATCAACACCCCACTCCCATCCATAACATCAAATGAAGCCAACAACGTGACCAACCACTTATCTAGAAGTGGAACACTCGACTACATAATAATAGAAAATAATACATTTCTATCACTACCTCTCTTATGTATGCTTAAGGGCACACTAGTAAAATATAAGGACACACAATCAATAATGTCCACACCCATATCATCCTGCAATGTCACCCGATGTCCACTAATAGACAAATATAAAATATGGTACACATCCTCTAGAGTAATAATAATCTCTCCAATAGGAAGCCAAAAAGTACATGTGTCTACATTCTACCTCTCACATAAGACAATATTAAATACCTATCCCACTGCACAGTACCTAGGTCACACACATGACCCAACCCTTCCCTATCCATCACAACTCTCCCACCAGCTGACAAAGGTAACAATCCTAGTTTCTCCATCACCTGGCCTCTATGAAACTCCCTCATACGTACCTCACCTTGAAAAATCCCAAAAAATAACATATACATCAGTTCACCATGCCAAATCAATAGCCAAGAAAAAACACAATAACTAAACCAAGAATAACCCAAAAAATCTAGCCTCTAAGACAACAGCACTGGGTATAGGACAATAACATTGGACAGGAGCATTGTAACCTAGGAAACAATGTTGGAGCCTAGACAGTACTGCTAGAGGAGGGATAGGATTGATAAATCTAGTCAAAATTTTCTTAAGACTCTTAAAACAACTCAAAAAAATCTAAAATAGGCCTCTAAATAGGCAAAAAAATCACACGTTTCAACTACTTACCAGGGTAATCTCCCCACCAACCTCAATATGGGCTGCCAACTGCTCAAACTAGGTCACAACAGGTGCTCATCTCCTATTCCATATCTTAAAATCTCAAACTACTCAATGCACAAATGAATCAAGAATCAATCCAATTTTCTTATATCAAACAACTTTTTCATCCAAAGCAAAATACCATTTTGCCTATAACTTCAACCCCATAGCTCTATTTTACAAACTATTTTATTCCATGGAATCATAACAATGATACCTTTGACATCACATGAGCCTTGCTTTCTTACTACATCATTTGTCTACTATGGCACACACATTTCGATACCTCTTTTATACCCAAACATTTAATTTGGTCCTAACCAATCAAAAAGCTCACTCAACTATCAAAAAACTCAGTCTAATCAATCAAACAATTCAAACTATATCAACCTTACTTCTATCATTATGCCACTAGTCATCATTTTTGGCTCAACCTCCTCTATCATAGATCTCATCCCTCTCCCCAAAAGGGGGCATCATTCTTACTATTCATATTCCTACACTTATCCAACATGCCTATCCACTCTCATAGATGGATACACCATGGTTCATACACCTCCAATATTTAGATTATCATATTCAGCTCAGATCGGTTAAGATATACAGTGATTCAGACTACATGGGTCACTCAGTATTACTCAAGACATTCAGAGGGATACACCTTTAGTTTATAGATATACCATGATTATTACACATCCAAAGTCAATTTATTAGATCCAGCTCAGATCAGTCAAGATATATAGTGATTCAAATTATATGGGTCATTCAACATTACTCAAGATATTCAAAGGGACATACCTTTAGTTTACAGATACACAAATTATTCAAAAATAATGATTTAGACTACATAGGTTATTTAGCATTACTCAAGACATTCAAAGGGACATACCCTCAGTTTATAGATACACAAATTAGTTAGATATATAGTGGTTCAGATTATATGGATTCATAATGACTTCGATAAAAAATCATACCAAACACCATATTTGGGGGCATGTACATTACTACACATTTCATACATATAGTTTCATACAACATGACACAATTACAGGACCAGATAGTAGATTATAGGCATAGTACAGAGCACATTTTTTTGACCTCCAATTTTACACATGGGACATGACATGTAGCTCATTTCACATGTGGTTATATAGATTTCTAAACTATACATATGCATCACTCACATACCAAATTTGGGGGTATGGCACATATGTTCATGTTCTTCATCATCCAAGATTATACAGATTAGAATGGCAAGGCATGTCATTCTCTTCTTGCATATTTATCATAGTTTCATATTACACCTAATTATACCTATATTGTCACCAAGTTTGACCATATCATCATCTGTAGCAGTTGGTCTATAACATTACCTAGACCTAGACTACATGAGTTTGTGCGGGATAGAGGACAGACATTGGTTTTGGGCCTCTGAACACTTCTCAATTCTAGTTCAGATTATTCAAAGTGGGGGCATGATAGACTTTGCTCTTCATAGTATACAGATTCTATACACACATTTTGGATTACATGATTTTATGTGGGACAAAGGCCAAACATTAGTTTTGAGCCTTCAAGCATTTCTCATTTCAGTCAGATTTAGCACAAGGGGTAAGCATTGCCCTCATTCTCCATTATTACATGGATTCCATATTCATATTTAGTACAGGGGGAATTTATTTCAAGTATTCCTTCTTTCTCCAGGCATTATTCAGCTCTCCATCCACTTCCCTGGTCAAGAAGTGAGTTGGACCCTTTTATAGCACACTTATCTACATGCAAGTAGGTTTAGGTACACATTTTATTTTCTTTCTTTTACTCTAGTACTTCATTTCATTGCATCACTAGAATAAAAGTGGGGCAAATGTATACATTTTAAATTGGTCAAACAACCACACATATCATGTTTTTTCACAGTCCTTTCACAGGAGACTCTAACTGGAGAATATGAGCCCTTGTCCACATTAGCCATGTCCTTGTTTTACTTATATTGGTCTTATTTATTGCTTTTATCACCTCTCTGTTATCTCAATCAATTGATCTATACTTCCAAAAAACCCCAGACTTGGTCTATGTGAATCCCAACCTATTTTTTTTAGTCTTGGATAACATAATTCTATATGACTACAACGCTAAATCCTCTTGTCCTTTCTGGCATTGTTGTCTAATGGTCATTTTTTCTCACTTAACGGGTCCTAAAGCCTTCTTAGCCCCTCCCTTTAATTTTATTTAGATTTTTTATGTTGGCTAATGCAAATAAATCTCCAAAATTCAAAATGAAGAGTATCCTATATAAAGGACTTCACAAGGCATTTTATATCTAGCACTTACTACTTTGACACATTACATAATAAAAATCAATCAATAATATAGCTCAACATTATGCGTCACACATATAATTTCATGCTTGATCAAGGAAGGGCCTAGGTGAAAGTCATTTTTGCATATACCGTGCATGTTGATTATGCATGTCCCTAAGGTAGAACTATATTTGATCTGACGCCCTAGCTTGAGGGTTAATGTAGGTAGCGATTAGGATAACAGGGGTTTTAGATAATGTGATCATTCTTCCCCTAACCCAGTTTTTCCACCTTTTGCTTTTGATGCATTTGTTATTTACATGTGTGTGATAGATATAGGGTTGTGAGATTGAAACAAATCTACAAAGAGCTCTATTGACTTCCAACCTCTGCAATTTTATACAAAGGCTCACATAGGCCTAGTGAACAAAACCCATAAAGCTTAGATCCTTAAGAAAATAGTGGTGGAGGTGGACTACAATGCTGGTGCCATCCCTGTCCAATTTTAGAACTTCTAACCAATTAAAAAAAGAAAGGCCAGATCCACATTCCAGACAATGTCCTAGTCTTGCATCTCAATTTCTAGCTCTTGAATAATCCATTTCAGCCCATTTTTAGATAAGTTTATTTCTATTTCTCATGTAAATTTCTTGATAAAAATTTATACTTTACCCTATTAAACTAATTTTTTGTTGGGGAATCACTAGAACAACAATAGTTCTGATTCCACTTGTCAGGATCTTGCTCACCGAAAGGAGAGCACAATATGATTACCTCGTATAAACAACTAAACACAGAATTATACTAGATTGAATAAGTAACTAGAATTCACACATAGCACAGAATATGAGAGACAATACACACACTTGTATTAATACTCGTACAGAAAGAAAATACAATAAAGAAGATGCCACTTCTTCTCCACACCTCTCAGAGGATTCCCACACCTCAAGTGTTCAGCTATTCTCAATCAAGAGTCCACTCTCTTACCAAAAATGGTCCCAACAACCAACTCACATACAGAATTGGTGTTCACCTCTAACTGAACAGTAATAACCCTATCAGTACACCAAGCACTCAAAGTACTTCAAGTAGATCTCCCATGAACCTGCAATAACCTGCAATTCAACAGACCATACTTACACATGTAGATCTCCTGTGAGCTTGCAACAACTTGCAACTCAATGATCTTACACTTGGAAGGAGCTTCCTTGCCTTCCTCTCTTGCACACTGAAGTATCTCTTCCTTGAATCCTTGATTCTTAGATTCTTAGATCCTTAATTACAATACAGCCCATGAGTCTATTATATAGATCTCATGCATACATAAATTAGACATCTAATTACAATAATTAAAAACGCAGCTCGAGACTATAATTAGCCCTTAGCATGCAAACACTTGGTTCGTTAACGAACTGTCCGTGAACTGGCAGTTCTGGAACCACACAGGCGATCGACATCGGTCCCTGTCTGTCTGGATGTTGCCGACATCAGCTGACCTTCTGTCGACGTCGATTACCTTCAGTCCACACGTGCCGCGGTCGGTTGTCTTCTGCACAAGACTCTACCGACGCCGGTCTTCCTGGAACTCAGCAACACTTTGACAACGTCCTCCATGTTTGCAATGGTTGAAGCTTTTAGCTCCACAACCTAATAATCTCCCACTTGGAGATAAACAGCTGCAACCTGTACCTGTACCTGTACTCCATCTAATCTGTATCCTGACTTGTATCCCTCCTCAAGATTACTCTTGAAGACCAACCACCACAACACTTGTGGTGAACCTTTGTCATCCAAATCACCTGCCACATCCGTATCTACAAACCATGTAGAAAAGAAACTGAACCTTGCATAGCAAGTGTACTTGTTGCTGGTCCTTCTCATATACATGAGAATCCACTGAACTGCCTGTCAGTGCTACTTTCTCCGGATTGACTCCAAACTTGTGATAACTCCCACTGCCTGGGAAGACTCAGGTCCAGTACATACCATGCACTTAACCTCACTATGTGAATTAGGACCCTGTTCTGTGAACTGTCCAACCATCGGCGTGCTCACCGGTCTCACACAATCATCTTGAGACAAAATCAACCTGTGATCTTCCATGCCTCTAGAACACACTTATGCCAAAGAATTTGCTGCTCCAAATTCCTTATGACTCTCCACTTGAACTAACTTTACCTTAGCTCAGTAACCCTGTATGTGTAACCCTGCAATCAAGCAAACACACAACATATAGTAACAAGATGATGTCACGACTCATCATCCACCTGGTAAAGAGAACCACAGTAGTTACCATGACATTGACTAAAGCCATGCTTTGTCATCCACCTATCAAAACCTGTACCACTATCCTACAGCTACCTCAAGACCATACACCTTGGCCTTCTGTCTCACGTATCTATTTTCGCTCTTCTTCATCCTGAACATCCATTCGTCTCTAGTGTTTAACCCAACTGGCAACTCAACCTAAAAACTACCATTTGGTTCTCCTCCAAGGAATCACATTCCTCATCTATGCCTAGCTCCCACTGTTTCTTGGATCTACCTGTTCTACTTCTTTAACAACTTCCTGGTTCTTGACCATCAGTGAGCAACAAGTAGTGTAAAGAAGGGAAATGACGAATATGAGGCTTACTTACCATTTCAGTCCTCCTTATGGGCGCTTGAGACTCCTTGACAGCTTGTTGTCTACCCAAAATCCGTCTCAGTGACCGAAGCCAGTCACGTCTCAGTCTGCACCCGACCGACATCAGTTTCGTGCGACTGCCTCCTTACCGACGTCGGTTTCCCTTGGCCGACGCCGGTAGATATCTATCCTGAGTCACCGAAGTCAGTCTACACATAGCCGACGTCGGTCTCTGTCTGGACGCCGACGTCAGTTTTCCAGCTGTCATCGGTCTCTGTGTTTTACTTGTGAGAAATGATTTTTTTTCTCGCGAGCTCCTTTTGGAACAAAACCTTGTCTAAATTACCCTTGCTCCGCTCAGAATTCCTCAGCCCCTTTGACTGATACATGTCTGTCATCATCTCCTTGAAAACTAAGGCTTTCTTGTTCTTGTCACTAACATCAGATTTCTCAAGAAACGTAACTTTCTTCTTCTGCATACAAAAATCTCGATCCATGCTCTTCACATCTGAAAGCATACCCTTTGACTCAAAAACAAGTATCTCCTTCTTATCCTTGTGACCAAGCCTATTAAGCCACATCTTCGAATCTACAGCTGAAGTAGATAACCCAGAAAGAGAATCAGTAATACATAGATAAAGCTTACCTACTTTCTTACCTCTAGTTACAACAAGTGCACCCTTGGTAACCTTCCAAGAGTCCGCTGTGAGAGTTACTGTGCAACCCTCTTCACCCAACTTTCTAATCGAAATCAAATTCCGCTCCAGGAATGGGACATGCATGACCTCCTTCAACACCCATGTGTTGCCCGTCTGTAATTTCAGCTTCACTTTCCCTTTGCCAACCATCTGACAAGGCTTACCATCCCCTAAATAAATTTCTCCAAAGTCTCCCTGGACATACTCATGAAAAAATTCCCTATTTGGGGATGCATGACAAGAAGCACCAGAATCTAAAATCCAAGATTCTACTTTATCCAAAGAACATACCAGAGCATCCTATGCAACATATTCTGCAACATCTGCATCTTCTTCATGTCCTTCATGTTGATCTACAAATGATCTGCAATCTCTTTTTAGGTGTCCTTGCTTGCCACACTTCCAGCAGGTTATTCTGCCATACCTAGATTTGGATCTCCTGCCTATCTTCAACTTTGATCTCCCATGCTCGATCTTCTCTCTTTGCCTTCCTCTGCCTTCAACACTCAAAGCAATCCCTGATGATTCACCTGTGCTTTTCCTGCGTATCTCTTCATTCAAGATCACACTCACAACATCATCCACTTTTAAGATTTTTGAAACAGACGCAGTATTGCTAACTGCCATTACCAAACTCTCCCAACTTTCAAGTAATGAGCACAAGATTAAGAGAGCTTTAATTTCATCATCAAAATCAATATTGACTGAACTTAACTGGTTTACCAAACCATGGAAATCACTAAGATGACTATGTACAGATCCATCATCCAACATTTGCAAATTAAATAGTTACTTCATAAGAAATACCTTATTTGAAGCAGAGGGCTTTTCATATAAATTTGCCAAAGATTCCATCAACTCTACCGTTGTCTTACACTGTGATAAGTTTGAAATCACAGACGATGCAAGACTCAATCTTACAGATCCCAGAGCCTTACGATCAAGAATGTTCCATTCTTCATCTTTCATATCTTTGGGCTTGCATGCAACCCCACCCAACAGTAAGTACAAATCTTTTTGATACAGACAATCTTTTATCTGCATCCGCCATACTTGGTAGTTCTTGCCATTAAACTTCTCCATTCATAGTCTACTTACATCTGCCATTGCTATACTCCCACTCAAACAGAAACACCTGTGAGTAACCTGTAATCAACACACTAACCAGATCTCAACCAACCTGTTAGTAAACCCAACCAACAAAGCTCTGATACCAATTGTTGGTATCAAGCTTTAGAACCTGCAACCAAGGCTCTGATACCACTTGTTGGGGAATCACTAGAACAACAATAGTTATGATTCCACTTGTCAGGATCTTGCTCACCGAAAGGAGAGCACAATATGATTACCTTGTATAAGCAACTAAACATAGAATTATACCAGATTGAATAAGTAACTAGAATTCACACATAGCACAGAATATGAGAGACAATACACACACTTGTATTAATACTCATACAGAAAGAAAATACAATAAAGAAGATGCCACTTCTTCTCCACACCTCTCAGAGGATTCCCACACCTCAAGTGTTCAGTTATTCTCAATCAAGAGTCCACTCTCTTACCAAAAACGGTCCCAACAACCAACTCACATACAGAATTGGTGTTCACCTCTAACTGAACAGTAATAACCCTGTCAGTACACCAAGCACTCAAAGAACTTCAAGTAGATCTCCCATGAACCTGCAATTCAACAGACCATACTTACACATGTAGATCTCTTGTGAGCTTGCAACAACCTGCAACTCAATGATCTTACACTTGGAAGGAGCTTCCTTGCCTTCCTCTCTTGCACACTGAAGAATCTCTTCCTTGAATCCTTGATTCTTAGATTCTTAGATCCTTAATTACAATACAACCCATGAGTCTATTATATAGATCTCATGCATACATAAATTAGACATCTAATTACAATAATTAGAAATGTAGCTCGAGACTATAATTAGCCCTTAGCATGCAAACACTTGGTTCGTTAACGAACTGTCCATGAACTGGCAGTTCTGGAACCACACAGGCGACTGACATCAGTCCCTATCTGTCTGGATGTTGCCGACGTCGGCTGACCTTCTGCCGACGTCGGTTGCCTTCAGTCCACACGTGCCACGGTCGGTTGTCTTCTGCACAAGACTCTGCCGACGCCGGTCTTCCTGGAACTCAGCAACACTTTGACAACGTCTTCCATGTTTGCAATGGTTGAAGCTTTTAGCTCCACAACCTAACAATTTTCCCCCTTATTCTAGACCCCTTCTTATTTAGGAACTAAACATTAGTTTCCAAAAAATAATAACATAGGTTCTTTTAGTTAGTTCCAGATATGGTGCTGAAGTCTAGCCCAACGAGCTAGTGTGCTAGCCCTATCATGTGAGGTTTAGGTCTCGTGTGTTCACCCAAAACACATAGCTAAAAACTATTTCCCATAGGTTTTGATGTACAATGTTAATGACATGTTCATATCCTTCTCTTTATGTAATTTAAATAGGGAATATGCATAGATAGATTACCTTGGTTTTCATTTTAGGTTTGATTATTATTACTACGTATATCACCATCTTTTTATAGTAGCATTAGTTAGCTAGAAAATAAATAAGATATGGTATACCACATATATAAGTCTACACACTTAGTCCACACCATCATTCTTCATAACTCAAGTTTGATCAAACCTGTTATCTCATATATTATGCTTAAAGTAAAAGTGCATTACAATATCATTCTAGAATTCATTCATCCATGTATCTATATCTAAATCAACCATACAATACTTTATAATAGGTTGCCATAACCAACTGTTACAATCATTTATGGCATGAAGTAATTGACATACAGACTCTCAATAGACTAAGAGTCATGGCACGCACAACTAGTTTTTCCTAAAGACCTTGGCCTTAGCACCCCCTAGATCCTCACTCTATGTTATATCTTGATGATCATGCGTTCCTTTCCTTGCAGGCTGGTGCAAAAATTCCTATCAATAAGGTCAAAGTGACCCATATGAATAGTACTTCCAACTACTTCTTGCTTCCCATGCATTTCCCTAGTTATCCACTTTTATTCTGAGTCCTATGTTCTTGGGTTCCTCATGACTTATTATACTCTGACTGCGTCCTCTTGCACTGGTCCTTCCATGTTTTTGTCTTTTTTCACCCAATAGGTTTCATGTTATGGTGCTTCTGCCCCTGTCAGCTACACATCATGGTCCTCCCGTGTCATGGTCCTTTCGCATCATCATCTTTTTTCACCTAGTAAGTTTAGTGCCATGGTGATTCTATGCCTATTAGCTACATGCCATGGTTCTCATGCGCCATGGTCCTTCTACGTCATGTTGGTCCTGCACCAAAATGGGACAACACTTAGTCAAAATTTAGGGGCCAACATTCAATCTCTTGACTAGTCTTGGATCAACATAAATAAAAAATGACTTGAAATATATCACTAAATAACTATATAATGATTATATAACATTGATAATCCTTCCTACAGTGTTTGAGATCAAAGAACAAAGCTAAACAATTAATTTCCTCTCATTTTGACCTTAAACCTACCTTGAAAGGATTAGACTCACTTCAATTTAAAAATGTATTGGATCATATTTCTAAGTGGTTTATAATGACCTCATAATGCTCACAAACTTTCTCATGAAGTTTGGAATCAAGCAATAGAGTAAAATTATCAAATTTTCTCCTTTCTAAGCTCTCTGGGTGAGTACCTACAACAACACAGAACATAGTGGATTGTTTATCTCTCCACATGTATCCTTTCAACTAAAAAAACATGGTTTAGCTATAAACTACCTTATATCAACTTCACACAAAATTTTGGAAAGTTTCACTGATTGAAGCTAAAGTTATGGGCCTTTTTATTTTCAAGAACCTTGTTCTAGGGTTTCATAGAACACACATAAGTTGAAAGCTTCTTAATGATTGTTTATAGAGTCTAGAAGCTATATAACATTTATAATACATGTAATAGTATATTAAGGACTTATTCAACCTTCCTAATCTTTAAATTGAACTCATGCAAAGCTTCACACGTGCTATCGGTGATTGAAAGTGACTGCAAGTATAAAGAAAACATAATGTTGAGGGTTTCAAGCATAATGACTTCAAATTAAGGACAAAATCACTTCAAAACATGCATTTAATAAAAACATGAACACACATGATTCAAGTGACAATAGACCTTAATTTATAAGAATATTACATTTTAATAGTATACAAACCCCTGTTTTGAACTGTAGACTCTTCATTAATAGTATGTCCAACCCAATCATGAAGAAAAATCATCTTTTTATGATTGTTATTGTCCTTTTATGTCTCCTCCTTATTGGGGTTAATCATTATCATTTATTTAAAGTGTATTTTAAGCTTGGAATTGACTAAATTTGCACAAGATTCCTTCATACTTGCCTGAACTTAACATAACAAACTGACTTCATAAACTTATATTGTAGTTACATTGACTTTTATGACTTCAAAAGATAATTATAACCTTAATAAGGTCTATAAGACCCTTTTTTACATTTCACACACTTATAAGACCTATAATAACTTGTAATGACTCATAACTGAGTATAATTATCCATATATTTACATAAGAGACATTTGAAAAATTAAATTTGAACTTCTGGACATAAAACTTGTATAAGACCTTAAATTCACTTAGACTGACTTTTAAGACATAGACAATGTATTTTTATTGTATTAAAATACATTTCAAGACTATCAAGTCCCTATACCAACCTGACCAAGTACAATTTTGCATATTGATAATGATGCTCCTTTATGACTGTCCATCAACATGGAACTAACACATATATACCAAGGAGATAATAAAACATGTAGGTGCCAAAAGCATTGTTGGAATTTTGAATGTTTGTGAAATTTTTGGTATTTTTTAAATATTTGAAGAGACTACTCTATGATCTCATCCAATGGATGGTCAAGGCATTTCCCTGTTTGGTGCTTGACCCTTAAGTTGGATCTTTTACATAGTTTGCATCATGATTGGATAGGTTGAAAAGGTACATAATATGTTCCTCAACATGTTTTGCATATGTATTATAATAAGTAGTGCTATCATTTGGAATATGTATTAATTTGACTTCATGAGGAAAGAAAATACCTTGCTGATTTGGATCAATGTTTGCTTTCATTTGGTATAGCTAAAGAGTTCCTAGTGTAAGTGCAAATGGAGATGTGGCAGGGATAACCCAAACCTATGTTTGAATTACTTTAGGACCACAAACAAATTGTATTAGTATGTTGGCCAAGGAGTTTTTCCAATTGACCTTCTTTTGAAAGTCTTGTAGACCAAAACCAAGTCGCTAAAATTGCTTTATATGGCAAGAGGCTTTTGTTTGTGTAGGATCAATATGGTTATGTAAAAAGTCAGCACCAACTATGTATAATTTAATTGTTAAATCTTATTTACATGGATGCTTTTTTATTTGATGTGAACCTAATTACTTTGGAGGATCATTGAATGTAAAAATTTGATCATCAATGAGATCTTGGATCTTATGTTTCAAGGTAAAGCATTGGTTCGTATAATGCATGTGTCCTTGATAATAGTGATAATAAATATTCACATTATATCCTTTGGGTAGAGGTAAACTCATATCAATCTTGATAGGATGAGGGAGAGATATAAGCTTACACATGATTATCCGTGGGAGTAATGAAACTAGGGAGGGACTCAAGTAAACATGAGAACTATCTCTTTAGTACTTTAGATAGAATAATATGGTTAGGTTTTTTTACTGGTGTATCAATTTTGAACTCATTCAGAGTGTTGAAATTTAGGATTAGTTATTTTTTGGACCAATGCATATTGTTTGAATAGATTAGGATCTATTGGACATATGTAAATGAATATTTGATGACTCAATTTTATGTATGCAAGTAATGTAGAGGGAACCACATACATCTCATGTATCCAAGTTTGTATCAAAAGAATGTTATAGTTCAAATCATTTGGCATAACTTGGCACAAAGTGGGTAATGTACAGGGACCCACAGTAATATTCAATGTAATTTGACCAACCAAAGGGCTATGTGAATTGTCAAACCCTTTTATGTGCATAATTATGTTTTGGATAAGGTTGTTAATACCCGTGATGGTTAGGGATTGTATGTTACAAATGTTTATGCCCAATCCATTATTAACGAGCACTCTTTTAATACCTTTACTTTGTATTGTCACTTGTATAAACAAAGACTAATTTTGGTAAATGATATCTTTGGATGGAAAATATATTAGATCAAAGGTGATGAGTTTGTTATTATTCTTGAGATCTTTCATAGTATCTTTAAAATAAGTAGGCTCAAAATCACTTGGAACTTATATCTCATGTAATGCCTTTAATAGTGTATCCTTATAGACATTAGATTGTCTTAGGAGCTCAAGGATTGAAAAAAATTCATATGTATTACTCGATTGGTCAATAATGTCATATCCCTTAGATTTTATTACAATCTTAGGCTTAAGAGGCACTTGTAGTGCATTAATAGGTGGAGGAATAGGTTGAGCTATCCTACATTTTTGAGTAGTAATAGCATATATCACAGAATTTAATATAATTTGTGGGTGAATAATGGGTGCAAGATGGTAGATGCCATTCGAATAAGACTTAAGTAGAATGAATGGTTGACAACATGCACATTGACATCTAGATATTGGTTTCATGGCATTATAAAATGAATTTTGAGGAGAGATCAAATGTTGTTTGCACTTTAAAACCCTTTGATTGTAAACATTAGCATAAGAAGGAGCATGAAGGAATGTAAGTTTTGAATCCCTTATGGATAAAATGGTTTGAACTAGGTAACTAATATAACAAACCATAGAAACTATAAGGTATTGGACCATGGAATAATTTACAGAGATGTCCATGGTAAACATGATTGAAAAATTATATCAATTAGTAATGAGGAATTAAAAACTAAAAACCCTAATTGTCCTAGGGTTTGGTGTTCAAAGATCAGGTTCACCAAATATTTAACCCTAATTTTGGATAAAGGGGTTATCATACCTTAGAGGTATACAAGGGTTAATAATATAAATGATAATGCACAAGGGTGATAATTAGATCTACAACAAGCTAATTGAGTGCTAAACTTAGATATAAACATACATTAAATTTATTATGCTATGTATAGGTTAAATATAGAAAGTACAACTAATCTATGTATGGAAATGAAAAAGAAATAATATACTTAGCTTGTTTTGATGCTAACATAGTGTTGGATCTAGAACATGCATAAATTAGGCTAGAAGGAGATTTTGAAACAACCATCTGATTTTGGATCTAACACTTTTGGCACTCTAGACACTAACATCAACTTGGGATGATTATGTCGACACTACTAAATGGGTTAGATGTAAATTTCTCGTATGGAATACTTGTTAAAACTGGATGCACCACCTAGATGCTTTTGAGTTTGACTTCGCCTTCACTCTAGTGTATTCAGATTTGGGTCATGGACCGTTGCTCCTCATTAATTTCTAAAACCTTAATTATTATATTCATTATGATATTGGATATAATTTGGTTAGTGGGCACATGGTGTCGAGCTGACCCCAAACACCCCATTGTCAATAAGTGTTGTCTACATAGTCAATACTTTAGAAGAAGGCCTCAAACTCATTTATTTCTCCCCTACGTGTTGGCTTGTGTGTGAATCATGTAATTTATGCAAAGTAAATACAACAATGACATATCTTGTAACTTGGCAAATTGGGCTCTTAGGTTGCTCTTTTAGTACTTTAGACCCATTTATGTGTTATACCTATGACTAATGTGTAAATAGAGAAGTTTGTTCTATTGAAATCTTGATAGAGTGATCTTGATAAATTGCCTTGGTCTCTTTGGTCTTTTGGTAGGTGAAGAATAAATGAGGGTTGATCTTGTATTTATATCAATCCCTTTTGAATAATAACTTGAATTGAATCACTTAGGCTGACTATTAGGATATGTTTCATTTGAAAATTATATGACTTTAGGGCACTGGACACTTGTATCAGGTCAAGACATTAACGTCAATGCTTGTGTCTATCCTAGATGTTAGTGTTTAGGGAGTAGGAAAGTAAGTATAGGTTCAAAAATCACAAAGATGTAAGATAACTACATTTTAAGCATTCTTGGAAAGATATAATGCATGGGTCATCAATATAAGACTAGTTGGACTAAGAGATATAGGCCAAAGGGATATAAAGTAAATGCAAGACTTGCAGAAGTGGGAAAAAGGTACATAATTGAGAGGAACAACCAAGATTTGAGTTTATCAAGTCTAAAAGATTGAAGTGTTATATAATCCATAAATATTATTTACACTATGGTAATCATAATATGTATTGTTATCAAAATATTTGCCTTGTAATTGGCTCATGTCAACTTCAAATGGTAGAGGCAGAGTAATGATATTGCATTCAAGTAACTTTTGTAACAATTTATGAGGTAGTTGTGGTAATATAGAGAATCTCCTTCATGGTTGATTTGATAAAAAAAATCTTGTTAGAAGGTTGAGCAATAACATTAACTGTGATATTTTTATCAGTTTAGTATATGTTGGTTTGGCTTTGTAAGATAGTTTACTTTGAAACTTCATTGTACAATTTGAAGTAGATGTAGGTGCATACTTAAGCTTGTTTAAATCAAGAAACTTGACTTCTCTTTCTTGTATTGTATGACAAAGCTCTTAAAATGATTTAAATTTATTAAACATAATGAACTCATACAAATGTGCAGTCAAACTTTGTTTGAAAATATATTGTAATTAATTATCTACTCAAGTGTTAGTCATTTTGGTAAGCATGGTTTTACAATGAAGTAAATAATCATTGATAGGCTCATTAGTTCCTTGATTAAGCCTAATAATTTATGATAAAAAATATTTTCATCAAAGTTAATATCAAAATGCTTAAAATTGTTATCTGCTAGTGGATTGAATGCTTTGATCGATTGAACAAGTAAATCATAAAACTAACACAAGGCATAACATTTTAAGCTTCTTGGAAAAAACTTGGTTAGCAACATGTCATTGAAAGCATAGTCCAAACATGCCCTATGAAAATATCTAAGATGTTGTTATGTATCTCCCTTACCTTCCTATAGGGGAAGTTTGGGAACTACAAATCCTATAGGTAAGGAGTATGATGCAATCTCTAGTGCTAATGGATTATGAAGCAAGTATTGAGAATCCAAAGTTTGGATAATTTTTAGTATACCTTGCTCTATTTTCAACACCTTGACATGAAAATGTGAAATAATTTGCATTAGAGACTGTGTAGTAGGCTCGATAGATGATGTAGTATGTATATCAATCAAAATATCTATATGAGTCATTTGGTTAGGCATAGACATATAAATCTACTAGAAACCTTATGTTGCCCCCAAATTCAAAGGTGTAAATATAATAACAATATCAATAGTAGTATTAATAACACTTGTGGTAAGGTTAACAGTGCAAAAGAGTGGTCCCTGTTGCGCATTGAAAGTATAACTTTTTTTTGATGTGCACTATTAAAGGCTAAAATAACTTGAACTATTTTTGGGATATCCTATGGCATTTGAAAAAGTCCTCTTGATCTAGATAATCATTGGACTTGTTTATGATCTACTCCATTAAGTTCATCATGATGAATCCTATTTAAGTCCTCATGAATATCTTATGCATTGTGATTATCTTCTTGAAAGTATTCTTGAGCAATTTGTTCATCAAAATAAAGGGAGTCATTGTTTTCATTAAAGGAATCCATTTTAATAATGGTTAAAGGGATTTGAATGTTTTCAATAGGGGTCCCACTCAATCTAGCTCCATTCCTTAAAAGAATAAAAGAGGTAGAGTTTTTAAATAACATGGAAAATATGTTGTAAGCAATAAGAGGAAGTATAATACTAGAAATGAAAAGAAAATTTTGTATGGTGTTTAGTAAATTCCTCTAAAATTCAAGGTCAAAGGAATTTACTTTCAATATTAGATATCAAATTTTTTGATTTCAAATTTTTTGATTTCAAAATAAGGTGCTTTCAGTGTTAGCGATAATGTCCAACGCTGAAAGTAAGTTCTTTTAGTGTCAGATTTAGATCCAATGTTGAAAGTAGATTAATTTAGTGTCATTTTTTTAGGAATTTATCCTAAACCCTAGGATAATGTTTTTGAAGCAATGCTGAAATGAAAAGCATGACTATTTTGGGTCCACCAATATTTTTATCAGGATTTAGATTAATATGGTAATTAACCCTAATTACAATAAGGGAAATAAAATAAAATAGAATATTGTAAATGACCTTTTGACAAGCATAAATGTAAGTAAAAGACTGAAATTGATAAAGTGAAAATAATTGAAATAATACTAACTATGAAATGCAATGACAAACTTAGTTGTTTTTCTCTAATATCTTATTGATATAAGGATGAAACATGAAATGGGAACATATTATGCAAATAACCAAAAGCTAGAACTAAACTGGGAGCAAGACAAAATCATCCAACTTAGGACAAGATCAATTTCCACTACTATTTCAAACTAGTCAACCCTATTTTTTGTAGAAAATCAAGAACTCAATTCATGATTTCTTGCGATAGTTTAAATTAGTTTTGTATGCATAAATTTGACCTTTGAAAGTGTGCAAAATATTTTTAAATAACTTCTCCAGGTTTTGACAATGATTGAAAACTTGTAAATATAAAATATTGGAGTGTAATTAAGCTGAGCTAACTCCAATCACTTCCACGATGACTGAACATCAAGCTTATGTATCCAATACTCCAAGGAGGGAATCGAGTTCACATAATTCTCCCACCTAGAATGCTTTATGTATAACAACCCCACTATGTTTTACACGAATAAGGTAATTTTTTTTACATTTACATAAATTCAATAAATAGATTCCATCACACTAGAACTAATAAATACAATGGTGTTTAACTAAATACATTAGTTTAAAGCTAACTATAATCAAGGTCTATAGCTAATATATTTACCTAATGATCACATCATCATGTATATTGTTTATAAAAATAAACACTGTATTAAAATCATAAACATGTATATTTACAAATTAAGCCATAACTAATACAATTATACAACTAACTATTACAATGATAAAATATACAAAATAGTACAATTTTAGCATAATGCAAGACTTAATAATAATGTATAATGATACAATGCTCTTTGGAGCTTGTGAATGTTAATGAACTCAAATATATATAAGTAATCATGAGTGTAGTCATTAGTGAAGTACTGTTGAGGGGAGGAAGAGCATCATTCAAGTGATTTTCCACACCAACCATAGACCATCGATCTCCTGCACAATTTTTAATCAAGGAATGACCCTCCCTTCACAATGGGTAGATAATGACGATGCAAAAATCAAGAGTGAAAACTAGAACTTGTGTGTTCTAAAATAACTATTACATGTAATATATCATTAAAAAAATTGTTCTAACATGATATTGTACAAAACATGAAAATTAAATCAAACAGATGAAATGATAATATTTAACTATAAACATTATTTTGGCCAAAGTTTTCATATAGTTATTTGATCTCAAGGATCAGTCAATTTCATACACACCACTCAATTGGATTATACTTTATATGCGTATTAATAAAACTAATTAAGTAGAATCTATCTCACTCACTTATTTAAGGTCATTAATACCATATTAATTCAATATATATAATAATATTAAAAGGCAAAAGTTTTCATATAGTTATTTGATCTCAAAGATCAGTCAATTTCATACACACCACTCAATCAAATTATACTTTATATGCATATTAATAAAACTAATTAAGTAGAATCTATCTCACTCACTTATTTAAGGTCATTAATACCATATTAATTAAATATATATAATAATATTAAAACCAACAGATCTAATAATGAATTTTCCCTACTAGTAGAAATAATATATCCTAATCAAGGAAAATTCAAATATATTCATTTAATCCATCAAATGCAATGTAATAAATCCAAACGTCTAATTTATTTATAGCATATCATTATCTATTTAAACAAATTTTAATAAATCAAACCATTTGAGTAAGGTTTTAATAGTTAGAAAATCCTTTCAATAATTAATAGGTCATTCAACATCCACTTTATTTCCATCTCACTAATTGCATAATTAAATTGTTGACAATATTAGTCAATGCTAAATGGATAGATATAAGATTCTCAATACTACACATTTAGAAGTTTTTGAAATACATTTAATTCACTTATAGTTTAGCAATAATAAATCAAGTAAACAAATGCATCAATACATCTTAGTTATATCAAATAACATGCTTAAGTATCTAACAAAATTATACATATCCATATATGGTATACTTGTTTTAGAATAGAACTCTATCATCGATACAAGTATTCCATATATATCTATGCATATTTATTTTCTCAGCTATATCTCTAAACATACCCTGATAAATACAAATAATCAAATTTATTAATACAAATTTGTTGTAAAACTTATCTAATAACCCAAATGATAATATACAGGTGTATATGGTATACTTAGTTTAAAATAATATGGGTATCACGTATATATGTTTAAATGCATCTATGAACTCATATGAATGTTAAACTCTTCACCAATACCCAAACATGAGTACCTAATGTTATGGTTGCATTCTATACTCCTACAGCTCATAATTTGATATAACATAATGTACATAGTCCAATATAGACATTGTTAACTATAAATATATAAGCATAGTGTGTGTGTGTGTGTGTGTGTGTATTCAATTTTGTATTGTGTGAACACGGGTTTGACCTCTCCAATTGATAGAAATGTAAATGTGTGTGTGTGTGTGTGTGTGTGTGTGTGTGTGTGTGTGTGTGTGTGTGTGTGTAACAATACCCAAACATGAGTAACTAGTGTTATGGTTGTGTTCTATAATCCTACAGCTCATTATTTGATATAACATAATGTACATAGTCCGATATAGACATTGTTAACTATAAATATATAAGCATAGTGTGTGTGTATTCAATTTTGTATTGTGTGAACACGAGTTCGACCTCTCCAATCGATAGAAATGTAAATGTGTGTGTGTGTGTGTGTGTGTGTGTGTGTGTGTATAATGTAAATGTGTGTGTGTAATGTAAATGTGTGTGTATATACACACACATTTACATTATACACACACACGTGTGTATAATGTAAATGTGTGTGTGTAATGTAAATGTGTGTGTATATACACACACATTTACATTATACACACACACACACACACACATTTACATTTCTATCGATTGGAGAGGTCGAACCCATGTTCACACAATACAAAATTGAACCATTTATTTCAAATATACACAATAGTGTATTTACTGAAGGTTTTTTTCTATTTCTTCATTCACACTAAAATGAAATACTCTATATTAAATCTATTACGAATACTCATTCATCTTACAGTCACTACATCAAGTTACCTTAGGCTTCAGGGACAATATAAGTTCATTCTTATAGGCAATAGAAATTTCACAAGCTTATCTAACTTCTACCTGTCTAAGTATGTATAAAAATGGATATGAGCATATCATCTGGGTATTCACCATTTAGAGTTTTCCTAGGGTTTGAACTCATTATAATACAATTTTATATGTAATTAAAACAACCATAAACCTATCCACCATATATATATATATATATATATATATATATATATAGAGTCATATTCATGTTAATAGGTTATTGACAATCTCATCCTTGACCCATTTTATACATGAATATATTTATGTATATTTATACAACAAGAAGAATATTAATTTCGACTTCATAAAATGAAATTGAACCAGTCCTATCATACTCTGCGCCAAATAGAAATATTCCAACAAAAATGACATATAAGGAATTATTTGTTCATAACTAGGTTTTAAAATTTCTTATTCTTTTAAAACTTTCATCCCAAATATATCCCATACACAATTGTGTCCTAGTTTTGACCCAATTCTAATGTTTATAAAGACTGAATTCACCTTGAAACCCAACCTTATCACAACCTGGTTTATTTATACAAACTCTTGCCTATATTTAAGACATAAAAACTACCCATTATATATGTATACAGATAGGAAAACTTAATATAATAGTTTAAAGACCGACTTAACCAAACCTAGTTTTGTGTTTAAACTCGGCTAATAAAATTTGTTTACCTCAAAATCTGCCTAGGGTTTAATATACAAGGTTTTCCACCCTCTAAGGTTAATTGTAATTTTTTTTTACATAGCTCAACTATATTTTCTCATTTCAATTTAACCCTTCCGAAAATACATAGAAATCTCTACACTAAGACTCAGTTAAATATTATAGCAAAGGATTCACATAACAAAGCCATTAAACTAGGGTTCACAGAGTTATATATTTGGCTATTTGGATGGCCAAGCCATCCCCAGTGCCAAGTATATCACTCTATTTTTTTTTTAAATTTCATAATATTGAAAGAAACCCTATTCATATTGCTTTACCAGATTTATTGATTTAACTCGTGCAAACCAAATATGAATTCAATCAATAGACCAACTTGGTAAAGCAGTCATAACCTTGCCAAATTTGAATGGCCCTTCTCAATTCTTGCTCCAACCTTTCGCCTTTCTCCTCCTTCTCTCTACCCATCTCTGTGTGTATCCCCAGACATTGCTTTCCTTCTCTTTTTATCCACCTGCATGCTAACCGAACCCCCTCTTTCCACTAAAACTCCATGTCAATCATAATGAACTCAACGAATAGGTCTATGTATGAAAACCAACTGCAGAATACTAGGAGTGATTCATGTGTTCTCATGTAGAGTAGAGCATAAATGTTAGTTTAACAAAGTGATTTGATTAACATAGATCAACACCCTAGTAACTGTAACTTCATGAACTTTCATCATAATGATCCTTATTAAGCATTATGAACATGATCATCAACTTCCACATAATAAATCTTATAATTTCAAAATAATATTGACTTCTCAATAACCATCTAAACATCATCATTATTAACAATAATAATGATTTAAGTATTATAATATTGATTTAATACAAGATTATGCCAAATTATGATAGCATGGACTTAGCATGATAATAGTGTTCAATCTAACTTTAAACACTCTTTGTTAATTAGTCCAATTAGAAATCAACTAAAACTCAAAGCAAACAAGTTCATGTTCTTTTATATAGCAATGCATTGATAAACAAAACATTGTCATAACATCATTCTCATACATCCAAAGGCAACAGTAAGGACACTCACATATTTTGGAGCACAAGTTTAATAAACATAACCACATGCAATAAAGCTAAGTAAGATAACATAATTGTAAACACACAACCATACTCAAGTGTAGCAAACATGATTATAACTGAAAGCAACTATAAGCTATCAAATCAAGTAATGAATATAAAACCATATTCTACTGTTTGTGGTGTTTGCAGGTTCTTAGTTTCTATTATTTCATCCCCCAACACCTTCATCTACGTCACCCTCTCCAATGATGCCCTCTCCGTCATAATCTGAGGGACAGATCTATCTTGCATCCACCTCGAAACAATAAAAGTAGTTACCCTGATTCAATATAAATTCCATAATATATTGTTGTAATGAACTAAATAAACATGATCATCATGCACATAACATACAAGTACAACTAAATCAGCTAGTTAACAATCATGCAAATAAGCTACATATAATTGTTCATACATCAATATATAGAATCAAGCTTAACCAAAATAATAATTAAGCAAATAATAACTATAAAATCCACTAATCAATAGTTTATTAAGTCTAGTGAGAAATCAGAATGTAACATTATGCAATTGAGCTCCTTTGACTATATGAATGTATCTAGAAATGACTTGAACACTTGATCATGCTTCGTTTTAGACTGTGACTTGGTTGAGGATTATTTGTAGTAATCAAAATCAAAATTAAAAATAATATGGAGCTTTTGACCTCAATGTGCATTAATGTATATATGTCATATATTAAAATTACCAAGTGTATAAGTGACTTGTGTGTGCCGTTATAACAATCCAAAATGGAAAACCATATGTTAAGAATCCTAAAAACATGGATCATGAGGTAATGGAAAGTTTAATTTTAAAATATGACCATTAAAAAAGCAAGGACAAAAACATTCCATAAGAGACAATAATGCCTCCCACTATTATCCCCTACTAAATATATTTGTACAAATACTCGAGTATTTTTCGTTGTTAAAACATTTTTATAAACATCAAATAGCAATTGAAAGAAAATAAATCTATATAAATATTTAAGATAGAATGAAATAACAAAATAAATATTAATCAAATACATAAATTAATTAAAATAAAAAAAAACTAACATAACGAAATTTAGATTATTATTACACGTACCAACAATGGGTGCACGGAACCGAATTCATAAAAATGAAAATAAAAAATAAATGATAGATTTGTATTTGAAACTTTATCCTAAAAACATCGATAAATCGTGCTGGTGAAAAACATTATACCTACAGTGTTGAACTCGAGGCTGCCGGCAGCGAGAGGGATACAGTGAAAAATTTCCCTGTCAGCCTCGCGGGACAGTACTGTAATGGCGGTAACTCTTTCCCATTCCCAATCAAATTTCTGCTTACCCTTGGGTTCCCAATCAAATTTCTGCTTGCCCTCGGGTGGACTTTTACACCTTTGTGTCCCTGCCCCTGAAAGTCAAATAATTCATGGTGTCTCATTCACGAGCAGGGGTGGGCATGCCCCGTTTCAGCCAGAGAAATTCACACGCCCTCCACGATTAGGACCGGTGCCACTATTCTACTCGTACGAGTGTCGAAGGCATGTAACAAGGGCTTCAGCGGATGTGCCCGATTACCTCCCAGCAACATGGTACTAAATGCTTATTTTTCATACGTTCACTTCAATTCGGTTTTGAGTTTTAAATTCAGTTATCGTTTCAGGTCATTTGTACCTAAATCTTCGGGGATTTATTCTAGAATTTCACTGGCTCGCTTCATTGCTATATTTCTTTGAAATCAATTATACACTGAATTGGTGATATAAGGCTTCGCCAAGAAAACTTCAAATTGCATGTTTTGGATTTAATAATTGTTGTGCTCCAATAAGGACTCAGGAGGATCGAACGAACCGAGGCTCACCTGAAAAGATGCATTCTTTCCGCGATAAAAAATTCTGAATTTGTATCTTGTTAGATTTGGGCATGATAAACAATATGCTTTTGATATTAAGAGCCAGTGGGCTATGGTATACCCGCGTTCAAATCCCACCGGGCTCATTATAGTCCGCATCCCGACACCATCTCATGTGAGTAGTGTTTCCTATTTAACTAAAACTAAGATCACATTTGTTGAAAGCAACTGTTGAGGACTTCTCTCCTTTCAAATTGGCAGAAGTGAGGGTGTTATATGGTTAGCATGAGATGATCCCATATTCGACGAGATGGTTTGTCTAGCATGTATTCTTCCTATACCTTTAGGGCAAGTTTTATGGTCTTCCCAAGACTTCTATAGGCTATTGGAAACCCTCCTCTGGTCATTCCACTTCCAGTCATTGTAACATTCAATTGAGTGTAGCTTTCAAGTGACTCCATTGCCTATGTCATAATACTATGTGCTGAAGGCATCTTAGTGCTATGCCTAATGTTTTTACTTAACAGGCATAGTTCCTATCAACACCTGTTTTATGCATTTGGTGTTTCAGCAATGCATTATTATGTGATCATTTTTCAGTAATCAACGACCTATTAAATTGAGTCAATCTTTACAACTGATCTTTTATGAAGTCTCCCATCTCAGTACTATTTCAGCTCAAACATGCTTAACCATGGAGTTTCTCTCATATCAAGTCTGCTTAGCTCGGTACCCTATTTACAAAACCTTCAACAAGTATTGTGCATTACGAACAGTTCATTATGAAGTTCCCAAGTCTTTCATTTTTATGCATGTATGTGGTGTTATCGCAGTACATCATTATGTAATGTCATTTTTCAGGGATCAGTTGTGTCTTACTATCGAGTCAATCTTCGTGACCCATATTTTATTAGTAGTTCTGAAGAACCAATCTCTCATGGGCTTGAATGGTTCACTAGTCACTCTTTGCAGCTAGATAGAGGGAAGTCGTGGTATTGAATAGGATTGAAACTAGCAAAATGAATCAATGCATAAACATCAATGACCCATCTATCATAAGAACCAAAATCTCATGAGCTTGAATGGCCCACTTGGCACTCATTGCATCTAGATGATGCTCACAGAGAAGTAATGGGATTGAAACTTGCAAAACAAACTGTCACATAACATGAATCAACACCTTCAGGACATGCACCCAATAACTAGGTTATTTGGGAGATCACCAATCTCAGTACTATCTTACCTCTAGCATACTTAACCATGGAGTTTCATCTACAATCAGACCTGCTTAACTTGCTACCCCATTTGCAAAACCTTCAACAATTATTGTGTCTTATGAACCATTCATTTGGGAGCTCTCTAGCTCTTCCATTTTTATGAATTTGATGTTTCTGCATTGCATCATTATGTATCAGTTTAAGGAATTTATTGCATGTTAATATCATGTCAATCATCATGAACCATCTTTCACAAGTAGTGGTTCACAAAATCCCATCTCTTATGAACTTGAATGGTCCAATTGACATTCATTGCATCTAGGTGATGCTCATAGGGGTGAAGCAATGGGATTGAAACTAGCGAAATAAACAACCGAATTATGTCAATCGACACTGTCGGGAATTGCACCCAATAAACCAGGGCTTGTTAGGAAGTCACCCATCTCAGTACTATTCCAGCTTAAGCATGCTTAGCCATGGAGTTTCCCCCACAATTGGTTTGCTTAGCTTGCTATTCCATTTGCAAAACCTTCAATAAATATTGTGCCATATGAACCATTCATCGTGGAGCTCCCTGCTTATTCATTTTTATATGTTTGGTGTTTTCAAAGTGCATCATTACGTAATAATTTGTCAGGAATCAACAGCTTGTTACTATCGAGTGAATCTTGATGTTCCATCTTTCATGAATAATGATTCGCCACTTAGTTGTAGTTTTCCATTAGCAAGACAACTAGACACCTCCTCCACTATTGCAAGACACCTCTATATATGATTCATTCTATGCAAAAAGTTATTTATATTAACACGGCCATGGTTCATATTTGATATTGTTCATAAGAAATCTTCGTAGCAGGACAGTGTACTATAGGCACATGGCCAAACCAGAAACATAAGAAAAAAGAGTATGTGAACAATTTTAGTCATTTCCATTCCCTTGACTAACATTCATCTACCTCATTTCCTATATTCACATTGGCAAATCATCCATCTATTCCCATGCCCACAATGCATTACTTATTTATCAGACTATTATGGTGCCAGCTATCCCTCAATGTTTATGCATTCATGAAACCATTGCACATTTATTTTAAAGTTTCAATCATAATCAGAATATGTGAAAGTTATGTAAAAATTTAAATGAAGATGATGGATTATGCAACTGTACGCATAAAAATTAACCTCAAAACAACTGCGAATTAAAATTTCTATTCATCATATGAGGATTTGAGAGATAAGTAGCAGAAAGTAAATAAAATAAAATAAAAAGCTATTGCAGTGAAATGGTAAATTTAGAACAGAAAGTAGAAATACCTGGGTGAGCCGGTCTTTAAACGATACAAATATTGACAGGTATGTGAAAACAAACTGGTCCCCCAAAACGCATTAAGCCTTCATTATTGCAGCTGCCTCTTCTCTCATGTAAGTCATCACCTTTCCATATCGTCTAAAATAAAATCACTCATCCTCTAAATGAAGGTGCTTCACACAGGTGACAGAACTTATAAATCAACCTTCTAATGACACAAAATAGAATTAAGTCGTTTTGCTCTGAGAGGAAAATCTTGGTCATCTTGGTCATGGGAAAAAGAGGAGAATTAAAAGTGTTATGTTCCTGATCTAGAATCTGCTATTACAGTGAAAAACTTACAGCTGAATTCTGAAAACTGAAATCCTAAATTTTCAACAATTATAGACTACTTGAAAGTAAAGCACATCACTTGAAATTCTGGCAAAATAGCTCAAATATAACCTTTTTGGAATTTTAGACAGTACATAAGACGTAAAAGGCTTTCTTGAGAAGGTGTGGATACCAACTGAGGTCTGTGATACTCCACCAGTCATACAGGCGCTGCACTTGACCAAGGATTTAGCCCCTTACAGACTATCCGCGTAAATATATCAAAAATCATATGCTACTTTAAGGCTCAAAGGCTAATGTAGTTTTTCTAGTCACTTTTTTTTTTTAAGTATATTTGCATTAGGAACAATAACTTTACACTGTAAAATTAATTTTACAAAAAATTTACCATAATCTTTCTAAGTTCTGACCCTAAAGTTGACATACACTTTAGCTGCCTCCTAAACCTTATGCTATCCCTTTTAACATAGAATTAGGCTTCTCTGGCCTCGTTTCTTCCTCCTTAGGGTCCCATGACCAAGAATGAAAGAACCTCTTGCAGGCCACCATATGTGCTCCCAAGACCAAGAGTATATGATTCCTTATGGGGGCAACCGTAGGGACGCCCAAGGCCATGTATAAAAGGAGAAACTCAATAACCATAGTGAAGATAAAGTTACCAACTAAAAATTCGTATATCTTCTTAGAAGCCAGGGCACCCCTTTTCCTCTTCAAACTTGAATGTTGAAGGCTCAGTCTAAGTCGTGAGAACTGATGTTTGAATTTCAACGTCAATTAGAATACCATTTCCCTTGTCGTGAGGAGCTGCAGGGGTGGATAGGATCTGCACCTGCACTAAGATATTTTTGCTGTGTACAGCATTTGTCATTTGAGTGCTTAGTGGACTTGTGAAAGTGACACAAACTCCCTTTGGCGATATGCTTTCTTCTCAAGTTGCTGTTGTTTTCATGCCGGGGAAATCTGTTGCTGGCTGTTTTATTGATGACTTCCTAGAGTTAGATTTGGTGCCTGAATTGCTAGAGTCGATATGCTAATTTCCAGGGTTATGCTTCACATCTTTGGCATTGGCTTGCATCTTTTGAATTTCCCCTGAAAATTTGTGGAGAATACACACACATCTCTACGAGTGTTCTTAGGAATAAATTTCAGCTCTTTCCAGATGTATGATTTGAGGCCACTGCGATGCTTGAGGATCTTCAAATGTTCAATGTCACAAATTGCAAGTTTAGCAACCATGGTGCGGAACTTGTTCGGATAATCTTGCAAAGGTGACAAATTTCAAGTTTAGAAACCATGGTGTGGAACTTATTTGGATAGTCTTATAGAGTCTGGTCCTCTTTTTGAAAAAGGTATATCCACTTGATGTATTGATCATCCAAGCACTTAGCAAGCTAGGATTTTAGCAAAGCGCATCTATGAACTGATATCATGTTTTGGATAGTTTGTCCCTTGTCCTCGCAAATGTGCTGATAGGTCTCCCACAAGCAGATGGTGGTTGGTGAGAGCCTGAGCTGATAGATCTTCTCATATGTGAAGGAGTTTACAACGAAGTATGATTCGAGCTTCTGTAAAGAAGTATTATTTGAGCTTCTGTATCTAGGCATCTCAAGTATCAGCATTTATCTTTGCTTCAGTCTACATAATATTCATGTCAAGCTTGAACCTTAAATAGGCTATGACCATCAAACATTTGCTTGCTTGAGTTTGATGCCTCTGCAGAATATGCAACTTGCTATAGAATTTGTGCAAAATGGTCATTGAGGTTTTCATTATGTCTCTGAAGCACGTTTTCAATCATATTATGTGTAGAAGATTGTAGTGAAGCCATTTGGGACCCATGTAAAAAGGTAAACAGAGGGATTCTTAGTAGCAATCATTTGCTTCTTGTATTCTATGGTAATCAAGGATCTGATAGCATTGTTTTGGATCCATTGATCTATCCAAGCCTTAAGGAGCAAACTTATCAAATGTAGAGGCAACATGTTTTAGTGGTGTTACAAAAGTTTACAAAAGGGTGTGCGAGACAATCTAATATAGAATTGATCCAAAATAAAGAAAATAAAGAAGAAAAAAAACGTGTAAGGATTTTACTTCCTTTGAAAACCAAACGAGTTATGATACCCTTTGTAAAGCACACAAGAGCTTTGAAACCTTTTTATAAAAAAAATCCTTTTTTAAGGATGTAATTCTGATCGAGGATCTCCCAATAATAGTTCTAGTCACACCGCCAACCCTATTTTCACAGCTTGCGTTAACTGTGATTCTTGCTCTCCGGTTTGCGTTACCCCAAAACCACCTCTCGAGGCTCATGGTACCTCCAAGATCATCCAGTCCCCAACAGATGTTGCACACACTCTAGTAGTAGAACTGTGCAATTTGTGAAGATCAAACATGGCATCACCTGTGCATGTGCCAAACATTATGTGGTACCCACTATCGCCTCTAGAAGGGTCTGACACACCTACCAACCATACCGCAAAGTCCAATTCACACTGCGTGATATTGCATGGTGTCGACATCTTGTTGCTTCCACCCTAACAAGTGTGGGGCGTGCTTCTTTTAAAGGCTTGGTGCAGGGTTGAGGGGCAGTGCCGCCTTTCCCCGTGCCAAAATGTTGAGCATTACTTCTAATGTGGATCAACTTAATTGTTGGAAGGTGGAGAGTCACATAGAAGCTCAACCATTTCAACTTTTGTAATGGTTCTTTCTACCTTCATGGCTTTGTAATATACGCATACACATTTGTAGCTTCAGTTAGCAATCAGAGTAAAAGATAGACAACCATACATATTTCTAAACAGTATGCCATGTACAAAACACAAATTAAATAAAACTTTTTGTTCCAGTTCTATTATCGGTCTCTCTTGATTCTCTGCACTCTCAACTCGGGTTTTTTATCCCTGTCGCAATTATCAGTCACGAGATTTGATTATGGGCATGCATTTGCAATAAATCTATGCCTTGCGAGTAGGAAAGGAAGGATCGTAAGCAGGAAAGGAAAGATCGTGAGCAAAGAAAGAAGGATCGTGAGCAGGAAAAGAAGGATCGCAAGCAGAGAAAGGCACAGAAAGAAGGATCGCAAGCATACAAGGAGAGGGCTTCCCTTACCTCTTTCCTCTTCGGACCCCATGGTGGTTGTGACTGAGTTCCTTAGGGACAAGCTAGGTATCTCGGATGTGATATTGGAAAGAGCATGCCTGGGGTTCAATTCCACACTTTTCCTCCATTTTAGATCTATTGCTGACCAACTTAGAGTCCTTCGAGCTAGGCGTTCGTTGTTCTCTTTCACTGGCAAGATCTTTCTTGCGAAGATCTCACCAAATCACAGGGTGCAGAGCTTAAACACTCCAGAAAGGTGGTTATGGCAGCATTGAAAGCAAGAAAATGGGTAGTTATTGGGAAGCTCAAGGCAGTGGTTAGGGACTTCTTTCCTCCAGGATGGGAGTCCCGACTTGGGGTTTCTAAATGACGGGCTCATTAGGAGAGGAAGCAGGGTTTAGAGATTTATTTCAGCTGTTGAAATGGTAATGGCTATTTTTGGTTATCACCAGGCCTAAGGCACGACGTCCTTGGGTCGTCAGACATCTTTTTATTATTGAGACACATGAGAGCCTTGTACGACCTCTCCCAGATATTACAAGATACCGTTGCTTTTCAGTCAGCCGTCAGGAGACTAGGATTTTTGGTGGGGTTAGAGGTTCAGGTTGGGCGGCTTATCTTTATAGAGATTCACTACGGAGCAAAATTTCAGTTGTGGCTTCTGATGACTTTGCTAGATTCATGTGGGTCTAGATTAATGGGACTACCCCACTTCCTAGAGATATCTACATTGTAGTTTGTTACTTTCCTCCAGCATCTTCATCATATGCCATTCACACTGGGCCTGAGGGGGACCCTTTTATAGATTTGTACATTGGGATTACTCAATACTCAGTTGTTGGGGAAGCTATCCTTCTCGGTGACTTCAATGCCTGTACTAGAGACTTTCAGACATCTTTCCACGACTGCTCAGTTGACATATGCTACACACAAGAGATTGATTCAGAGGCAGTGGGGTTGCATAGGATGTCAGATGATGTTTCAGGTCCTTACACGGCATATGGAAGACACCTTTTACAGTTGGGGAAATCTCATGATTTGTTGATCCTTAATGCGCTGCCTTGCTTTCTAAATTCACACTCTTTCACATGTACACCTTGTGGTGGAGGTAGGAGCGTGGTCGATTATGTCTTATCCAGTTAGAATCATTTCCCCTTCATCTGTCACTTTTCCATTTCCCCCATTCCTCTCGCGGACCATGCTCTTCTTTCCTTCTCCCTCTGGGCTGATCTCCCCCTCTCTGTTACGATCCCCTCTTTTAGTATACCATGTACCCCTTTCTAATTTGATGATGGGGATCCTTGACACTTTCCTCTCTCACATCTGTTAGCGTCTGCCTTGAGAACCTTTTTTTTCTCATATGGTTGTGTTACTTCCAAATACACACACCTTTCTTCTATTATTTGGGAAGCAACCCTTAAATCTTTCCCTAGCCACACCAGATCTACATTTACCTCCCATCAATCTAAAATATCTTGCCCCATGAATAAGTGGTACAATGATGATTGCAAGACTCTCCATTGCTAGCTTCGATGCACCTTTCTCCATGCCCATCCCTCTTACCTAGCCTTAAAATCATCCTACCGCTCTCTTCTCTGACATAAGAAACGCCTCTTTATATGTCAAAGGAGACGGATCTTACGGGCTTCCTACATACACTTCCCCCAAACTCTTTTGGTGTACCATTCTCCCCCGACATTCATCCCCTCCCTCCCCCGCCCCTCACTGAGCTTTATCCAACATCCATGATTTCCCATATCTCCACTCTTTATGATATCCCTAGTCAACCTTAAATCTAGGTTGCTCCTCCACCATCTTCTTGTCACTTATTCACATACAAGAACATCAGAGAGGCAGTGAAGGTGATGAATAGTAGCAAGGCAGCGGATGAAGAAGGTTTCCAAGTCGGGTTATTCAAACATGGTCTTAGAGCTTTTGGAAGCTATTTGGTTGATCTTTTTAACCACGTGGTTTGTTCAGGTTTCCTGCCTTCTTGGTCACATCACATTATTCACCCAATACACAATTCAGGTTCCTATTCAAATCCTAACAATTACAGGACGATCATGGTTCGATACACATTCTCGAAATTGTATGGTACTGTGATACACTTACAACTTTAGAGAGAGTTAGAGCAGAGGCATCTCAGAGCTAGGGGACAAGCAGGGTTTAGACCAGCCCATCAGAGCATTGATCATATTTTCACTTTTCGAGCCATCATTGAGTAAGCACATCATTGCTCATCCAAAGTCTACTGTTGTTTTGAAGACTTTAGGAAAGCATTTGATTCTATTCCGCAAGAGGCCCTTTTTCAGACACTTAGGAATATTGGCATTTCTAAGACCCTCTTGGCAGTTGTTATGAGACTATACGAGAATGTCCTTGGTCATCTCCTCACGGTTCATGAGATTTCAGACTCTATTAGGAGTACCACTGGGGTCAAGTAGGGCTGTCCCTTGTCCCCAACCTTATTTGGAATATACATTGATGAGTTAGAGACCTTTCTTCATGAGCATATTCAACCTAGTGATGGGTGTCTTCTTCACCAGGTTTTGATTTCTATCCTCTTGTTTGTAGACGATGTGGTTCTACTAGCTTCATCCCCTGAGGGTTTGCAACGGTAGTTGGATGCCTTAGCTCTCTTTTGTGATCTCCGACAGTTGACTTTAAATTTGGGAAAAACCAAGGTCATGGTGTTTAATGGTTTGAAGACCTCCCACCTCCATTTTTTCTTCAGAGGAAAGGAGGTCAAGATCACCACTTCCTATACTTATTTGGGAGTGCAATTTGTTGGGCCACGTTTCAGCCTGAGGCAGGCCCTTCAGCATAGGATAAATAAAGGATATGGCTCTTTACCCCTTCTTGAACGACAATGTTTTAACATCACTTTCAAGATATCTCATCCAAGATGTCCCTCATGGATACACTTATCAGACCCACGGTTCTTTATGGATCTGTAGTTTGGGGGCCTTCTTTGCTTGAGGGTGATTGGGCTATTGTTGAGAGGGTCCAGACACTTCTCCTCCGCCGCATTATCAAATGTAAGCAGACGGTTCCCCAACACATTATCCTTGTTGAGTTTAGAGCCCGACCCTTCCGATTGGAGACTATATTCAATCTGATTTCTTTCCTACATCGCATTCAGAGTTTGTTGATTCAACGAGTGGGCATCACAAATATCCATACTTAGCCTACTTCTCTTTAGAGACTCTTGCCCTATTGGCTCCCTCGACCTGTGTCCGCTATTGGTATACAACAGTTTTTGATCTATTAGAGTTTGCGGGAATTAAGATGGACCGCCTTCCTCCATTCGGGTACTCCTTGGATGCACCGGTTCATCTTGTACCCACTAGATAGGAGTTGAACCAGATTATTAGGGATGATATTTATAGGCAGTTTATTCATACTACTTGGGTAAACCCTCCAGGGGGGGCTATGCCCAAAGATGGCATTTTATGCAGAACAATTTTTGGTGTTGAGTGACAGGTTTATCGTCCATCCACAGTATACATTCTACCACTAGATGCACTCTCTTCACATCCCATTAAGACAGTTTCGAGTGGGTTCTCACAGGCTTAGGATTGAGACAGAGCACCAAATAGTTCGCGCAAACAAGATTTTTCAGTTATGCAGCATCCAAGGGATTAAGTCTGAGGAACACTTCATCTTCCATTGTCCCATATACTATGAGATTAGGGGGAGATTTTATTGCCTATTTAGGACACAGACTGTTTCTGACTTCTTTAGATATGAGGACCAAAGATGTTTAGCTTCATGTATATAGGAAGCTCTCAACCTTTGTGATCTTTCTATTTAGAGACCCACTAGACCAGATTCCACCCAGCGGATCACTTCCTTCTTCACGGTGCTTCCTTCAGGTAGAGGCACTAAGCGACAAATTGACATTAGTACAACCCCACACTCCATATTTGTTAGTGTTTCGTGGCACTGAAAACCACTTTTTAGGATCTTAGAGTACAATTGATTACTTTTGTATAAGCAACTAAACACGAAATTAAATTAGAAGTAATAAGTAATTAGAAATCAGAAATAGCAAAGAATAGGAGATACGAGAAACAACCAATCTGGTATTAAACTTTTCCAGAAGGAAATACAATGAAGAAACCTCTTTCTCCTCACACCTTTTGGGCGTACAGTAATTCTCCCTCAAGAGTTCTCTCTCTCTCTCTCAATCAATTACAACCAACTCAATAACCGAGTTGATCTTCCCTTCTTGTGACAATCAACCCAATGGTTGTTGTTGCCTACAATTACAATACAGCCCCATGGGTCTTTTAAATAGAACCCAAAGCAAACAATAATTAGAAACGCGGACTCAAGACTAATTTTAGTCTTTACATGCAAACTAATTGTTCGTCTAAAATTAGAACAGTTCTGGAAACACACAGGGGACCGATGTCGGTCTGATTTGGCCGATGCCGACCGACCCCTAACCGATGCCGGTTACTGTGTAACTGAATATAACCGATGTTGGTTGGCTCTGACCGATGTCGGTTACTGTGTAACCCAGCAACCTCCACATTTGCACATTGGTGAAGCTTTTAGCTCCACAACTCAACAATCTCCCACTTGAAGATAAACAGCTGCACCTGTACCTGTACAGCAACGTCCTCTAACCTGTTTCTGGGTTGTTTCTCCCTCTTCAAGTTCAATCTTAAAGACCAACAAAAGTTGAATGAAGATTCAACTTCTCTTTTGTTACCGGCTTTGTTAACATATCAGCAGAGTTCATATCCGTATGGATCTTTTCCAGCTTCAACTGTCCATCCTCCAATACCTGTCTAATGAAGTGGTACCTAAGCTGTATATGTTTAGTTTTTGAATGAAAAGCTGAATTCTTTGCCAAATGAATTGCACTTTGACTATCACTGTTCAATCTGCAACTCTCTTGCTCCTTTCCCAATTCTTCCATGAACCGAGTCATCCATATCATTTTCTTGCTAGCCTCTGTGACTACAATGTATCCTGCCTCTGTAGTAGACAGGGCAACAACCTTCTGCAACTTTGAAATTCAGCTAACCGTCGTTTCACCAACAGTGAACACATATCCTGTGGTGCTTCTCCTGCCATCCAAGTCACTTGTCATATCCGAATCTACATACCCATGTAGAGAAGTGTTTGACCCTGCATAGCATAAATGCCTACTGTTGGTCCCTCTCAGATATCTGAGAATCCACTAAACTGCTTTCCAGTGCTCTTTTCTTGGATTGGCCATAAACTTGTTGACAACTCCCACTGCTTGGGCAATATCAGGTCTAGTACATACCATAGCATATATCAAGCTCCCATCTATTGAAGCATATGGAACTCTGCTAATGTACTCAACCTCATCATGTGATTTAGGACACTGTTTTTTGCTTAACTTGAACTGTCCAGCCATAGGTGTGCTTACCGATTTTGCATCCTGCATATTGAACCTCTGCGACACCTTATTCACATAATCCTCTTGAGACAAAATCAAACTGTGATTTTTCCTGTCTCTCTTAATACTCATGTCAAGGATTTTCTTTGCTGCTCCAAAAATTTTCATGGCAAATGTCTGAGCTAATTTTATCTTAAGCTCAGTAATTTTCTGTATGTGTGAACCTGCAACAAGCATATCTACATACAGTAACAGGATAATATAGCTACCATTATCCAATCTGGTAAAATAAACACAATGGTCAGATTGACATTTACTAAAGCCATGCTTTGTCATAAACCTGTCAAACCTCAAATACTATTGTCTTGGAGCTTGCTCAAGACCATATAAGCTGGCCTTCTGTCTCACTTGTCCATTCTTTCCTTTCTTTAACCTGTATACCCATTTATTTTTCAGTGTTTTTTTTTCGACTGGCAATTCAACCAAATCTCACATATGGTTCTCATTCAAGGAATCAATTTCCTCATTCATGCCATGCTCTCACTGTTTTCTGGATTCTACCTGCATTGCCTCACCAAAACTTTCTAGTTCTCCACCATCAGTGAGCAACAAGTAGTATAAAGAAGGAGAATAACGAATTGGAGGTTTACTTACCCTTTCAGACTTTATGGGCGTTTAAGACTCATTGACAGCTTGTTGTCCGCCCAAATTTTCATCTGACAGTGACCGATCTCGGTCATCTCTGGTCGATGTCGGTCTGTACCTGACCGATGTCGGTTCCTCCTGACTGACGTCGATCTTTGTCTGATCGACGTCGATTTCTACCTGATCGACGTCAGTTCCTACCTGATCGACGTCGGTTCCTGTGTTTTTTTGTGAGTGATGATTTTTATTCGCGAGCTCATTTTGGATCATAACCTCATCCAAATCAAGATTGCCCTGCTCATAATTATTCAGCCTCTTGAGCTGATCATTGTACATCACCTTCTCATTGAAAACCAAGGCTTTTCATTTCTTAAATGTGTCAAAAACATCAGATTTCCTCTTTATGCAATAAACCCATACCTTTCTTGTAGCATCATCAATGAAAAAAACATAATACTGTGATCCTCCAATAAAAGCTACCTAAGTTGGTCCCCACACGTCTGTGTGAACAAGCTCTAACTTGTACTTCTTCTTTGTTGACTCAGTTTTGAGAAATCTCACTTTCTTCTGTTTTTCAAAAATACAATGTTCACAGAAATCTAGATCTATGCTTTTCAAATCTGAAAGCTTACCTTTTGACTTAAGAAAATCCATTCCCTTCTCACTCATGTGACCAAGCCTACAGTGCCACAACTTTGCATCTACATCTGAAGTAGATAAAACAGAAGGAGAATAATCAGTAATACAAGTAGATAGATAAAGTGTATCTACTTTCTTACCTCTAGCTAATACAAATGCACCCTTGAAAACTTTTCAAGATTCCGCTGTAAGAGTTACTGTGCAACCCTCATCACCCAACTTTCCTGTAGAAATTAGATTTTTCTTCATGATGGGTACATGCATGACATCTTTCAACACCCATGTGTTGCCGTTCTGCAATTTCCGCTGCACTTTTCTTTTGCCAACAATTTGACAAGGCTCATCATCCTCTAAATAAATTTTTCCAAAGTCTCCATGGACATAATCATTGAAAAATTTTCTATTTAGAGTTGCATGGAAAGAAGCACCAGAATCTAAAACCCATGATTCTACTTGACTATCTAAAGAAAATATAAGAGCATCATGTGCAACAATCCCTGCATCATTTGCTTCTTTATTACTTTCATGTTGATTTTCTTTGCTATCCTTCAACCAACAATATTTTTTTGCATGTCCTTTCTTTTCACAATTCCAGCAGGTTATACTTTCATTTCTGTATTTGGATCTACTTCCCATCATTGACCTTGATTTCCCTTGCTTGCCTTTCTCTCTTTGCCTTCTCCTGCTTTGAACACTTAAAGCATTACCTGATGTTTCTCCTGTGCTTTTTCTGCGAATTTTTTCATTCAAAATTACACTAACAACATCAACTTTCAAGATATTTGAAGCAGATGCAGTATTATTATCATTACCAAGCTATGCCAGCGTTCAGGTAAAGAGCATAAGATTAAGAAAGCCTTAATTTCATCATCAAAAACTATTTTGACTGAATTTAACTGATTTACAATTTCATGGAAATCATTAAGATGACTATATACAGATCCACCTTCTTGCATTTGCAAATTAAATAATTGTTTCATAAGATATACTTTATTCGAAGCTGAGAGTTTTTCATATAAATTTGCCAAAGTATCCATTAACTCTACCGTTGTCTTTCCCTGTGATAAGTTAGAAATCACAGAAGATGCTAGGGTCAACCTTATAGCTCCAAGAGCCTTTCTATCAAGAACATTTCATTCTTCATCTTCCATATCTGTGGGCTTATTTGAAACCCCACCCAAAGGTAAATATAGATCTTTCTGATACAGATAATCTTCTATCTGCATCCTCCATAATTGATAATTTTTGTCATTGAATTTCTCCATTTTTAGCTTACTTTCTTCTGTCATTGCTTTACTCTCACTCAAACAGAAACCCCTGTGAGTGAATTTTGTAATCAACAAACACTTAACACGCTCTGATACCAATTGTTAGTGTTTTGTGGCACTGAAAACCACTTGTTAGGATCTTAGAGTAAAATTGATTACTTTTGTATAAGCAACTAAACACGGAATTAAACCAGAAGTAATAAGTAACTAGAAATCAGAAACAACAAAGAATATGAGATATGAGAAACAACCAATCTTGTATTAAACTCTTCCAGAAGGAAATACAATGAAGAAACCTCTTTCTTCTCACACCTCTTGGGTGTACAGTAATTCTCCCTCAAGAGTTCTCTCTCTCTCAATCAATTACAACCAACTCAATAACCGAGTTGATCTTCCCTTCTTGTGACAATCAACCCAATGGTTGTTACCTACAATTACAATACAGCCTCATGGGTCTCTTAAATAGAACCCAAAGCAAACAATAATTAGAAACGTGGACTCAAGACTAATTTTAGTCTTTATATGCAAACTAATTGTTTGTCTAAAATTAGAACAGTTGTAGAAACGCACAAGTGACAGATGTCGGTCTGATCTGGCCGATGTCGGTCGACCCCTAACCGATGTCGATTACTGTGTAGCTGAATATAACCGATGTCGGTCGACCCCTAACCGATGTCGATTGGCTCTGACCGATGTCGGTTACTGTGTAACCCAACAACCTCCACATTTGCACATTGGTGAAGCTTTTAGCTCCACAACTCAACAATATCAGTGCGACCAAGAGAGACTATCCATAGTTCCCCAAGATTTTACTAGCATATCCATTTTAGGCCTGGCATCAGGAGACAGACTAGATCCACCAACTCTTCGCAGAGGACTTTTCCCTCTAGGCAACGGAATGGAGGAAAGACCAAACATCCTACCTCCACTTCTTCGGGTCATCTTTCTATCCGGAGCTTCTTCTCGTTGGCCTTGGATGCTAGGAGGGTTGGATCGAACTCTTGATGGGACCCCTCCTATATCTTCCTTCTCAAGGTTCATTCCCGCTTTCCTGATGTTTGGGGATTTTCATGGGTCGCTCACTTCTTCTGCTTCTTTCTTCCGCTTTGAGCATTGTTGCTCTTTGCCCTGTTTTGTACTTTATCTATTTCTTTTAGTTTTGTTCTTGTTTTTGGAGACCTTTTTGGTTTCCCGCTTGATCCTAACACACTTTTGTAATATGTTGTGTTGTAGGAATCGCCCCCCCTCCCCCATGTTTCACGTCTCGGTACGCCTCGGGTACTGGTACGTCCCGGGTACCTATCGGAGGCGTCCAGAAAGGTACCGATAGGGAGAAACAATGGAAGTCGACAAAAAAAATTTAAAAATGTAAATCCAGTCCAAACCCAACAATATAAAATAAAATAAACATTTAAGTATAAGAAACTAGATGTCTATATCTAAATGTAAACTTATACGGACATCTAGTTTCTTATACTTTAAATTATATTTTATTTATATACTTTCAAGATGTTTAAGAGGGGTTTCGGACCGCCAGGAGCTATAATGCAAATTCTAGGTTTTGGAGGATCCTATCATATTTCAGAGTTACTCAGATTCCAGGGTTTCAGGGTTTCAGAGTTAGCCATATTTCAGGGTTTCAAGATTTCAAGGAGACATCATAGGAGGTATGAAGGCTGCATGAAGGGATGTATGCGTGATAGAATAGTATGAAAATATCTCTCGCAAAGTGCCACAAGCCGATCCCACCCCATTCTCTGTGCACCCATTAAGGCATGAACTCTGTGAGATTCATTGCACTGATGAGCCCTTGTGAGAGAAAGTGTTAGTAAATGATAAAATTGAAAAATAGTGGGAGTGGCATTCATGATTTTGTGGGCAATCGAGATGAT
Organism: Torreya grandis; assembly: GCA_037957365.1. NCBI lineage: Eukaryota > Viridiplantae > Streptophyta > Pinopsida > Cupressales > Taxaceae > Torreya > Torreya grandis. Next base: position 1,775,607 of record JARHVA010002317.1, on the reverse strand, counting down.
TTATTCTAGATTTGATTGTACATTTTGTCTTTGAAGTAATGAATGAATATTATATATTTTTAAGTGTTTTATCATTTATATTCAAATATTTTCATACTATGTAGTTTCAAGTGTTTTACTTAAAAAATGAGTAATATATATATATATATACCCACGACGTATCCAAATCAAGGTTTTTGAAAAATGGTGTACCCGCGTACCTGAGATGTCCCCGTATCCGTACTTGTTCCCATACCCAAACAACATAGGTAATATGCAATCCCTTTGACCTACCTTTGTGGTCATTCATTGGATATTAATTAATTTATCTTATCTTATCTTATCTTATCTTATCTATCTGCATATTATCACATACAGCGTTCATATGCATATAACACATCTAGATCCCATTTAGAGTGTTGTCCACCAACTTCCCCTAGGCCTCGGATCAAATTCCCTTACATCTTCTTCCGACATTATTTCAGCAGTCCTTAATTGAAGCTTTCTAAAGATGTATGGCAGCAATGTCACACTGGTCTGTTCGCTCTATTCAACTTTTTCAGTTCATGCACAGAGAGTTCATTTGTTATTTTGCAGAATAGATCAGTTTTTGAAGCATTTCCTTAGAAGCCATTTCATGGTTGCATCGTAAAGAAATTGGAATCACATTTACTTTTACAAATAAGATTTTGCCAGGTAATATCACTATTGGAAAAGAGAAGGAATGGTAAAAAAAGCATGTGACCATATTTGTGCCTTCAATTAGAAAAATATTTATTGTCCTCTTGACTTGAATTGTTCGCCTTTTCTATGAGGAATCACTGCTAATTAAGTCGTTTGTTCTTGCCTGACTGTAGGGTTGACTCTCGTCACAAAAGAGCTATTGGTCCAAGACTTGATGTACACTTCTTTTATGTCCTTTATTATAAGCTTTGATAAATAAATTATATTGTTGGTTTACGAAACTTATAAATCTAGATTTTCAAAAATATTCTAACAAACTTTCAAGTAAAGCATTTCTTTTGGTTTTTCTATAAAAAAACTTATTACAACATGCAGTGTACCACGCCAGACTAAGCAACATTTTTGCTTCACATTTTGTCTATTTCAGCTCACTGCAGAAGAAACAGTGCAGTGCCAGCTTCAGGCACTTAAATATAACAATGAGCCACATCAAGACCATGGGGTGGAAGTTATGTACAGGGTGCAGGCTAATTCCTTGTAAATCTGGCTATTTTTTTCAGTTTTTGAAGTTGTTTTTTGCTCACTTGATGTAATTAGTGTTAGTTTGTAAAATGACTGTTTCTCTCTATCTTGTGCAATACAAATTGTGTATATATATATATATATTCAAGCAAGGACTTCTTTTATGGCCTTAATGGTTATTTTGTGGTATGGCGATAGCAGTTTTCTGGTTTTAATCCTTTTGAGCGTTCTAAATATTTTGGTACAGCTTTTGATCTTGGTCAGGTAAGCTTTTTCATTATGTTTTGCATGCTTTTGCCTTTATTTATGGAAGATATAATTTATTTCAAGTTGTTGCTTGATCTTGAGAAGAATAGGATGAATTCCTGACTCTGGATATTTATTGTCAGTTTGAAAGATTTAGGCGCATCTTTCACCATTCTACTTACAGAGTCCTACTTTGTCACAAGGAAAGCAAGATCCTAAGCAGCTTATATGTGAATGAAGTAAGTGTGTTTTGAAAATGACAATATCACCGAAGGCTTGGATGATATTATGTAAACTTTTATATGTATCACTATGCATTCTCAAGAACACTTTTCATCCCACAGAACTATTTCAAGCAAAGGGTTTGGACAAGAGGATCGCGCCCAGACGAGGAAGAAACATTTGAGTTTACCATGTTTCAGGTTTGTTTTCTGATCCTTCTAATGACATTTTGGTGTTTTCCATCTGTTTTATGTGCTATGCAATTAGCTTTCACTTTACATTCTATCCAGAGGGTTGGTGGTTATTGGGATGGCTATTGGTTAACTGAAAGTCTACATCATGATGGGGAAGGTGTTCCAAGAGGTATAGCTTACTGAAAATGAAGCACAAGACTTCCTTGGCAGTAAACTTTGTAAACTTGGTCATGTCTTCAATTGTGTTTTACAGTTTCACCTGAACAATAGGTATTGCTTAATGTATTAGAATCTGTACATAAAATTATTAAAAAGCAGGTTGGTGGTTATTTGGATGGCTATTGGCTAACTGGAAGTCTACATCATGATGGGGAAGGTGTTCCAAGAGGTATAACTTACTGACAATGAAGCACAAGACCTCCTTGGTAGTAAACTTTGTAAACTTGGTCATGTCTCTTATTGTGTTTTACAGTTTCACCTGAACATTAGGGATTGCTTAACGTACTAGAATCTGTACATAAAACTATTAAAAAGCAGGCATTGTTTGTGCAGTATTGTACGGAGGAAAAGTCTTGTACATATATTGTTTCATTAGAATTATATGTGTCTTTTTATTTACTAAATATTATGATGAGAAATATAAGCATGTTACTAAAATCCAAGTTCTTATGAGGTGATCGACTCTATAGTTGATATCTCAAACTTCTAGGTTTCATGGTATGCTACAATATGTTTTATGTTAAAACCTAAATGCTAGTAGTTTTGATTCAATTCCGTCCACCAGTGAATTTCGTTGGGCAATTTTTTTGGCAGTGCCTTTTGAATTGTCTAAGCATATATTTTTTTTTCAATTGCTTGCTTGCCTACTGACAATGAAGCACAAGGCTTCCTTGGTAGTAAACTTTGTAAACCTGGTCATGTCTCCTTTCGTGTTTTATGGTTTCACCTGAACATTAGGGATTGCTTAATGTACTAGAATCTGTAGATAAAAATATTAAAAAGCAGGCATTGTTCATGCAGTGTTGTAAGGAGAAAAGGCCTTTTACATATTTTGTTTCTCGAGAATTATATCTAATCATTTTATTTACTAAATATTATGATGAGAAATATAAGCTTGCTACTCAAATCTAAGCTCTTATTAGGTGCTCGGCTCTATAGTTGATAATTTAAACTTCTAGGTTTCATGGTATACTCCAATATGTTTTATCTTACATCGTAGTAGTTTTGATTCGATATCATCCACCAGTGAATTTCGTTGGGCAATGTTTTTTGAGAGTGCCTTTTGAATTGTCTAAGCATACATATTTTTTCAATTGCTTTCTTGCTCTCATATTGCTGTGAAGGAAATTCGGTTTTTGACCTTGTTGATTACAATATCTTTGTTGTAATTATTATACACTAGCATCAAAACTCTGCATGTTGTTATTTCTTTTATGTAGACTAAATAAATAGAGGCGTGCAATTGTATATGACTTCACAAAGATAAAAATCAAGGAAGTATAAGAACGTCCACGATTGACCAAAAAAATTACTTGAACTTTCAACATGTATTGTAAAGCAAGATAAGCCTCTCTAACCTGATTTTAACATTATATCTTATAGTTTTAATCAAAATATCAAGGTGATTTGTAATTTCCCCTTACAATTTTACTTGGTGAGAGAACAATGCACATTTTATTATACTCATGTTGCAACTATTTGAATTAAGTTCAAACTGCAATTGTTTTAGTCTGTGTTAAGAGTAGTAGAAGGTTCATTAGAATGAGTGTATTATCTGCAAACCATAAACAACTTAAAAGAATTGAAACAAACCTCATGACACACAGGATTTTTAACCTGTAAATACTAGTGTGGGGAAAACTGGCTGTAAATGAAAATTGTGCAACTTCTTTCAACATTGTTCCCTCGACTCTCAGTTATCTCATATCTTCCTAATGCAATTATGAAAAAGATTAAAAGAAGCATAGGGTAGCATCAACTATGAACAACGAATCGCTCATTGCTACCCACACGTTCATCAATTCACTTCTACTCCCCATTGTTCTCTCTTTTGGTTTCTCATTTAAACAAGCGTTGTATATGGTTCTTTTTAGTCCAAAGAATCCCATATTACTTTGCTTGTTTGTTTTTAAAAGGGTAAACCGTGTTTTAGACAATGCACAATGAATTTTTGCTAAAAATAATTATAGAAAAAATTGGATCGAGGGCATATAACCTTACGACGTTAGAAGGAAAACCTTTGAAGAATCCAAGTAATACTATGCACTTGCAATGGTTCTATATTTGAGACATACATTATTATGATTACCCCAAGGATTGTCTTCTTTTATGTTATGACTGGGCATTTCCTTGCCTTAGATTTTTTCAGTTGTTTGCATGTTTTATCTTTTCCATTTGGTTATGGTTTACTTTTTACTTTCTATTCATTTGTTACTTTTTTAATCTGTTGTTCTTAGTGGATATTTATTACTTCTTTTACGATTGATTTTCTTCGGAATCCTTGTAGTTCATGTTTTTCTCAGTGTGATATGTATTTGGTTGTGTGTCGACACATCTCCACATTTTCTTATTTTCCATGATTCATATCATGTGAATGTTTTCATGTTCTTGCCTACATTTCCATGATCTATATCATGCATCTATTTAGAGAAAGAATCCATACTTGTTCTTTACATTGTTATATCTTATGCACTACATTGGTTATAAATTATGTTGACATGGGGCATCTCTTATTGGACTTACATTGCTTATATCTTGTGTTCATATGGGCATACTACCCTTTGTGCCACGTTGTTTACATTTTTTCGTTGGCCACATTAATCATACGCTTATATTGATTGCATCCCCTGCTTGTGTTGAGAAACTTATAACATGTATGCTTCCATGATGATATCTTTCTATGTAAGACGTGATTTGTTTTAAATCTTATCTTACACATGATGCATGCAATTCTTTTTGTTTCAGACATTTTTTATAGGTTCATTCCACATTTCAAAACAACAGCACACATTTGATTGATTTTATTCAAACTCTAGGCAGTCACCATAGTGTTCACTTTTATAGAAGGGGACACTCAGAGTTCACTTACTCCCAGATGTGCCTAAGATGTGGCACCTATTCCTACCACAGGATATATTTAACATATTTCTTAGCCTTTTTTTTTGTAGATAATATTATTTTAGCTTGATTTTTTGTCAATAAAAATTGTGTTGTATTTATGATTTAAGACAGATTCAAAGGCATGTGATCTCACAGGGCATCATCACATCCCTAGTCAAACCATGGGTATTGTTTTCATTTTTTTTTTTTAGATTTTAGCAACTTATTATTGGCACTTATCCATGTGTAAATTTTCTTACTGGATTTATGCATGTATATGATTTTTCTTTGAGAGCCTCAAGGGCATAAAATCTTGTACCCACACCCTACATATTTTATTTTGATATGCATGCACACACATATCAAAGTGAGGCTTTAGGTAGACACATCATTTTGGCCCCTAGACATTTATTAGTTGTTAAATTGCATCATTTTTTGGTATGTGTATTTTTCAAGTATTTGTTTAGATTAAGTATTATTGGCACTTTTTTTATTGTTTTTGTTGTGTACCTCTTGTTTTTCTCTCTTCTTCTCTCGCTTCCCTCTCTTTTCTCCTATTTCTAGGGGTCCCATTCGATATGTAGACAATACCTTTTGGGGCCTTGGGTGTTTTTTATGTTGGATACCCTAGGGTTTGTGGTCTCGTCTTGTCCCTTTTTTCTTGTTTGATGTTTATTTGTGTACCAATGGAGTCATAATTTGAATTCAAGAAGTCTACAAATTCACAAGTGTTTGAGTGCATCTAGGTGTTAGGAGGCATCTAGAGAAAATATGAAAGAGCATTTAGCATTTGTTTTCACATTGATCTATTAGGCATTTACAATAATTCCAAAGAAACAAAGCAAACATTTAAAGAGCATTCATTGTAGCACTGAAGTTCATAATATCAACACATTATATCACATTGGTTTGTTTGGTTAAAGCATTATTCATTGTTGTTTTCGATATTATACATTATAGAGGGACATGATAATTAGACAAAGCATAAAACCCCTGGCCAACCCGAAACAAAGCCCCCAAAACACATTGTTTTCCTTATCATTTGTAGGTTCAATAATCCTATTAGGGTTTTGATAAGTGCAATTTCCTATTGATAGGCATAATGTTTTAGAAAATAGAACGAAGTTTTTGGAGCCCTGGATTTTACAAACACATTGATAAAAAAAATGTTTGCACCTACCTTACACTTTCGAGGACCATATTGTCAAATGACTTTGGTGATCATAAATGGAACTTGATAGTTATGGGTAGGTTCTCTGTTCACTCTAAAGTTTCTAGGTTGGATTCGTCTTGTTTTATTCGTTTTGCACTGTCAGATCTTGATGATTGTTTATAGATTCCTTGATACTCTTCTAATCCCTCTTTTGTCATTTATTACTCTGGTTTTATAAAATTAATTAGGTTTGATTTATTGTTTTGTATATGTTTAGGACAGGTTAAATGTTTATGGATATTTATGTTGCAATTTTGAATCCATTTATTTATAACATATATTTTTTCCTCACAAACTGGCAAAACCATTTGGACCTTGGTTGTTTTTCTTCAGTGTCCAAAATGGATTATAGCATATGCTTATGGATTCATCGAATCATAGATTCAAGTTCATTCAACACACTAAGCCAATTCGTTCAATGTGTTGAAATGAAATCTGATTTTTAGAAACTTTTGGATGATTAAGTTTTAGTTTTTAAATGCAAAAATCAAAATTAGTTTAATCATTCTAATTACATATAACATTTTTTATTTTTTCCTAAATACTAAGAAAGTGAATTATTTGTTGTTTTTGTTTGTTTACTAAACTTTTATTTTGTTGTTTTTGTTTATTTCTCAAATTATTATTTTTTATTAAATAATAATTATTTATTAAATAGTTTATTAATTTGTTTTTATTTATTTATTAAATTATTTTAATTTTTTTTCCAATCCCAATATGACTTATGAAAGTGATTATGAAGTTGATTTGCACATATATGAGATGGATAGTTATGGGTAGGGAAAGGAGGAAGGGAAGAGGCAATGCAAACAAGAAGTTTAGTTGGGAGTTTTCAAAATTTTCATTTTCCGTTGACAATGTTGGCCAAAAATGCCAAGGGGTCATTCAACAAAAAGACACATTTGAAATTATTTGCTATAACACATGAAGTTGACAAAACAATACTAGAAGGGGAAATCGAAAATGGAAGTGTAATATTTGTGGGGAGACTTGGGGGTCAAGGGCAATTTTTAGAGTGAATGCACACTTCCTACACATACCAAGAAAATGGATTGGGTTTTGAAGGCCTCTTACTTGATAAGAGGGCAAAGTTTATCATGTTTCTTAATGGAGATATTTTATACAACATTATATAAGTTTGTGGCATCCCTTATAGTTCTCATAGGACTTTCAAGAGCTATTTTTCTCATGCTCTCGCAGTTCTAACTTTTGATGTGAGTGAAGGCTAGCGGTAAGAAAAATGTTGTGGCACCCAATCTAGTTATTAGGGAAGAGGCCATGCAAATTGGATGTTCAATTGCAAGTACCTATTAGTTTGATTTCTCCTCAATGATGTTGGAAAAATATGCCAAGGGCCGATTCAATAAAAAGACACATTTGATAAGCAGGAAAAGTTAATCAGGGTGTTTAAGGGAGATAGACAATTTTCTAGCAGTTTGTGTGACCCCTTCTAGTTTTCATGGGAATTTTAGGAGTTCTTTCTCTCATGCCCAAGTACTTATAACTTTTGAGTTGAGTGGAGTGAACGTTGAGGGGATAAAAAATTCATAGAACCCAATCCATTTGTTGACATGTTAAATATAAAGTCTAGGGAGGATGTGACGATGGCATTGACAAATTATTCTTTGGCATTGGCATCACTTTTCATGTTGTTCACTCTCCTTATTACATTGAGGTTATGGCTAAGGTATCCAAAGCATGTGCATCTAAGTGTCTCTTAGAGACACGAAACTAAGGAATGCAATATTGTACAAAAACTATTCGATTGGTGAAGGGGATGAAGTCCCCATGGGTCTCTCCTAAATATAACATAATCATGGATGGGTGGACAAATATTAGACATGATAGACTCATCAATAGTATTGTCTTATATAAGGAATGACCTTACTTTATAAGGGAGGTTAACTTATTACGAAATTACGAGAATGCAGAAATCCAATTTCAAGTATTCAAAGAGGCCATTAAGGAGGTTGGTCATTTTAATGAGGTAAAAGTAGTCACATATGAAACTTATGTGTGCAGGATAATAGGTAAGCTAGTTGAGGCTACCTACAAAGATATATTTTGGACCTTGTGTTGGGCGTATTGTTGACGTGTATTTTGGCATGCACCAATGCTCTAGGTTCATCTCATGACTTGCCTCTCTTGAAAGGAGATTTCAAAGAATCTCCCTAAGGTTTGTATTTACCTGGTCTAGACGCACTGATCTTCACTTAGTGGCTCGTTGTGACCATTCTGTTCAAGGGGTCTTTGTTGGTTCTACCAAGCCTAAACTTCAAATGTGTGTTTCAATGGGTTGTGGGTACTTGAACAACGTAAAACAAGGTGAGTTTGTTGTTTTGTTTCTAATGGGTTTCATGTCATGTTGGCAATGATGAGGTTTGTGTTCATTCATTCAATAGGCCATCAGATTGCACAAAACCAAAATAAACAAACTAGCATTTAGAACTTGCCCAACAAATTAGTTTTTAGGGTTTTGCATAATGTTTGTTTTTAACTGATTTGATAAATAGTCATTCCATTGCTTGAATATTCAATCAAAACAGTAATACAATGGAGAAAAATAAAGCAGAGATTGAGCTATTCGCTTAGGTATACATTGCTTTCAAACCCTAAATTAACCAACTGGTAAAATAAATAACAAAAGACAAGGGGAAGAAGAAGAAAATAAACCCTACAATAATGGTAGTAAATTTGATACCCTAATTATATAAACTCCACAAATCAGTGTTGGATCTAACCAACATATGTAAAATCAAAATCAAAGCCAATGCAAGCTTTTAAGGAGAGAAAACAAGGAAGGAGCAACCACAACCACCACATGCGCAAATTGAAGAGAAAACACTTCCAAGCTTTCTATTTATCAATATTCATTATCTTGACAATTACAATTGGAGTCCAATACAATATATCCCTCAAAATTTCGTCAATGTGATAGTAGGGGAGGCATTGTTACCATGTAGTCTTAATCAGTTACACTTATGTTGTGTGCTTCATTAATACTTGTATCTAGACATGACACTTACATGCCTTGCATTCCATATATTACATACATGCCTTGATCGATATATACATTACGATGATGACATATTTTTCACATGATCAAATTATATTACATGATGTTATCTTTATATATAACATGATATAGTTAACTCTTACATCTCTCATCTCAAAAGGGGGCATTATAGTAAGATTTTATTAATGACATAAACTTCCATGAGTATTTAATAATATAAGAGTACAAATTTTAGAGATTTTGAGGGTTCAAATATCGAATTGGTTTAGATACATGACAAATATTGGCACATTGATATAGAGTACAAGGGCATATGCCATGCATATGCATTCACTTTACAAACACTTGAGCATAGATTCATAGACACATTGGTGCATATACATGGGCACATATGCATAGTTTAAAGGAATAAGATTACATGTTTTCACATACACATACATTTAAGATACAAGTTCTCGATGATGACATATTTTTCACATGATCAAATTATATTACATAATGTTATCTTTATATATAACATGATATAGTTAACTCTTATTTTAAAATGAGTGACTTATAGGATACATCTCTCATCTCAAAAGGGGGCATTATAATAAGATTTTATTAAAGACATAAACCTCCATGAATATTAAATAATATAAGAGTACAAATTTTAGAGATTTTGAGGGTTCAAATATCGGATTGGTTTAGATACATGACAAATATTGGCACATTGATATAGAGTACAAGGGCATATGCCATACATATGTATTCACTATATAAACACTTGAGCATAGATTCATACACACATTGGTGCATATACATGGGCACATGAACATAGTTTATAGGAATAAGATTACATGTTTTCACATACACGTAGATTTAAGATACAGGTTTTCAAATTCAACATATAGATGCATGGCATTCTCTATCAATTGGTAAATATTCAAAGGGCGTGCTGTTGGTTTCGGTACATTCACAACATAATTATAGTTTAATAAAAAATGGTTGTCATTCCACTTCATACTTATTAAATCTATAGTCATGATTGGAGCATGGATGTTGTTCATTATATTTTGATCATGTATTCTATTCTACATAGTGAAACTACACAATCAAACATGTGTACTATTGCACCCTTGGAGGAGGTGGTACAGAGCTCTTCAAATTTGGATAACATGGCATTACTCTTAGACCTATAGGTTGCCTACAACAGGGGTAAACCTCTAGATTATGGGCTAGCTCCCTTGATCTATATTTTATGTTCACACACTACACTAGATTAATCACTATCGGATGTGAAAAGGGAAGAATAAAACTAAAAATTAACCCACATTAATGAAGGTGATACACCAAAGTTAAGTCCAAGAACATACTTGCATTTGCACTAAGAAAGAAGATTATTAAAATTGACATCAACTCAATGTTCTTCTAACATAAGTGTTTCTACATGGAGACAGATTGTTATGCATATCCATAGGTGGGTGAAAAGGAGGTCTGATCCTAGACACTACTAATCTCTCTCACACTTCAAATACACCTTAACAAATAGTTACACTTCATGGGATATGTTAGAAGAAAACATTACTTACACAAAACATGTAAGAGCAGAATGGAAGCAAGGAGAAGACATTCATCACTTATCATCCAAATGAACTACTTGACATACTCAAGCAAGAATTGCAGAGACAAAATCAACATCAAAACTTTATTCAAAGGCAAAAATAAGATGGAAAACCAACAAGGCTTCTCTATACTAGGTGTAGATATATTACAATGCCAAAATAGCTTGCATATATAGAGCATATGAGAGGAGAGAGAAGACGTGAAGTTGGACAGTCACAATACCTAGTGTCAAGATGTGAAAACCATTTACAATGAAATAAAATGAGTTGTAAAATAGTTATTGAAGTCCTCTTAGACAAGTGTCCATCTAAAACATGACACCTTCCTTGAAGTTCGTGTAGAGATCTCCATGGTCTTACTTGAAACTACCATTCTCAATGAGAAGTCTATTTGACTGTCTAAAACTGCCATATAAGTCTTTGACACATATGTCCTAACATGATAAGATGGAAATATGATTTGTGCAAATCATCATAACCCTTTAACTAATAGCCTTCTTTGTTACACTTGTTCACTTCCTTGCAACTGCTCACTAGCCCTCTAGGCCTAAACCTTCACACTTGTCACTTGGGTGATTTGGACATGTTCAAGGAGACATTGCAGAGGTGTTAGACACATCATCATAGCCTTTTTGTCCTCTGATCTATCATGTAGACCTCAAAATAATTGAGCATCATACTTCTCACTTACAATTTTGATAGTCACACTCTTTCTCACTGTCTTGTTCAAGATTGTCTGCTATGAACAATCTAGCAGAGGGGTTTCCAGGCATGACCAAGGTGAAAATGGGATCTAAGGAGTTAGAGCAAGTCTCCACACACCTCCTACAATGGCCTTCACTTGTCTATTCCCTTATATACCTTTGGATCACATCAAAACTTGTAGAAAACCTAGATTTTGACATGTCCATAAAAGTGATAGTACAAAAAAATTGAGTGTCAAGGCCAAACACATTCAAGGCCAATTGACCACTTTTGGATGCATCTTCCTTCATATCTTTCACATCGAGTACTTATAGGGGTTTTAAGAGGGTTAGGTTCTTAGTGATGAGTCATAAAGGTTAGACGCTTAACCCTCAAACAAATTCCACTGCTTTTGAGTTCATGACCCTCCTCAACTATCCCTAGTTGTTTGAGGTCCCATGTAGCTCATTCGTATAGATATGAGTGAAGCAAGTTGGCTTCTCGAGCTCTTGCTTGCATTCTGGATAGGCCTGAGACAAATTTAGGCCAAAAATGGCCAAATTGAGTTATTCTCTGTAAATCAATAAAGCTAGTCAACCCTCCACTCTCTCCTAAAGGTCCTCAAGTTGTTTGGGAAGATCATATGGTCATGGAAGTGAAATTAAGCACCTTGAGGGTTTATGCCTAGTTATAGACCTAAAAGTCCTAGACTGTGTTTCTGGGTATATATCCACCTCTGAGTGTTTCCAAATATTATAGGTGATAATCAACAATCATTCACCTTCAACTAAACCCAACACATCATTCTAAAATTCTTCAAGAACTCTACCATTCATCTTTTCAACATCCATGTATTAGGTCTATAGATTGCGTCCTTCATAGAGTGCCTCTCCTCTAAGACAAAATAGAGGACACTTCCCCTATGAGTCTAGCCCAACTGAGACCATGGATGTATAGATTAGGTCATTATGAAACTAAAACTCTGTATAAAGTTTGAGAACTAGATCATACCTCTAGAGCCTTCAAACATCTCAAATTCCCAAAACTGGCTACTAGAAACTGTGACTATGTGCAGTGTTTTAGTTGGTTGAGTATGAGGTTCAAAACCTATACTTTGCTTTGTCTCCTTGCATCTGAGAATCAAATGAAAATGTGTTATCATAATTATGAGAATGACTTCTTATGTGATCATCCACCTTATAGCTCAGTCAATATCCCAAACTTGCATTCTCCATTAGCTTAGACTAGTCTGTAGTATGAACCAAACTGTAGGTGTTGTTTAAGGAATATGAGATATTCCTGTAGATGTTGATATGTGTTTGGGCATTGTGTTACACACCTTCAGTGCTGATTCAAGTCACTAAATCCATTCCATACGTGGGTGAGCTCATGTCTCTTGCTTGAGATCATGTAGTCACCTTACCATCAATACACTATAGGTCACTGCAAGTTCCAGGTTTCATTTTGGTTTTTTGATATTGTAGTTTTCTAAGTGTTTCATTAGGAACTTGACTGACTTGAAATCTCACTCAACCATCAGTCTCTCTTAATCAAACAAGCTCCTTATTGTGTCAAGATGTAACATCTAGGTCTAGGATGCAAGAAGAAAACCATCGAGCCTACACATACCTCCTAAACATTCACCACAAGATGTTAGTGTGTAAGGCGAAATCCTCTTTTGCAGAGATTAAGGTAAATGTTCTCATTTTATAGCTTCTCCAACTCAACACCTCTATAGGTGTCAATAAAAGGTCTGAGTGCAGTTTTGACTGTGTTAAGACCTCTAGACCTTCAAGTCAATCTCAAACTTGTCAAAGCTCTATCATGAAGTCCAAATCTCTCACCAACCACTCTCAAAACACTCCTACACAGTCTTGTAGGTGACTGTTTCAGGATTACCTGATTGTATCAAATGTCATGGAATTACCTTCCATCAATGATCCTCCTAAATATAAACTTTCAATGGAGAAACCAATCACCATGCTTTGAGGGGTTGAACATAAGGGTGTTAGCCTTGACCTAAAGCCATTCACAGGAATGTGAAACTCTACAACTGAAAACAATGTTCTCAGGTCATGATGGTGTTCACTTCTAACAAAGTGGGATGTTCCTGCCTATCCTTACATGACCACACATGCCAAATGAGTTGAAGCCAACATGGAAAGGAATAAAATGCTCTGTAAGAATACATACATCACTTGAAAACATTAGACCAATGCAAACATATAAGAAAACTGAGGTGTTGGGGATGTGCAGGCATTTTGGAGGTGTTAACAATCTTAGTGATTGTTAATGAAGTACAAACCACTAACCTAGAAACCATGACCATGGAATGGAAGGCCATAAAGACTACTAACATCCGCCAAGTGCACTCAGTCCAATATTCACCTGTTTGTACCAAGTGTAAACCGCTTGACCTTGTTGACCTACCCAAGAGAGTGATGAGAGAGATCCATTTTTATCAAATTTGAACCTGTTGAAGCCACATGTGCCTAGAAAAGACCTGTGGAGATATTAAGACACCCTCCTAAAGCCCAACACGTGCTAGGTGAGTTGCCTCAGTCTGTACAACTGTCTTAAACTAACTTTTGCAAATAATCTTCTTATTTGTATGTTGTACTTGTAATGTTTTAGTTTCAAAATTGAATTTGTCACTACTTTGATGGACAATATGTTATACTAAGACTGGAGTTTTTTCTTTTGATAAAATGTACGTACAATGCCCTTAAAATGGCCAAAAGGTGGCCAAAAAGGGTGTTAAGATAAGATGGCAAATGTGAGAAAGACTAAACATGTTTTATGAATTTCAAAGGTGACTTAACCTCATTCTAAGACCATGGTAACCACTTTATGACTTAGAAGACTATATGAAAAGTTTCAAAATGCAATGGGGTTGACTTAATTTGACCTAGGGGTAAAATTAGTCAATATTTTAGCGATTTCTAGAGTTTAGCATGCTTGTTATGCTAAGGACCATTTGTCTTCTCTTATCTTTGGGAAATGGAGTCACCCACATACTAAAATTGGCACTAAAAATCCTCTGAACATACACCAAAAATAACAAGGAAACAAAAACACAATTCAAGACACTAAGACACACACTTTTGCTCACAATCATTTAGGGAACACAACCAAAAAAAAAAAAACTTGACTATATACAAACTAACCTGAAGCAAACCTTCTCCTCCTAGATCAAAGGGGAAATTTTCACCATATCTTGCTCCATGAGATGAAAGATTGCATGAAGCAAGTTGTCCCTTCAACATTGGCCTTGATTTTATCAACTCCGTCATGCTTGCCACTCTCCTTGGCATGATCTTCAATGCAACCACAATAACTACAAACATATCACCTATAAAGGTGAACTCTTTTTGCACTTCAACAATCTCAATCTTCTCATGAGACCCCTCAGATGCAGCTTACAATGATGCTTCATTCAAGCATGATTCCTTGACCTCCATGGTACTTTGAATGAGATCAAATTTCTTACCAGCTACAAGATCATCAAGCTCTTCAAGGATATTTGTATAGTTAATTTAATCTTCATCATTGTCCTCCATGAAGACATCTTTCTCTATCTCCTTGTGCTCTTGAATTTAAACCTTACAAAGGTCTTCAAGTTATTTGAGAATTTCAATATGCTATTGTCAATCATATTTTACTTATTTCTCCTTAAGAAACACAACCTCTTCAATCTCATCCTCTTGACCATGCTCATGAATGTCATAGTCATCATAGATTGCTCCATCATGTATTTGAAACTCTTGGTGATGTTCTTCAAGACATGTTTGTTCAAAAGTAACCTTACATTCCTCCTAAACAATATCATTTTGCTCTCCTATAAGTACTAGATTCTCAAGACATTCATATTCCTTAAACATGTGAAAATAGGTCTACCACATGTCTCTCACATCTCTTTGAATCTGCTCATGAAACTCAACAAACTCCACTGATGTGATATTCTTCCTCAAAGCTTCTTTTTGATGCCTTGATCAAGATCCTTATGAATAGTTACAACATGATTTATATTTTATCTTTCTTCACTCAAGAAGGTTAACTTGTGCTTCTCTTCACCAAGGGGAGTCCCTATAGTGAACTCTTCTTCATAGACACTTGTGTCATCTTCTTGATCAACTAAAAATTTAGCTTGGTCTTCTTTGCTTGCCTCCCATAGGATGGGTTCTCCTTCAAGAAGGGATGAGGTGGGAGGGTGGAGAACAATTTGATGGGCTGGAGAGGGAGTATGAGGTGTGATGGAGGGCTCATGAATAGGCATGGGGATGAAGTATTCTTGAAATTAGGATACTCTTGAAGTAATTATTGAAGGGAAAGCATGTTTAATTGGGCCATAGACATTTTATTTTCTTCATCAACCACCCCATCCTTGTCATTATCTTCTTGAAATTCATTATCAATTGTAACCTGATCATCCAACGTCTCAACTAAGGCCTCTTTATTTTCATCTTCCTTTACCCAAAACCTCACTACTTCGTTCCAAGTTAGAACTTTGGGGCTATAAGGATTTTTTGAGGATTGAATGATTTCATGAGAAGCTTGAGAAAATTGATATGGAACACAAGAGAATTCTTGAGGAAGGGAAGGAGAGACATGTTATTCAACCATATTTTCACTTTGTTCATAGCCAGAACTGTCCTTCCAATCTTTTGGACCTTATTCTCATTGAGCATGCCAGAACTGTTATAATCAAATATTGCACCCTTGAAGGAGATGGTTTAGACCTCCCAAAATTTAACTAATATGGGATTATCCCTAGACCTGTGGGTTGTCTACAATAGGGGTAAGGCTCTATATTATGGGCTAGCTCCCTTGATTTATCTTTTAGGCTCACACACTACACTAGACTAATTAATATTGAGGGTGAAAAAGGAAGAAACAAATTAAAAATTAACCTAGGTGATACTTCAAATATAACTCCACAAACATACTTGCATTTGCACTAAGAAAGAAGACTAATAAAATTGACCTCAACTCAATGTTCTTCTATCATAAGTGGTTCTACATGGAGGAAGATTGCTATGCATATCTAGAGGTGGATGAAAAGGAGGTCTAATCCTAGACACTGCTAATCTCTCTCACACTTCAAATACACCTTAACAAATAGTCACACTTCATGAGACCTGTTAGAACAAAGCATTACTCACACAAAACATGCAAGAGCAAAATCAAAGCAAGGAGAAGACATTCATCACTTGTCATCCAAATGGACTACTTGGCATATTTAAACCAAAGACAAAATCAACTTCGAAACTTTATTCAAAGAAAAAAACAAGATGTCAAACTAGCAGGGCTTCGTCATACTAGGTGTGGATCTTTTACAATGCTAAAATGGCTTGCATATATAGAGCATATGAGAGGAGAGAGAGGTGAAGTTAGATAGTCACAATGCATAGTGTCAAGATGTGAAAACTAGTTATAATGTAAGAGAATGAGTTGGAAAGTAGTTCATGAAGTCCTCTTAGACAAGTTTTCATCTTAAACATGACACCTTCCTTGAAGTTGGCGTAGAGGTCTCCATGGTCTTACTTGAAACTACCATTTTCAATGAGGAGTCTACTTGACTACCTAAAACTACCATAGAAGTATTTGACACATATGTCCTGACATGAGAAGATGGAAATAAGATCTTTGAAAATGATCATACCCCTTCAACTGATAGCCTTCTTTTTTACACTTGTTCACTTCTTTGCAACTGCTCACTAGCCCTCTAGGTCTAAACATTCACACATGTCACTTAGGTGACTTGTACATGTTCAAGGAGACATTGTAGAGGTGTTAGACACATCATCAGAGCCTCTTTGTCCTCTAATATATCATGTAGACCTCAAAATAACTCAACATCACTCTTCTCACTTCCAATTTTGATAGTCACACTCTATCTCACTATCTTGTTCAAGATTGCTTGTAATGAACAATCTAGGAGAGGGGTTTCAAGGCATTACCAAGAGTTGGATAAAGTCTCCACACACCTCCTACAATGGCCTTCACCTATCTATTCCTTTTTATACCTCTAGATCACCTCAAAACTTATAGAAAATCCAGATTTTGGCCTATCCGTATAAGTGAAAGTATGCAAAAATTGAGTGTCAAGGACCCTAAGAGAGTGACAAAGAGGTCCAAAACACTTTCAAGGCCATTTGACCACTTTTGGATGTATCTCCCTTCATATCTTTCACATCGAGTTCATAAAAGGGTTATAGGAGGGTTAGGTTCTTAATGATGATTCATAAAGGTTAGACGCTTCACCCTCAAACAAATTCCATTGAGTTTGAGTTCAGGTCCCTCTTCAACTATCCCTAGCTTCTTGAGGTCCCATGCAGCTCTTTTGTATAGATATGAGTGAAGGAAGTTTGTTTCTCGAACTCTTACTTGCCTTTTGGATAGACCTGAGATAGATTTAGGCCAAAAATGGCCAATTTGAGTTATTCTATGCAAACCAATGAATCTAATCAACCCTCCACTTTCTCATGATTGTCCTCAAGTTGTTTTGGAAGATCATATTATCATGGAAGTGAAATTAAGCACCTTTAAGGTTTATGCCTAGATTTAAGCCTAATAGGCCTAGACTATATTTATGGGTATATATCCACCTCTGAGTGTTTCCAAAGACTGTAGGTGGTTCTCAACATTAATTCACATTCAAATAAACCCTACACATCATTTAAAATGCTTCAAGAACTCTACCATTCATCTTTTCAACATCCATGTATTAGGTCTGCAGACTGTGTCCTTTGTAGAGTGCCTCTGCTCTAAGACAAAATAGAGGACACTTCCCCTGTGAGTCTAGCCCAACTGAGACCATGGAGGTGTATATTAGGTTATTATGACACTCTGTATAAATTTTTAGAACTAGATCATACCTCTAGAGCCTTCAAACATCTCAAATTCCTAAAACTGGCTACTAGAAACTATGATTGTGTGCAATGTTTTAGTTGGTTGAGTATGAGGTTCAAAACCTAGACTTTGCTTTGTCTCCTTGCATCTGAGAATCAAATTAAATGTGTCATCATAACTGTGAGAGTGACTTATTACATGATCATTCACCTTATAGCTTATTCAACATCCCAAACATGCATTCTCCATTAACTTAGATTAATCTGCAGTATGAAACAAATTGTAGGTGTTATTTAGGGAATATGAGATATTCCTATAATTGTTGATATGTGTTTAGGCATTGTGTTACACACATTTAGTTCATCTTCATGTCACTAAATCCATTACATACGTGGGTGAGCTCATGTCTCTGCCTTGAGATCATGCAGTCACCTTAGCATCAATGCACTATAGGTCACTGCAAGTTCGAGGTTTCATTTTGGTTTTTTGATATTGTAGTTGTTTGAGAGTTTCATTAAGAACTTGAATGACTTGAAATATCACTCAACCATCAATCTATCTTGATCAAACAACCTCCTTCTTGTGTCAAGATGTAACATCTAGGTTTAGGATGCAAGAAGAAAACCATTAATCTTACACATACCTCCTAAACATTTACCACAAGATGACACAAGATGATATTGTGTAAGGCAGAATCCTCTTTCAGAGAGATTAAGGTAAATTTTCTCATTTTGTAGCTTCTCCAAGTTAGCACCTTTGTAGGTGTCAATGAAAGGTATGAGTGCATTTTTGACTGTGTTAAGGCCTCTATACCTTCAAGCCAATCTCAAACTTGTCAAATCTCTATCATGAAGTCCAAATCTCTCATCAACCACTGTCAAAACACTCCTACACAGTCTTGTAGGTGATTGTTTCAGGATTACCTAACTGTATCAAATGTCATGGACTTACCTTCCATCAATGATCCTCCTTAATATAGACTTTCAATGGATAAAGCAATCACCACGCTCTAAAGGGCTGAACATAGGTGTGTTAGCCTTAACCTAAATCCATTCATAGGAAGGTGAAACTCTACAACTGAAAACAATGTTTTCAGGCCATGATAGTGTTCACTCTAACAAAGTGGGATGTTCCTGCCTATCCTTCCATGACCACATGGAAAGGAATAAAATTCTCTACAAGACTACATACATCACTTGAAAACATCAAACCAATGCAAACATATAAGAAAATTGAGGTGTTGGGGATGTGTAAGTAGTTTGTAGGTGTTAACAATCTTAGTGATAGGTCATGAAGCACATACTACTAATCCATAAACCATGACCATGGAATAGAAGTCTATAAAGACTACTAACATCCACCAAGTGCACTCAATTCAACTATTCTTCTCCTATCTGTACCAAGTGTAAACCATTTAACCTTGTTGACCTACCCAAGAGAGCGATGAGAGAGAGAGATTGGTTTTTATCAAATTTGAACTTGTTAAAGCCACCTGAGCCTTGAAAAGACATGTGAATATCTTAAGACACCCTCCTAAATCCTTACACATGCTAGGTGAGTTTCCTCGGTCCATACAACTATCTTAAACTAAATTTTGCAGATAATCTTCTTGTTTGTACATTGTACCTACAATGTTTTAGTTTCAAAATTGACTATGATGCTTTTTGATAGGCAGGTACATTAGACTAAGCCTTGACATTTGTCCTTTTACTAAAATGTACATAAAACTCCTTTTGAATGACCAAAAGGTGGAAAAAAGGGGTGTTAAGACAAGATGGAAAATGTGACAAAGACTAAACATGTTTTATGACATTCAAAGGTGACTTAACCTCATTCTAAGACCATGGTGACCACTTTATGACTTAGAATACTATATGAAAAGTTTCAAAATGTAGGGGGTTGACTTAATTTGACCTAGGGTTAAAATTAGTCAACATGTACATGATGGGGGAATAAACATTATCCATTTCTTTTTACTCATGATTTTTTGCTTTTATATGGATTGAACTTGGTCAAACTCAATCTAAACATTACAATTGAATCTATAAGCCATATTTAGTGGTTGATTCACTTTATTTGAGTGAACCTTATTTGATGGTTCTCTCATTTACCTACGTATTTATTTCTTTGAATGAACATACCCTGATGGTTCTCTCTCTTTCCTACATGATTTTTGGGGTTAATACATTGTGTACTTTTCTCCATGTTAATGAGGTTTTGTTATTTTGTCTTCCCAACTCAATATCTTGCATAGTTACATATGTTTGGGGCATGATCACCCCAACTCTTCATGTGATTTGATAAGGAAACATAGTTCTCCAATGCATTAACAAGGAAGCATCATTTCCAATAAATTACAAGGTAACATGGTTTACTTAGATACATTTTAAATCCATCCTTGCTCTTAAAACTTTCTCAATTTTCAAATTCAGATTTCAGATATCATATATGGACATTGACTACATTTTTATTTTAGGTTTGGATGCAACAAAATTATATATTTAAATATATTTTTCAAAGACAATGTGTTCTACACACTCAAGTACATTTTATCTTTTTACTCTACCAATTTCATTACTAGAATAAAAGGGAGGCATTTGTAAATACTAAAATATAATTTTTGGTACTTGACAATGACAAGCTTGACACACATTTACCATGCATGATTTGACCACTCAAGCAAGTGGTAATCCACTATTTTGTCACACTTTCATGCCATATTATGATTCAACCCTTTCGTTTTGTTGATCTACACCTACAATAACCTCACTAACAATTTCAAACCTACTAAATATCCTACATAGATATATCTAAGCTCTCAGTTTAGTTTTTCTATACACAGGGTGCTTCCACCAAATTTGAGTATTGCTAAGTAATATTGACTTCATCTGGTCAGTACCGATCCACTACAAACAATGAATTTTTTCAAATCAAACCCATCCTTAGGGTCATCATATTAAACTAACATGTTGGTGGTGTGATAAATTATTCAATTGAATCCATATATAAATAAATCAAGGTCTCATTCAAAGGTAACTTGGCACTTATCTGATACATCAATACAATATTGCACACTAAGCAAATATGTCATACTCTTCCAAATTTACAACCCTAGCACTAGAATCAGTCACAAGACAAGTCTAAATCACTAAAAATCCAAAGCAAAACAAGTATTATAAAAAATTAAATCCACATCATTAGCTACATACATATAGCAAAGGAACACAATTACAGAGTCACACTAGGTGGGAGAACTACATGTTACTCGATTTATCTCTTTGGAGTATTAGATATGTAGGCAATGATCAATCATCAGATGCGGTTGATTGGGATTAGTTTAGTCTATTACAATTTATCTATTTTTTTAGGTTCATATCCATCATACGCACACCTAAGGTTGCAAGACAAAGGAGATTGATTTATAGAGTTGCATGTATGATCAAGGTTCAGGATCATAAACACAAAGTAAGCAACGACTCTCACAAGTGGTCGTATAGTCACGTGTCATACTTATGTGTAGGTCAATACTAACCAGTAGGTCAGTATTAACCAGTAGGTTAGTATTGACTAATGATACTAACCCAATTGAGGAACCAACTCAATGCAGATACTAAATCAGTTTTGAAATCCGAAGAACCACATGCCTGCTTATCTCTGATTTTCACTTTCAAAATACAGTCATAGCCATACAATCAAATATAAAAACTAAGTATCATGATCTATTTAGTACTTTTTTATGTTAAGTATATTCCATTGTTATATCAAAATAATTAATATCAGTCTTTTACATTTAGATGTATGCTTGAATGCCATATCTATTGCTTTAAATTACATTTCAAAATTCTATCTTAATTATATTAATCTCATCCATTAATCAAAATTAGGTTAAAACACCATTTTGATATTAATGGATTCTTATTATGTAAGTTTCATTATTACAAGTTATATCTTTTTATAACCTCTCTACCATATGTAGTCTAGATTGCTTACACATGTCTAGCTAGTTAATCATATCTTACATAGTGCTACATGGATACATTGTTACACTATGATGTAACATTGATATATATGGACGATCTATGTTAGTATTTGTTCTATGTTCCATTAACGTTGTTACTCTCTTACATAATAGCCTACTTTGTGTTTGTCTATTGTGTGTGGCCCTTGGCCTTGTTTATAACATATTTATGTCCCCTATTGTGGCCCTTGACCTTGTTTTATGCGACATTTCTATGTCTCTTATTTTTACCATTTTCATGTCCCTTGTGTGTGTCCCTTAGTCTTATTTTTTGTGACATCTTCATGTCCCTTGTATGTATCCCTTGGCTTTATGTATGATATTAACTCTTGAACTTGGTATGCTTGTTAATCTTGTTGACATTGAGTGGTGACATGATCCATATTATGCACCTTTATTATGTAGTCTCACTCAATTATACTTCTCCTTTATGTTTAATTGACACATATATCTAGACATGACACTTATATATCCTACATTACATATGCTACATACATGTCTTGATTGACATACACATTACTATGATGGCATATTCTCTACATATTCACATGATTTTATTTTTATACATGACATGATATAATTAACTTTTATTTTTGAGATGAACGAGTTACAAGATGCATCTGTTATCTCAAAAGGGGGGCATTACAATGGACTTTGTAACGAACCGCTACACTAAAACTTTGAGGCATTGATGAAATTTGCCCATTAAGATCATAACATCCCACCATGCTTTCGAAGCCCAGAATCTAGACTAGATTTGTGCCCGTACCACTAGGATCCCTTGCATGTACGAGCCCCAGACGAACACTGTCACACTATTGTAGCCACCTGCTCTGTGACTTGAACCCGAATTGAGGCTCTGATACTACATGTAATGAACCACTACACCAAAACCTCAAGGCATTAGTGAAATTCACCCATTAAGATTATAACAAACTTGTCATAGAGACATAAGCCTCTATAAACATAAAACATATTAGAATACATATTTAAGAGATTCAAAATAGTTTAGATATTAGATGGTTTAGTTACATGATAAAAAATGGTATATTAGTAAAAATTATGTGGGCATATGCCATGCACATGTACACACTTTATAGATACTTGAGTAAATATTCATACACACTTGAATACATATGCATTAACATATGTACACATTTTATAAGAATTGGAAAATCAAGTTTCCATATACACATACATTTGAGATACATGTTCTCAAATTCAACATATAGATTCATAGCATTTTATATCATTTGGAGGGCATGCTATTAGTTCATGCACGTAAACACATCTTCATATTCATAAGGATGGATATTGGTTCATGCACATAAACAACAACATAATTTACCATTGAATGAAAAATGGTTATCGTTCCACTTGACATTTATCAAACTTTCAGTCATGATGGGTGCATGAAAACTATTCATTCCCTTTAGATCATGCATTTTCTTACATGGATCGAACTTGTGTGAATTTGACAAAAACTATATAATTGAATCTATAGACATATGCAGTGGCTAATTCAATTTCTTTTAGTGAACGTATCATGTTGTTCCCTCTTTCTTTCCTACGCAGTTATTTGGATTAGTACATTTGTACTTCTCCCCACATTCATGAGGGTCGAGACATGTTTTCTTCCTAACCCAAATGCCTACATAGTTACCCAAATTTAGAGCATAATCACCCAAATCTCCATATGATTTAGTAAGGACAAACTTATTCAATGCTTCAACAAGGAAGCATCATCTCCAATAAGTTTCAAGGGAAACATGGTTTTCACCAACACATAGGTGTATTATTTTCTTATTGTTTAAATTTTTAAAATATTCAATCTCATATTAAAATTATCAATCTATAGACATTGACTACACATGTTGGTTGCAAGTTTTTCTATTGATTAACATGTAAAATTGGAGCTTCATACCAAAGTCAAAGTGTGTTGAACACACTTAGGGATATCTTTTCTTTTTACTCTAGCAATTCCATTAATAGAGTAAAAGGGAGGGCATTTGTAGATACTAAATCTCATATTAATTAATTGATAATGACAAGTTTAACACATATTTAACATGCATGACTTAAGCACACAAACATGGTCTTAATCTGTTATTCTCTCACACTTACATGTTATCTTATGAGTTTGACCCTTATGTTCAGCGATTACACACCTACAAGAACCTCACTGTCTATTCTACACCTGCTTAATATCGGGTACAGATATTTCTAGATCTTTAATTTAGGTCATTTATATACAAGGCAATTTCATCAGTTTCAGTCAATATCTCTAGTTGATATTATCTTGATTTGCTTGATACTGACGCTTTCCCAGTAATGGCTACTTTTCAAAATCAAATCTTTATTTAGGGTCAACGCATCATCCTAGTGTGTCAATGGTGTGATAAGTCACCCAATTGGACTCATATATATATATATATATATATATATATATATATATATATATATATATATATATACAAGGCTTCAATTGATGAAAGATTTGACACTTATCTGGTACACATCAATACAGTATTGCACATTGAACAAATCTTCCTTATTCTTCCTAAATTTTTAATCTATCACTAGGAGTCATAGGTCAAGTCTTAAGCATACTAAATCCAAATCAAAGCAAGCATCGTCAAGTATCAAAGCCAAATAATTAGTTGCATACATATAATGAAAGAGCACAATTGCATAATCACACTAGGTTGGAGAACTACGTGTGGCTTGATTTTCCTCTTCGAAATATCAGATATGTAAGCAATGGTCAACATCAAACATGGGTGATTAAATTCAAGTCAGCCCATTAAACTTTTCTAATTTTTTGTAGGTTTTTATCCCTCATAAGCACATATAGGGTTTTAAGATGAAGGAGGTTGATTTTTGGAGTTGCGCACATTAGGGTTTGGCATTGCACACATAGAGCAGTAAGAGACATGTGAAGGTGATTGTATAATCATTGACCCATATTTCAACATAATTTACTTGTGACTAATACAAGTGAGTATTGACAATCAATATTGACACATATTCAATAGAAATGACTTGCATAGACATAAATGCAATTCCTAAAACCGATGAATCATAGGCCTGCTTTAGACTATTTTCCATAAGTGAAATAGAGTCACAATCAAACAATTAACCAAAAATGCTAAGTACTCATCCTTTTACTATACTTATTATATTTAGTATATGCCACTTGTCAAATCACTACAATCAATTTTAGTATTTTATATTTAGATGTATGCTTGAATGTCATATTTGAATTATTCTACTAGTTTCTATTTTATTAGGGTTTTTTTAAACCAAACTAGGGTACAACACAATGATTCAATATGATATATTATGCAAGGACCAGATTGCATAGCATTCGTTGCATTTGCATTATGTTTTTTACATTGTATGCTTGATTAAATGATAGTTGTTTGAATTAAAACGGTCATTAATTAGATGTGCAGGTTGTGTCCAATTCAATCAACCCAATAAGCTGAAAATAGCCTTTTGATAGTTTCCCTAAATAATTGTCCAGTTCGATCGATCGGAACATAGATATGGGTTGTATATATATGCATATAAAGAATAGTTTATATATAATTAATTATTATATATATATATATATATATATATATATATATATAAAATAATAATTAATTATATATAAAATATTCCCTATATGCATATATATATACAACTTATATCTAAACTATCAAAAGGTTATTTTCAACTTATGGGGTTGGTTGAATTGGACACAAGCTACATATCTAATTAAAATATATTTACCTTTTATAATTATATTAATATATAATTAATTAAATTATATAATAGTAAATGTAAATAAAAATGAATTTGAAAAAGGCGGGGTGGGGGTTAGGGAATGGGGGTGTGGGAGGGGGAAGCGCAATAGCAAGGAAGAAAATAGAAGAAGGGACAAGTGTCCGTCATAGAAAGACATGTTTAATAAAGAGAAAAGGGAAAGGATAATAAGAAGTCAAGGTGGATGAAGAAGATGCTATGTTATTTGATCTTTAAAAAACTCTAAAATTTGGAAGGAGAAGGAGAGGAAGTTAGGGTAAAGGTGTTGTAAAATTAGAAATTACTCAAGTTTTTTATTTTTACTTATGATATATATTTTTAATTTAGAATTTAAGGAAAATTGAGAGAGAAATCATGAAGATTTATATGGAAAAATGTAAGAAAAATATTTATTATGAGAAAATTTGGAAAAGAATTTAGAGAAAAGAAAGGCAAATAAAACCATTGCATTTTTTAATTTCGTTAACATAAATTTTGTGAGCAAAACCCCAAATTTGAGTTGCCTTTTTTTCTCATAAATTATTATTTATTTTTATAGCAAGGCCCTAAATTTGGGTGTCCTTATTTTTAAGAAACTTTTAGAAAATATGTATAGTTAAATTTTCAATTTAAGACCTCACCCCAAAAATATTGAAAATTTATGGGGAATTTGGATATTTTAATCCCTATAGTAAGATGTATCATTTTGTATTTTAATTTTGGATAATTTGTTAAGAAATTTGTTTTATCCCTAAGGTAAGATGTCTCATTTTGTCATTTAAATCTAGAAAAAATTGGGTAAACATCATTATTTGGAACCCAAGAGTAGGGCATTCCATTTTGAGAAGAAAACCTAAGAAATTTGATGGGCAATTTTTTTTTTAATTAGTGAATTTATTTTTATGATTTGATTAGACATTTTTTTTGGAATGAATTATTATCGAAAGCCTTAAATATAGATGTTTTATTTATGGTTAAATTTTGAAAATATTGGTATGATAATTTAATTATTTCAAACCCTAGATAGGGCACCTTATGTTAAATCTAAAATATTAGTGGGTAAATTTTATTGTTTCCATCTTAGAATAGGGCATCTCATATAAGAAATTATTATAGAAAAATATGAATATACTTTATGCTTATAAACCTAATTTTTAAGTGCCCTAGTTTGGTGTTTAAACTAAAAATACTTGCAAAAATTAATTATAAAAAAAATGATGTTTCCTTTCCTAACTATGCTACTTATATGAGTAGTCTTCAATCTCAATTTTAAAACATGAACTGTTAACAAATCATTGTGATTATTATCCTTAGAATTCAAGAATTTAATTTAGAAAAATTGTCTCAACCCTGGGTTCACCTATTAGGAAAATTTTAATTAAAAAAAAAAAAAAACTGAATTGGGAAAATTTCAACCCTAGGTGCCCAATCTGAATATTTTTTTAAGTTTTAATTAATGAAGGAAAAATTATAGATTGAAAGAATTTATTCTCTATCCTAAACTCTGAAACTATATGATTCCATTCACCCTAGATCCCAGAAAAATTGACATTAACTATGGGTAATTTTTTTGAAGAGGAAACCATTGAATAGTTTCAAACTCTAGTTGGGAAAGTGAATCCTAGTTATTTATATACAGAAAAATTGTTACTTAATTTCAAAAAATTATCTATAATTTTCAATAAATATAATTAGGGGTATTCGAGGAAATAAATTAATGTGGAAGGAGGTCCTTTAAGACATTTCCTTACTGCCCCAAAATTGGAAAAGTTATGGGTGTTGAAACCTTATTAATTACCTATTGTCAGTCACCCCTTATTAGACCTTTATTTTGCTACAATACAAAAGAATAAAACTAGAAAATAAGGTATAAATTAGAGGCCTAAGGAAAAATTAAAAAATCACGAATTACTTTCAAATTTTCCCTTGAATTGGGTTGTCCTTATATGTGTCGAATGATGAAAAATATTACCACAAAAATATCCATTTTATCTCATTTGCTAATTAAAGTATTCACTAGTTGGATTACCTATTGTGAAGTCATTTATTTATTGAATGAAGATTTATATGTTAATTGCATAAGGTTATTATGTGTAATATACATGTGTTTTTAATATAATAGCCATATAAATCAATTTGACACTTTAGACTTGGTCTAATTGTTAAAACCCCTAAATGAGCAAACAATAATTGGATAAGCATTAACATTATATACATATTCTTATTTGAATTAAGAATGAATTTATGAGTTGTGACCTCTTATGGAAACTTGCAGAATAGTAAGCTTGCAATAACATATTGTATTGAACCATGAAAACATAGGATCACAATAACTCAAATTAAGCTAGAACATTAGGGCACCAAAATAGCGTGCCATGATAAGACTCATATAGTTAATATTACATATACTCAGTTTTTGTATGAAACCACAACCTTGCATGTTAAAGGGGATGTGCTATTAAAATTTTATGTGGTGGCATAGGCTAATATTAGTGATAACAAATTGGAATTAACAACTTAGAGCTATTACTTATTTGATGTGTTGTAATTAACAAAAGAACAAATTTTGATTTATTTGTTATAAGAGACTAATTGTGATTTTAGTCCTGATTAACTAGACATATGTGGGATTATTCAACCCCTATGCCTCATTAAAAGGCATGACATTGTAATCGCATTAATTTAATGCACACTTTAACCTCCTTGATTTATTTAATAAGAGGCCATGATGATGGTCCTAATTTGTATTCACAATTTTAAATGTGTGTAAACTTTAGCTTTTCATGTAGAACATATGATGTTCCACTCAAGAGGCACTTTAATAGAAAATTTATATCAAGTTATTCATTAGAAATAGTTTTTTTTACATGACCACTACAGTCTATGTAATGATCACATCACATGGGATTGAGAAAGGGAGAGAACACATATCCATTACCCACCTAATTTTTCCTAAGCGAACCCCAAAATTATAAGACATATGACTTGATATATATGTGCATATTAATTCTTAAAGATGGAAAGATTCATAGGGGAGGGACCCACTAAGAATCATATCATGTGATTAGTTAGAGATGTTATGTATAAAACAATGTTGAGATTACCCAGGTCACAACCAAACACAAGTACTATGAGGGATAGATGCTACCTGATAGATAATTCATGACAACGTGTAGGGCCAACAATTGCACCTTATCATAATAATAACTAGAGTAATGATCAATTAGATGTAAGTTGTAGCTAGTACAAGAGTAGGCTAGATACTACTAGTTGACATTTGGATAACCATATGTAGATATCCAATTGTTGAGCCTTTGTTATAGGCTAGCATTAGCTTCACTTGGTGATAAATATGCTTTAATATGTTTTAAAAGTATGAAAAACAAGAATGATTGTATGGTGAGATTATTCATGACAAATACTACATAATAAGGATTACATGTATGGGTAGGTACATCATCATTATGTTAATGGTGTTATTTTCTAGTCTCGGTGGGCATTAAGCCAACAACTTGGACACATAAAATCATGTCCTGTAACTTGTCATACTAGTATGAATGATTGAAAAAATGAATGTTTTGATCGATGATTAGTTGCATTTGATGATATAAAATAATGCATAAGTAAATAGATCTTCATTTTCCTCATTTAAAAACAAAGGAAATATAATATTGTATTGCATTAACTTTCATGTATAATTGCAAGTTTATATAACAAAACTTGCATGGGACTCAACTACCCAACAACCCATACAACTAACACACAAATATTATTAACATAAGCAATTAATGACTAATATTAATTACTACTTAATGTTAAACTACAATAAATATAAACAACGTAAAATTTGGTGTCTCACACATAAGATGCATGCCCCAAATTAACCATAAACAAACTAACAATGTTTAGATGATAACACCTAATAAACCCACTTTGATTCAAAGGGGACGAAAAGATGATTTGGAGCATATAATTGTGAAGTTATCCAACAATACCTATTGTAACCTACCAATTGGCCATCTATGCATCTAACACTAATCAGCGTGCATTGACACATCTACTATAACTACAGTTTGACCTCTTGTGCCTTGTGCCCTATGCCACTAATTGACATGAAGATGAGCATCATCCTCGAAACACTCATCCCTCTGGTAATTCATACCTATACTATAATATGAGCATCATCATGGGAATGCTTACCCATATTGATACTCCTCTCAATGATAATTTTGTACCTTGTGTATGACACATCTCACATGATGCCCAATAACTCTAACCACTTTGGAAACATTAATGGTGATTATAACCCCTATTAGAATGTACAATCCCCTAAAGACTAATTGAAAACTAAAACAATATCTTCCTCCTATCAGATAAGAGGTGTGAAGTCTATGCAACATAACAGTCCCAACCAATTGGTCCACTCTTCATTGATAATATCAAGAACAACAAATGCACATTAGCACCAAATTCAACTAACAACACTTTGGAACAACATCAAAATTAAAAATTACACTATAACACCATCCCTATCATTGAGCTAGTATATAAGTCAAGATGGGTCTTTGCAAGGATGTGTCAACCAAGTCGATCTCAAGGGACCTGTAAACCCTAAAATGTAACTTGTTTTTCTCCAATAAGACCAATAGTGAGAATACACAATGTTACATTCATGGTTTTCTCATAAAAACAAGTCATTTTCAAACTTAGAGAAACACTAGAGTGTCAAGGTCTCCCAAAATTGCACTTGTTATTTATACATTTTAAACTCCTTGTTGCTCCATTTTAAATACATTTTCCCTTCAAAATTACAGAGACACCTACAAATGAAAAAATAACTCTTCTGATGGACTCAAAATGTTCTAAAACATAAAAATAAAGTGGTCACATGTCTACCTTCTTGAAGATATAAAAAATGACTAAGAATACCATAAGCGTAGGCTCAATCATGTAAAATGACAAGATTTAGAAAAACAACTTTACACTTTATGAGATTTGATCACTTGACCTCCAGATGAGCAATGACTTATTAATTGACACGTACCATTTCTTCTATACAACCACTTGGCATATAAACGCTGAAATTAGTAGATAACTCACATTTGCATGCTAATGTTTGCACCTATACAAAAACAATATAACTAAGATTATAAATCTCGAAGAACTGCATTAAAATATATTTAAAATCTCGAGGTTTCGGGCCTCAAGATGAGCCCATCATCAAGAGATGAAATGATAATTTGTTGAAAAGGAAGTCAACGATGTAAGAATAAATATAATACATTTGGTGCGCAACATGAGTTGGCCAAGGAAGGTGGCTAATGATTATTCTTTAAAAGACGTAAAATTGGTTTCCAGGAATTGTTGAGCCTCCAACCTTCATCCCTATTTAAGTTATTAAGATTCTTTTCGATCTCAATAGATTCACGGATCTCAATATAACTAAGAGATAAGTGAGTGTCAAACTCTAGAATTGTTTGTTTTGAATGACTTCACCATAAGCTTCTACCATTTCAACTGTAGTTATATTTGAAACATATTTCAATATTATTTTCATAACCAAAAGTTTGTAAATAGCTTTTTAATAAAAAAACATATGGCAATGTGCAACACTGAAAATTATTTAACACATATTTTGACCAACTGTAAAATTACCCATTTTCATTTTATGTACGAAACTAATTTAAAAAAAAAATCAAAGCACTCCATATAAATATTCTTTAGACAAAATCAAAGTAGGTTTCAATTCTTTCAAGCATCTTCAAACACTTTTATTCATCAACTTCCAACACGTTTCTTCAAAAAAATCTTTCTTTTGATGAAGATGTCGACAAATTAAATGTAGATTGTTAGACATAAAGAAGATTTCCAAAAGTAAAGGAAAATTCTTTGGCAAGTTTCCAATGCCTTTTTCCACACCAGTAACATGAAAACCTCCACAATATGACTAGCAAGAAATTGAATGCAACCATATTTTCAAGGCCTCTCCATGCTCAACAAACTTTTTAGGCATCACTTCCAAACAATTTTCCATGCTCCAGGGATTGATTCCAAATCATTTTAGGAAGATTTTTAGCCTCGCATGTATCTCTGAAATATATGTTTATATGCCCAAGCAATACAAGACATAAACGTCTCTCAAACAAAAACACCTCACAACAACATATATTTATTTCTATATCCATAAAAAATTTGTTTCTATTATATAAGCTTTCTTAATACCACACAATTCTTCAATGCCTCAAAATCATATGCTTCACAAAACAATATTCACATAGCTGCGATATATGGCCCTTTACACAAATATATATATATATATATATATATATATATATATATATATATATATATATATATATATGTGTGCAAAATAATTCTCCAATATCTGTTGAGTTGTGGAGCTAAAAGCTTCACTAATGAGCTAATGTGGAGGTTGCTGAATTTACACAGTAACCGTCATCGATCAGAACCAACCGACATTGATTAGGGTTGACCGACATCGATTATCTTCAGCTACACAGTAACCGGCATCGATCATCTTCAGACCGACATCGGTCATCTGTGCGTTTCTAAAATTGTTCTAATTTTAGGAGAACAGTTAGTTTGCATGTAAAGACTAAAATTAGTCTTGAGTCTATTTTTTTTTATTATTGTTTGCTTTCAATTTATTTAAGAGACCCATGGGACAGTATTGTAATTGAAAAAATAACAACTCAGTAATTGAGTTGATTGTAATTGATAGAGAGAGAGAGAGAGAGAAAGAGAACTCTTGAGGGAGAATTATTGTACACTCAAGAGGTGTGAGAAGAGAGATTTTTTCATTGTATTTCCTTTTGAAAGAGTTTAATACATATTGGTTGTTTCTTGTATCTCTTCTTATTTGTTGTTTATGATTTCTAGTTACTTATTACTTCTGAATTTAATTTCGTGTTTAGTTGCTTATACAAAAGTAATCAATTGTACTCTAAGATCTCTAACAAGTGGTATCAGAGCTCTAAACACTAACAAATGGTATCAGAACGTGTTAGTGCTTGTTGATTACATAATTCACTCACAAGGGTTTCTGATTGAGTGGGAGCAAAGCAATGGTAGAAGAAAGTAAACTAAGAATGGAGAAATTCAATGGCAAAAATTATCAATTATGAAGGATGTAGATTGAAAATTATCTGTATCAGAAAGATCTATATTTACCGTTGGGTGGAGTTTCAAGGAAGCCCACAGATATGAAAGATGAAGAATGGAATGTTCTTGATAAAAAGACTCTTGGAGCTATAAAGTTGACCCTGATAGCTTCTGTGTTTTTCAACATATCACAGGCAAAGACAACGATAAAGTTAATGGATACTTTGGCAAATTTATATAAAAAACCTTCAGCTTCGAATAAAGTATATCTTATGAAGCAATTATTTAATTTACAAATGCAGGAAGGTGGATCTGTATCTAATCATCTTAATGATTTTCATGAAATTATAAATCAGTTAATTCAGTCAAAATAGTTTTTGATGATGAAATTAAGGCTTTTTTAATCTTATGCTCTTTACCTGAAAGTTGGCATAATTTGGTAATGACAGTTAGTAATACTGCATCTGTTTCAAATATCTTAAAAATTGATGTTGTTAGTGTAATCTTGAATGAAAAAATTCACAGAAAAAACACAAGAGAAACATCAGGTAATGATTTAAGTGTTGAAAGTAGGGAAAGACAAAGAGAGAAGGGCAAGCAAAAAAAATTAAGGTCAAATATGAGAAGTAGATCCAAATTCAGAAATGGAAGAATAATCTGCTGAAATTGTGAAAAGAAAGGCCATGCAAAAAAAGATTGTTGGTTGAAGGATAACAAAGAAAATCAGCATGAAGGTAATAAAGAAGCAAAAGTTGCAGGTATTGTTGCACAAGATGCTCTTATATTTTCTTTGGATAATGAAGTAGAATCATGAGTTTTAGATTCTGATGCCTCTTTCCATCCAACCCCAAATAGAAAATTTTTCAATGATTATGTCCATGGAGACTTTGAAAAAGTTTATTTAGAGGATGATGAGCCTTGTAAAATTGTTGGCAAAAGAAAAGTGCAGCTGAAATTGCAGAATGGCAACACATGGGTGTTGAAAGATGTCATGCATATACCCATCCTAAAGAAGAATCTGATTTTTGCAAAAAAATTGGGTAATGAGGGTTGCACAATAACTCTCACAGCTGAATCTTGAAAAGTTTTCAAAAGTGCACTTGTATTAGCAAGAGGTAAGAGAGTAGGTACACTTTATCTATCTACTTGTATTACTGATTATTTTTCTTCTATTTTATCTACTTCAGATATAGATGCAAAGTTGTGGCATTGTAGGCTTGGTCACATGAGTGAGAAGAAAATGAATGTTCTTAAGTCAAAAGATAAGTTTTCAGATTTGAAAAGCATAGATCTAAATTTCTGTGAGCATTGTATTTTAAAAAAATAGAAGAAAGTGCGAAATTTCTCAAAACTGGGTCAACAAAGAAGAAGCACAAGTTGGAGCTTGTTCATACAGACGTGTGGGGACCACCTCAAATAACTTCTATTGAAAGATCACAGTATTATGTTTCTTTCATTGATGATGCTATAAGAAAGGTATGGATTTATTGCATAAAGAGAAAATTTGATGTTTTTGACACATTTAAGAAATAAAAAAAATTTGTTGAGAATGAAACAGATTTGAGATTGAAGTGCCTTAGATCTGACAATGGTGGTGAGTACTGCAGCAATAAATTTAATAATTATCATTCTATGAGTGGAATACGCAGGAAAAAGACGGTTCCAAAGACACCTCAGTAAAATAGAGTTGCTGAAAAGATGAATAAAACAATGATGGAGCGTGCACGGAGTATAAGGTTGCATGTTGGTTTGCCTTTACAGTTTTAGACAGAAACTGTAGATACTGTGATTTACCTGATTAACAGATGACCTTCTACTCCACTGGATGGTGAAATTTTAGAAAAGGCTTGGACAGATAAAGAGGTAAATCTTTCATTTCTCATAGTTTTTTGTTCTGAAGCTTTTGTGCACCTTGATAAAGAACATAGAAAGAAGCTGGATGCTAAATCTATGCGGTGCACTTTCATTGATTATGGTTTTAGAGATTTCGGATTTTAGTTGTGGAATTTAGAAACTAACAAAATTATTAGAAGCCATGATGTAGTTTTCAATGAGAAGGTGATGTACAGTGATCAGCTCAAGACGCTGAATAATTCTAAGCAGGACAATCTTGATTTAGAAGAGGTTTTGATCTAAAATGAGCTCGTGAATAAAAATCATCACTCACAAAAAAACACAGAGATTGACGTCGGTTAGGTGGCAATCGACGTCGGTCAGGCAGAGATCGATGTCGATCAGGGGAAAATTGATGTCGATCAAGTAGAAACTGACGTCGATCAAGTGGAGACCGATGTCGGTCAGGTGGAATCGACGTCAATCGGGTGCAGACCGACATCAATCAGAGATGATCGAAATCGATCACAGTCAAATAAAAATTTAGGCGGATAGCAAGCTGTAAATGAGTCTCAAACGCCCATAAAGAGGTCTGAAAAGGTAAGTAAACCTCCAATTCGTTATTCCCCTTCTTTATACTATGTGTTACTCACTGATGGTGGAGAATCAAAAATTTTTGATGAGGCAATACAAGTAAAATCCAGGAAACAGTGGGAGCATGGCATGAATGAAGAAATTGATTCTTTGAAAGAGAACCATACGTGAAATTTGGTTGAGTTGCCAGCGGAAAAGAAAGCACTAAAAAAATGGGTATACAAGTTAAAAGAAAGAGAGAATGGACAAATGAGACATAAGGTTAGGTTGAAAAAAAGCTTATATGGTCTTAAGCAAGCTCCAAGACAATGGTATTTGAGGTTTGACAAATTTATGACAGAACATGGCTTTAGTAAATGTCAATATGATCATTATGTTTATTTTAACATATTGGATAATGGTAGCTATATTATCGTGTTACTGTATGTAAATGATATGCTTGTTGCAAGTTCACACATGCAAAAAATTACTAAACTTAAGATAAAATTAGCTCACACATTTGCCATGAAAGATTTAAGAGCAGCAAAGAAAATCTTTGGCATGAGTATTAAAAGAGACAAGAAAAATTACAGTTTTATTTTGTCTCAAGAGGATTATGTAAATAAGGTGTTGGAGAGGTTCAATATGCAGGATGCAAAACTGGTAACCACACCTATGGCTGGACACTTCAAGTTGAGCAAAGAATAGTGTCATAAATCACATGATGAAGTTGAGTACATGAGTAGAGTTCCATATGCTTCAGTAGTTGGAAGCTTAATGTATGCTATGGTATGTATTAGACCTGATATTGCCCAAACAATAGGGGTTGTCAGCAAGTTTATGGTCAATTCAAGAAAGAAACACTGGAAAGTAGTTCAGTAGATTTTCAAATATCTGAGATGGACCAGCAGTAGACATTTATGCTATGGAGGGTCAAACACTTCTCTACATGGGTATGTAGATTCAGATATGACAAGTGACTTGAATGGTAGGAGAAGCACTACAAGATATGTGTTCACTGTTGGTGAAACGGTGGTTAGCTGAATTTCAAAGTTGCAGAAGGTTATTGTCTTGTCTACTATAGAGGCAGAATACATTGCAGTCACAGAGGCTAGCAAGGAAATAATTTGGATGACTCGGTTCATGGAAGAGTTGGGAGAGAAGCAAGAGAGTTACAGATTGTACAGTGATAGTCAAAGTAAAATTTATTTGGCAAAGAATTTAGTTTTTCATTCAAGAACCAAACATATACAGCTTAGGTACCACTTCGTTAGACAGGTATTGGAGGATGGACAGTTGAAGCTGAAAAAGATCCATACGAATAAGAACCCTGCTGATATGTTAACAACGCTGATAACAAAAGAGAAGTTGAATCTTCATTCAATTTTTGTTGGTCTTCAAGATTGAATTTGGAGAAAGAAAAACAAGCCAGAGATGTTTAAAGGATGTTGTTGTACAGGTACAAGTGCAACTGTTTATCGCCAAGTGAGAGATTGTTAAGTTGTGGAGCTAAAAGCTTCACTAATGAGCTAATGTGGAGGTTGCTAAATTTACACATTAACCGTCATTGGTCAGAACCAACCGACATCAGTTAGGGTCAACCGACATCGGTTATCTTCAGCTACACAATAATCGGCATCAGTTAAGGTTGACTGGCATCGGTCATCTGTGCGTTTCCAAAATTGTTCTAATTTTAAGAAAACAGTTAGTTTGCATGTAAAGACTAAAATTAGTCTTGAGTCTATTTTTCTAATTATTGTTTGCTTTCAATTCTATATAAGAGACCCATGGAGCAGTATTGTAATTGAGGAAATAACAACTCAGTAATTGAGCTGATTGTAATTGATTGAGAGAGAGAACTCTTGAGGGAGAATTACTGTACACTTAAGAGGTGTGAGAAGAGAGAGATTTCTTCATTGTATTTCCTTCTGGAAGAGTTTAATACAGATTGGTTGTTTCTTGTATCTCCTCTTATATATTGTTTCTGATTTCTAGTTACTTATTACTTCTGATTTAATTTCGTGTTTAGTTGCTTATACAAAAGTAATCAATTGTACTCTAAGATCCCTAACAAGTGGTATCAAAGCTCTAAACACTAACAATATATTCCTCATAGACAAAATAAAATCATTCACAACAAAATAAATAGAATAAACTCCTCTCAAAATAAAAATTCATTTTTACTAGTCTCCACATGCTCCTTCAGTTGTAAGCTTCTTCATTCTTCTCATGGGTCATTTTCATAGAAGCTCTAATACCACTAATAGGAAATCATGCACAGGAAAATAGATCTATATTTTACTCAATTAAATACACATGAAATATAATATTATATTCCATTAAATTTCAAAGTATAATTACAAGTTTGTATAACAAAACATGCACGAGACTCATCTACTTCACCCAACTACATGTCCCAACAACCCACACAACTAACATACTAATATTATTAACATAAATAGGTAATGGTTAACTTTAATTACTATCTAATACTAAAGTAAAATAAATCTACACAACAGAAAAGGGGTGTCTCACACATGAAATGCATGCCCCGAAATAACCACTAACAAACTAACAATGTTTGGATCACAAAACATAACTTTGGATTGTTTGCCCACAATTGCATTTGTTGTGATATTATTAAAATGATATTATTATATGTATTCCTTTGGTAAAATTAGTATGTATTTTTCCTTGAATTGGTACATTGTACCTTCATAATATTATGATTAGGGTGTTTTATGAATATGGCTTCTGCATTATGCTTACGTGTTAGATGTACCTTGTTGTATGCTATGTCATTTGTAATCATGTATTTTCAATCATATGCAATTGGGAAATAGTGTCATATGTTGCCTTTATTGGGGGTGAAGTTAAGCAATATGATGTCTCATATAAGGGTTAGTTATATGGTTTAGTTGGATTGCATTTCATCTTGTTGAATATGGCTTCCACAATATGCTTACGTGTTAGATGTACCTTGTTGTATGCTGTGTCATTTGTAATCATGTATTTTCAATCATATGCAATTGGGAAATAGTGTCATATGTTGCCCTTATTGGGGGTGAAGTTAAGCAATATGATGTCTCATATAAGTGTTAGTTATATGGTTTGCTTGGATTGCATTTCATCTTGTTGAAATGTGTTAAATATACTAGTTGTGAGTATGCCATTTTAATCATTTGGGGGTAGATAGGGAATTCTTGCATCTCTTGCTCTTATGGAGGGTAAAAAGTATGGTGTCACATTCCATTATCAATATCTGTATTTGAATATTAATTACAACATACTCTTAAGAATGAGATTGATGTTCTAGCTATGAGCATGTTATGAGGTTATGGGAACAATTGGGGAACTCTTACATCTCTTGCTCTTATGGAAGGATAAGAAGTGCAGTGCATGGTCATTGTTTCTTTATTGCTTCAAATTAAATGTAAAGTCTTCATTGTAGTTTTAGGATCATAGGGGCGTGATTTTGTATTGATCATGATGGTTGTATACTTTTAATGATTATGGATGTACTTAATTTTTAAATGAAGATTCATATGAAGAAGATGTGTATATCTTATTATTAGTAATGATAATTGTGTTAAATCCCCATAATACTATTGTACTTATATAATGGTTGATACTTAAGTAAAAAAAAAATGAATTTCATACATTTTGGTCTATATCATATATTCAAGTACCATTATTTAATAGTGAATTTTTAAAGTAAAGGAAAAACATGCTTTAATTTGAAGCATGATTTAATCATTAATGTTCTTAAAACATAATACAAGAGAACACAACAAACATTAAGGAAAAAAAAATCACAAATCAAATACTTAACAAGACAATCTAAATCATATCAGAGCATGAAAATTATAAATTCTTATAACAAACACAATCAATAAGACAAAGGGAACCAAATTGCTTAAACACTAAAATTTTATTATTGACATTACATCAGATTTCAAATTAATACGGCTTAATCACATTAAATGCTCAAATTATGAAGATTGTGAGAAAAAATAATTCTAAACAAATTTCATATACTTTCTCGTTTTATGAAATCTATTTAAATTGAATCCTCCATATCATATTGTGGCTCTAAAGTTGGCATAATTTGGTAATGACAGTTAGTAATACTGCATCTGTTTCAAATATCTTAAAAATTGATGTTGTTAGTGTAATCTTGAATGAAAAAATTCACAGAAAAAACACAAGAGAAACATCAGGTAATGATTTAAGTGTTGAAAGTAGGGAAAGACAAAGAGAGAAGGGCAAGCAAAAAAAATTAAGGTCAAATATGAGAAGTAGATCCAAATTCAGAAATGGAAGAATAATCTGCTGAAATTGTGAAAAGAAAGGCCATGCAAAAAAAGATTGTTGGTTGAAGGATAACAAAGAAAATCAGCATGAAGGTAATAAAGAAGCAAAAGTTGCAGGTATTGTTGCACAAGATGCTCTTATATTTTCTTTGGATAATGAAGTAGAATCATGAGTTTTAGATTCTGATGCCTCTTTCCATCCAACCCCAAATAGAAAATTTTTCAATGATTATGTCCATGGAGACTTTGAAAAAGTTTATTTAGAGGATGATGAGCCTTGTAAAATTGTTGGCAAAAGAAAAGTGCAGCTGAAATTGCAGAATGGCAACACATGGGTGTTGAAAGATGTCATGCATATACCCATCCTAAAGAAGAATCTGATTTTTGCAAAAAAATTGGGTAATGAGGGTTGCACAATAACTCTCACAGCTGAATCTTGAAAAGTTTTCAAAAGTGCACTTGTATTAGCAAGAGGTAAGAGAGTAGGTACACTTTATCTATCTACTTGTATTACTGATTATTTTTCTTCTATTTTATCTACTTCAGATATAGATGCAAAG
Source organism: Torreya grandis (assembly GCA_037957365.1). Lineage (NCBI taxonomy): Eukaryota > Viridiplantae > Streptophyta > Pinopsida > Cupressales > Taxaceae > Torreya > Torreya grandis. Next base: position 1,735,084 of record JARHVA010002317.1, on the reverse strand, counting down.
TTGTGGCATTGTAGGCTTGGTCACATGAGTGAGAAGAAAATGAATGTTCTTAAGTCAAAAGATAAGTTTTCAGATTTGAAAAGCATAGATCTAAATTTCTGTGAGCATTGTATTTTAAAAAAATAGAAGAAAGTGCGAAATTTCTCAAAACTGGGTCAACAAAGAAGAAGCACAAGTTGGAGCTTGTTCATACAGACGTGTGGGGACCACCTCAAATAACTTCTATTGAAAGATCACAGTATTATGTTTCTTTCATTGATGATGCTATAAGAAAGGTATGGATTTATTGCATAAAGAGAAAATTTGATGTTTTTGACACATTTAAGAAATAAAAAAAATTTGTTGAGAATGAAACAGATTTGAGATTGAAGTGCCTTAGATCTGACAATGGTGGTGAGTACTGCAGCAATAAATTTAATAATTATCATTCTATGAGTGGAATACGCAGGAAAAAGACGGTTCCAAAGACACCTCAGTAAAATAGAGTTGCTGAAAAGATGAATAAAACAATGATGGAGCGTGCACGGAGTATAAGGTTGCATGTTGGTTTGCCTTTACAGTTTTAGACAGAAACTGTAGATACTGTGATTTACCTGATTAACAGATGACCTTCTACTCCACTGGATGGTGAAATTTTAGAAAAGGCTTGGACAGATAAAGAGGTAAATCTTTCATTTCTCATAGTTTTTTGTTCTGAAGCTTTTGTGCACCTTGATAAAGAACATAGAAAGAAGCTGGATGCTAAATCTATGCGGTGCACTTTCATTGATTATGGTTTTAGAGATTTCGGATTTTAGTTGTGGAATTTAGAAACTAACAAAATTATTAGAAGCCATGATGTAGTTTTCAATGAGAAGGTGATGTACAGTGATCAGCTCAAGACGCTGAATAATTCTAAGCAGGACAATCTTGATTTAGAAGAGGTTTTGATCTAAAATGAGCTCGTGAATAAAAATCATCACTCACAAAAAAACACAGAGATTGACGTCGGTTAGGTGGCAATCGACGTCGGTCAGGCAGAGATCGATGTCGATCAGGGGAAAATTGATGTCGATCAAGTAGAAACTGACGTCGATCAAGTGGAGACCGATGTCGGTCAGGTGGAATCGACGTCAATCGGGTGCAGACCGACATCAATCAGAGATGATCGAAATCGATCACAGTCAAATAAAAATTTAGGCGGATAGCAAGCTGTAAATGAGTCTCAAACGCCCATAAAGAGGTCTGAAAAGGTAAGTAAACCTCCAATTCGTTATTCCCCTTCTTTATACTATGTGTTACTCACTGATGGTGGAGAATCAAAAATTTTTGATGAGGCAATACAAGTAAAATCCAGGAAACAGTGGGAGCATGGCATGAATGAAGAAATTGATTCTTTGAAAGAGAACCATACGTGAAATTTGGTTGAGTTGCCAGCGGAAAAGAAAGCACTAAAAAAATGGGTATACAAGTTAAAAGAAAGAGAGAATGGACAAATGAGACATAAGGTTAGGTTGAAAAAAAGCTTATATGGTCTTAAGCAAGCTCCAAGACAATGGTATTTGAGGTTTGACAAATTTATGACAGAACATGGCTTTAGTAAATGTCAATATGATCATTATGTTTATTTTAACATATTGGATAATGGTAGCTATATTATCGTGTTACTGTATGTAAATGATATGCTTGTTGCAAGTTCACACATGCAAAAAATTACTAAACTTAAGATAAAATTAGCTCACACATTTGCCATGAAAGATTTAAGAGCAGCAAAGAAAATCTTTGGCATGAGTATTAAAAGAGACAAGAAAAATTACAGTTTTATTTTGTCTCAAGAGGATTATGTAAATAAGGTGTTGGAGAGGTTCAATATGCAGGATGCAAAACTGGTAACCACACCTATGGCTGGACACTTCAAGTTGAGCAAAGAATAGTGTCATAAATCACATGATGAAGTTGAGTACATGAGTAGAGTTCCATATGCTTCAGTAGTTGGAAGCTTAATGTATGCTATGGTATGTATTAGATCTGATATTGCCCAAACAATAGGGGTTGTCAGCAAGTTTATGGTCAATTCAAGAAAGAAACACTGGAAAGTAGTTCAGTAGATTTTCAAATATCTGAGATGGACCAGCAGTAGACATTTATGCTATGGAGGGTCAAACACTTCTCTACATGGGTATGTAGATTCAGATATGACAAGTGACTTGAATGGTAGGAGAAGCACTACAAGATATGTGTTCACTGTTGGTGAAACGGTGGTTAGCTGAATTTCAAAGTTGCAGAAGGTTATTGTCTTGTCTACTATAGAGGCAGAATACATTGCAGTCACAGAGGCTAGCAAGGAAATAATTTGGATGACTCGGTTCATGGAAGAGTTGGGAGAGAAGCAAGAGAGTTACAGATTGTACAGTGATAGTCAAAGTAAAATTTATTTGGCAAAGAATTTAGTTTTTCATTCAAGAACCAAACATATACAGCTTAGGTACCACTTCGTTAGACAGGTATTGGAGGATGGACAGTTGAAGCTGAAAAAGATCCATACGAATAAGAACCCTGCTGATATGTTAACAACGCTGATAACAAAAGAGAAGTTGAATCTTCATTCAATTTTTGTTGGTCTTCAAGATTGAATTTGGAGAAAGAAAAACAAGCCAGAGATGTTTAAAGGATGTTGTTGTACAGGTACAAGTGCAACTGTTTATCGCCAAGTGAGAGATTGTTAAGTTGTGGAGCTAAAAGCTTCACTAATGAGCTAATGTGGAGGTTGCTAAATTTACACATTAACCGTCATTGGTCAGAACCAACCGACATCAGTTAGGGTCAACCGACATCGGTTATCTTCAGCTACACAATAATCGGCATCAGTTAAGGTTGACTGGCATCGGTCATCTGTGCGTTTCCAAAATTGTTCTAATTTTAAGAAAACAGTTAGTTTGCATGTAAAGACTAAAATTAGTCTTGAGTCTATTTTTCTAATTATTGTTTGCTTTCAATTCTATATAAGAGACCCATGGAGCAGTATTGTAATTGAGGAAATAACAACTCAGTAATTGAGCTGATTGTAATTGATTGAGAGAGAGAACTCTTGAGGGAGAATTACTGTACACTTAAGAGGTGTGAGAAGAGAGAGATTTCTTCATTGTATTTCCTTCTGGAAGAGTTTAATACAGATTGGTTGTTTCTTGTATCTCCTCTTATATATTGTTTCTGATTTCTAGTTACTTATTACTTCTGATTTAATTTCGTGTTTAGTTGCTTATACAAAAGTAATCAATTGTACTCTAAGATCCCTAACAAGTGGTATCAAAGCTCTAAACACTAACAATATATTCCTCATAGACAAAATAAAATCATTCACAACAAAATAAATAGAATAAACTCCTCTCAAAATAAAAATTCATTTTTACTAGTCTCCACATGCTCCTTCAGTTGTAAGCTTCTTCATTCTTCTCATGGGTCATTTTCATAGAAGCTCTAATACCACTAATAGGAAATCATGCACAGGAAAATAGATCTATATTTTACTCAATTAAATACACATGAAATATAATATTATATTCCATTAAATTTCAAAGTATAATTACAAGTTTGTATAACAAAACATGCACGAGACTCATCTACTTCACCCAACTACATGTCCCAACAACCCACACAACTAACATACTAATATTATTAACATAAATAGGTAATGGTTAACTTTAATTACTATCTAATACTAAAGTAAAATAAATCTACACAACAGAAAAGGGGTGTCTCACACATGAAATGCATGCCCCGAAATAACCACTAACAAACTAACAATGTTTGGATCACAAAACATAACTTTGGATTGTTTGCCCACAATTGCATTTGTTGTGATATTATTAAAATGATATTATTATATGTATTCCTTTGGTAAAATTAGTATGTATTTTTCCTTGAATTGGTACATTGTACCTTCATAATATTATGATTAGGGTGTTTTATGAATATGGCTTCTGCATTATGCTTACGTGTTAGATGTACCTTGTTGTATGCTATGTCATTTGTAATCATGTATTTTCAATCATATGCAATTGGGAAATAGTGTCATATGTTGCCTTTATTGGGGGTGAAGTTAAGCAATATGATGTCTCATATAAGGGTTAGTTATATGGTTTAGTTGGATTGCATTTCATCTTGTTGAATATGGCTTCCACAATATGCTTACGTGTTAGATGTACCTTGTTGTATGCTGTGTCATTTGTAATCATGTATTTTCAATCATATGCAATTGGGAAATAGTGTCATATGTTGCCCTTATTGGGGGTGAAGTTAAGCAATATGATGTCTCATATAAGTGTTAGTTATATGGTTTGCTTGGATTGCATTTCATCTTGTTGAAATGTGTTAAATATACTAGTTGTGAGTATGCCATTTTAATCATTTGGGGGTAGATAGGGAATTCTTGCATCTCTTGCTCTTATGGAGGGTAAAAAGTATGGTGTCACATTCCATTATCAATATCTGTATTTGAATATTAATTACAACATACTCTTAAGAATGAGATTGATGTTCTAGCTATGAGCATGTTATGAGGTTATGGGAACAATTGGGGAACTCTTACATCTCTTGCTCTTATGGAAGGATAAGAAGTGCAGTGCATGGTCATTGTTTCTTTATTGCTTCAAATTAAATGTAAAGTCTTCATTGTAGTTTTAGGATCATAGGGGCGTGATTTTGTATTGATCATGATGGTTGTATACTTTTAATGATTATGGATGTACTTAATTTTTAAATGAAGATTCATATGAAGAAGATGTGTATATCTTATTATTAGTAATGATAATTGTGTTAAATCCCCATAATACTATTGTACTTATATAATGGTTGATACTTAAGTAAAAAAAAAATGAATTTCATACATTTTGGTCTATATCATATATTCAAGTACCATTATTTAATAGTGAATTTTTAAAGTAAAGGAAAAACATGCTTTAATTTGAAGCATGATTTAATCATTAATGTTCTTAAAACATAATACAAGAGAACACAACAAACATTAAGGAAAAAAAAATCACAAATCAAATACTTAACAAGACAATCTAAATCATATCAGAGCATGAAAATTATAAATTCTTATAACAAACACAATCAATAAGACAAAGGGAACCAAATTGCTTAAACACTAAAATTTTATTATTGACATTACATCAGATTTCAAATTAATACGGCTTAATCACATTAAATGCTCAAATTATGAAGATTGTGAGAAAAAATAATTCTAAACAAATTTCATATACTTTCTCGTTTTATGAAATCTATTTAAATTGAATCCTCCATATCATATTGTGGCTCTAAATTAACCTCGAAATAGGATATAGGTGAGATAAATACAACTAACAAAAGAAAATCCATAAAAAATAATGAATACCAAAGAAAAATGATTCAATTGTTATTGAATAAAAATTATTTATATTTTGAATTACATTCTCTTCTTGCTGAATTGGGGTTGTCTTTTCTCTATAGATTATATAATTAAAAGCATATTAAAAAGTTACATAAAAATAATCATAAAAATGATTGGAAAATTATTCTAATCTAATAATTTTTAAACTAACATTTTATAATAAATAAATCAATAATTCTCACCATCCATTTATGCTTTATTTCTTTTCCTTTTTCTTTCTTTTTCCATTTTACAAACATAAATGAGCTGTCACAAAATAATTATACATTTCCACTTGCTTCAAAATAATATACCTTGTTAAAAGTATTTATTTTAGATAAATGCTTTATTTCATTTCCTTTTTCTTTCTTTTTCCTTTTTACAAACATAAATGAGCCGTCACAAAATAATTATACATTTCCACTTGCTTCAAAATAATATACCTTGTTAAAAGTATTTATTTTATTATATAATTGGTGATATCATTTTTAAATAAACAAAGCAGTCTCACCTTTCACATGTTTTTTATTTCCACCTTTTTCCCTTTTTATTTTTAATTTTTCATAAAATATATGAATCATTACAAAATAATATATTTTACCACTTATTCTAAAATAATAGTATTTTCACAAAATATTTATTTTAATCTATGATTTTTTATTTAAAAAATTGGGTATATATTATCTATTTTTTTTATTTAAAATTTTAAAAATATAATTGAAAAATTATATATAAAATAATTTTCATACTTAACCAATGAAAATCTTTGATAAAACATAATACTTTGCCAATTTTAAAATTTAACACCCTAATATTAAAGAATATTCATCTATATGTTCTTATAAAATATTCTATTTATATAAATATAATAATTAAAAATTAATTTCAAAAATAATAAATATGATAATATTTATTTTCTCATTAAAATACTAATTATGAGTAAAAAGAGCAATGATTTGATATATAACATTATTATTATCTTTGTTTTTTTTCATTTTTAATATATAAAAATTATTATACAAAGCGTTTATTTAACTCAAAAATATTATATTAATTATATTTAATTATGTTTATTGGAAAAATATATATTTAACATATCTTGATAATTATATGTTAATCATTATATAACTTCTTAATCAACTACCATATAATCATTTATCATTTCTTATCGTTAAACATTTATAATATGTACCTATAACTAATACAAAATTATTCTAGAATAATTATATGTGGAATCCTACATAGCCATCACACAATGAGCATTCAATACTTTTGAATGTAGCTTCTCTATGTTACAACGATTGCTACAAACACTTTCAAATATAATTATTATTGTCACATTTAACATTGCACTATTTTTTTGGTTTTAAACTAGATGCAGATTATATTCAAATTTAGTTTTTAATAAATTAACAAATTATAAAAGTTTACAAACATCTTATTACCCCGTACCAAAACAAAGATAATATAACTTTCACCTCAGTGAATAATATTGTCACTCTAACTAACCATACTTAATCCCTATGTATTATTCACTATTGTGTTGAGAAATTCAACCACAAACAATTTTCCATACAAAGCAAAGACTATCCCTATGCAACCCTTATTTTTGAAGTAATTACATATTTTTTATTTTGTTTTTTTCAACATACCCCTTTGAATATTTGCTTTTTTAATCAAGTTTATCTCCAAAATAATACTTTTTTTTTTAATAAAGAAACTACCCCCTTTAAATATTAACATCTAAAGATAACCTTGTGGATAAAATAACCACATGAATTTACTTCTATCATTTATCTATTTTTTGGGTAGCATATAATATCTTACCTTAGCTGAATATTATCTCAATAATTTGCATCCTGTGCATCATTGATACACGACATTACAAACTCTACTCATATTCACTGAAGAAATACTAGATCTAAACTGTCATTGCAAAAAATAAAGATAACACAACTCACTTTCAGCCCCTCTTAAAGATTCCTCTAACCAACTAAGATAAGTAAAACTTTGTGCTCATTCAAAGCTTGAGTGAGAATATAAATGATTTTTGCAGTTATTTGCATCAAATTTTCACAAACGGTAAAGACATGATTGAATGAAAATTGATCTAACTTCTTAAGAGTAGTGTCTTGCGATCCATTAGGCATTAACACATATCATACTACTTGCACTCATCTCTGTAAAGATTAATCTAAGACAATTTTACACAGTTTGAAAGAGATAAATCATCTAATATGCATGAAAACATATATCCTTACACAGGACTTATATTGATCATTTGAAATATTTGTATCAAATATCATGGGATGAAATCAAATAACAGCAGAATTAAATCATAAGATACAAATTTGAGATCAAACTGGTGGTTGTAGTACATGGCTTTTTTACAGCAACATAGTTGATTCGTTGAACATGAAATCCCAATTGCTATGACCTTTTCCTAACCCTACAGGACCGAAGACATCCTTAAGCACTGTATCACTCTAGCGAGCGTCTCATGACCTGAAACAAGATATTACACTGCTCAGCAACTTAAACAAATGCGAGTATCAAGACAAAAACGGAGAATGGGCTCCTAAAATGAAGACTCGCTAGAAATGGGAAAAAGATCTGGATAATAGGAAGGGTTTTTACTTATATAGGCTCAAGATGGGTGCATTTGCTTCTTCAAATGCACATTCCAACTGTCCCTTTTGATCTCTTCACTGCATCCTTCCATAAACAACTATCGATAGAGTATTCCTACCTATACAAATATGCCACCTATATGTGGTCTGATATAAGTATCCTCATGTGCATACTAGTGCATGGATGGCACTATTTGTATGACAACCGCATAGGATACCAAAAAAAAAATATCATGATGTTTATGATGTCATTTACATTATAACTTTCAACATACATCTTTAAAGTACTTATGCAAAGCACTAACACTCAATAAATGAACCAAAATTCACAGTTGGCTTTGAAGCCGAATAAAGTCCTTTTGCATCTTGGCCCATTCTACATTTGTTGGCTTAGGAATTCTAACAAGGTGGTCAGGGTCTTGTGTTATCTGTTTTAGATTTACTTCCCTAAGTGATCTATACTGCCTTGCAAAAGATTCAGCGCTAACTTTAAAGTTCACCACTCCATATGCTTGAATCTCTTATTGAAGTGCCTTGCCAAATTTATTCATGAGAGCTTTGATGTCTTGTTGCTATAGACATCTAAATCTGGCCATCGTTAACCTCCAATCAGAGTTTTGACCAATTTCTATCAAAATACACAATTTGACCTAAAAACACTAAAACACATTAAAAACTTTGACCCTGATATAATCAAATGTTGATTTTGACTAGAGTATCATTAAATGGGGCAATGCAATTTATGGGCCAGCTAACTTTGATCAGATCATTTCCAGTCAAAATGTCAATTTTAAACTTAGGTACCCTAGATTGCTCTTTCATATCAAATCTTCTACACAAGACACGTGTATTTGTTATTTGTTGTTGATAATATCCTAAATGGGATAATGGATCCAACGCATCTGACATTGCCTTTCAATTCCAATCCAGTCAACTTTTGGATCAATAACAAGGCATTTTGATCAAATTGAGTAATTTGTGCATAAAGTGCTTAAGCATGCTTAAGAGCTAATTAAACCAAATTAGAGTCTAATCAAGAATTCCATGAAAACTTGTTGAATAATTTTTTTTGGAAATGAATATTGAATAGCTGCATCATCAGGGGACCTCATTTCTTCGGAAGACATCCTTAGGCCATAAATGCCACAAATATCAGGATTCATGCATCTCATGCCTCATCAAAGCCCTCCATGTCTCTTAATTGCTCATATATCCCAAATATTGATGAGCCTATTTATCAATTTTAATTGCATAATTGGATTAATCCTTAGCCACAAATCTCAACTCTGAAATGGACAATTCAAAGTGATTCTAGACATTCTAAAAAATCTATAAATAGAGAGGCCATGAATATCATTTCTAAGCTTAATTTATGCAAAGTTATAATGCAAGATTGGTTCCAAAGGCTTCAAGCAACTAGTTTACCATGTCAAATTGATTCGAAGCCAAAGATGCCAAGGAGAGATGGAGGTAGACAAGCTTCCATTACCAAGGACTTTATGAGCACAAAATCGAGTAAACCACTACTACAAAGGCATTTGGAGCATCCAAAAAAGGTGAAGGAATTCTTGTGTTTTTCCTTACTTTTTAGTTGTTTGTCATTTGTTTTTGTTACTAAGCTCACCCTAGTAAGTAGACATGAAGGTGTTAGCTTAGTGTGTTCTTTGTCAATTTGTTTTGTGCATTTTGTCATTAACACCATACTAATCTCTTCTTCTTAGTCAAATTCCTAGGTCACATAAATCATACAATTAGTTTATCATCGTTGCAGTTGTAAGCATACATAACTTTTTCATTCTTTGAGAAGATGTTACTGTGCTTATAGCTTGCAACGTCTTCCCAAACAAGAGCAAATTGTAGACACCTAAATCTGGCTACCGCTAACCTCCAATCAGGGTTTTGACCAATTTCCACCAAAATATACAATTCGGCCTAAAAAAATTAAAGCACATTAAAAGCTTTGAACCTGATATAATCAAATATTGATTTTGACTAGGGTATCATTAAATGAGACTGTAATTTATGGGTCAGCTAACTTTGATCAGATAATTTCGAGTCACACCTAGGTACTCTGGATTGCTCTTCCTATCAAATCTTCTACACAAAACACGTGCCTTTGTTCTTTGTTGATAATATCCTAAATTGGATAATGGATCCAACGCATCTGGCATTGCCTTTCAATTCTAATCCAATCAAATTTTGGACCAATAACAAGACATTCTAATCAAATTCAGTAATTTGTGCATAAAGTGCTTAAACATGCTTAAAAACTAATTAAACCAAATTAGAGCCGAATCAAGAATTTCATGAAAAAAACTTGCTGAATAATTTGTTTTGATAATGAGTATTGAATATCTGCATCATCAAATGACCTTATTTCTTGAAAAGAATCTTTAAGCCATAAATATCAGGATTCATGCCTCCCATGCCTCATCAAAACCCTCCATGCCTCTTAATTGCTCCTCTATCCCAAATATTGATGAGCCTATTTATCAATTTTAATTGCATAATTGGATTAATTCTTAATCACACATCTCAATCCTGAGATGGATGGTTTATGTTGATTTTAGACATTCTCAAAAATCTATAAATAGAGAGACCATGAACATCATTTCTAAGCTTAATTTATGCAAAGTTATAATACAAAATTAGTTCCAAAAGCTTCATGCAAACTAGTGTTACCATGTCAAATTGATTCCAAGCCAAGCCACAAGCCAAAGGTAGCTTCCATTGCCAAAGACTTCATGAGCACAAAGCCGAGCAAGCCACTACTACAAAGGCATTTGGAGCATCCAAAGAAGATGAAAGAATTCTTGTTGTTTTTCTTTACTTTTTAGTTGTGTTTGTCATTTGTTTTTGTTACTAAGCTCACCCTTGTAACTAGGCATGAAGATGTTAGCTTAGTGTGTTTTTGATTTGATTTCATTCACTAACACCATACTAATCTCTTCTTCTAAGTCAAATTCTTAGTTCACATAATGGCACATATGGTGGAACATTACGTATCCCACACATGAAAAAGATCATTATGCAAATTTAAAATCTTCATTTTGATCATTAAAACTCTTGCAATTTGATTTTCTAACTTTGTTTTGTCATTTTTCTTTGTCACGGGTTTACACAGTAACCGTCGTCAATTAGTAAAACCATCGTCGGTTGACAAAGCTATCGTCAGTCACTGTTGGTATAACCGATGTTGGTTAGATAACCGCCGTCAGGTAGTAAGTGTAACCGTCATTGGTTATATAACTGATGTCGATCACTGTGTTTTTCTTAAAAACACAAACTCGAGAGCTAATAAGCCATTTTAAAATGTTTGGTTTGGGGTCATACGGACTCTGTTTTGAATTATTTTTTTTTTAAACCACATGTTTTCTCTTAAATTTTCAAAATTTGACATTAGTTTAGCTTCAAGTTTCATAGATTTTTTACAAAATTTGGAAAATCTATTTAAAATGTTTATAATCTAACATATTTGCTTTTGGGGTGCTACCTTAAGGGTAGACAGGTAACTAGTGAATTTTAAGGTTGATAAATCATGTTTTAGAACATATTTTGCATGTTTTAAAATGAATTAAGAACATTATTTTGGTGCTTAAAGTAACATTTAAGGTGTTTAAATAAGTGTTATTAGCATTAGTTTTCAAAGTTACAACTAAGACCAAGGGGTCAAATGAACACCACTTCATTTTTTGAATTTTGGCTTAAAAATTTGCTCACATTTCCAAGCTTTTTGTATTCGCTTAGTTGTTTAAATTAGATTTTTGTTTGGCAAAAAGAGGGGTGTTGCGTGTATGTTCTTCCATTTGTCCCCTTTAGAGAACCCTTGGAATCAAAAGCATCATTCCTATTGCAAATAGCCTAGTCCAAGGCTTAGAAAGAAAGAAAGTCGTCTAAAACACTCCCCAAAAACTCGTCAAAGTTTGGGTGACCTTGAAAATGACCCTAAAGTCTTTCTATTTTATGCTTTCTTTATTTTATGAAAACTTGGCTTGTGATGGGGACCTCATCACCTCCCGCAAGTTCTTTAAGGAAGCTTTGACCCGGGGTTTCACCTCCCGGCATTGACTTCATTTGGCTCCTAATTGGAGTTGCACACAAGACGGAGTGTCACTTTGGACATCGCACTACACTGAGCGAACCGCAAGATGTAAAGGTTGCAAAAAGGACTAGACCTTTTTACAACAAGCCAAGTGATACGGACTCAAAATCCGTGCTTTTCTTTTGCATTGTTTGACGTGAAAGTCATTGTGCAATTGATTCGCCTAGAACGTTTGAAAACTTGTAGATCTTAGACAAATCTCCACTTGCTGCAGAAGTATTGTTGGTGCAAGATACACTTCAATGTTCATGTCGTAGTACTGTCATTTGAGAAAATGGGAGGTGTAAAAACCCTACTATATAATGCGTATTTACTTTTGGATGAACACTTAAAATCCTCTCAAATGACGTATATTGACGGATTTCAACAATACCAAGCAACCTTGTCAGTTTAAGATCTAAGAGCGATTAATTAGTTGGGTCTTGTCCTATATTAGAGTTTTGTTTGGAGTCAAAACTTGGTGTAAACAAACGATCTAAACCAAACACATAGTCCTCATTTTCCTTTGAACAAAGAAGCGTTAGGTTGCCCATGTGAAATCATCAATTTTCCTTGTTCAAAGTTCATCAAAACTTGCGAGTCATATCATCTACTTTGGCGTAGTTACGTTGCCCAATTGAGTCTAAACCTTTGACAAAGTTTGTTTAAGTCCATTTATAATCTAAATTCGAAATTGCACCTTCATAAGTTCATAGGATTGATGTGTTAAGTGGGTTCGCCATTTACACTAAAACTTGAGGGAACTTAGGTTCAATTTCCAATTTGGGTTGAAAGTCATTTTAGACTCATGATCGTTATCACCACTTGATAGACTTAGGCCATTTTGTGCTAAACACTTGCACTTTGAGTCTATGCACCATAACATTTGGAGTCAAGAAAAATAGTGTTATGCTGTCAAAATTGTGGAAAACTATTTTTGCCTTAGAGAGTTTTTGAAACAAACTTTTTTGTCACATCTTTTGAGTAGTCTAGTGTTGTTACACTACCCAAAACATTTCAAATATTGTTTCATAGACCCTCTTGCATAGAGTTCAAATTTGTTCCTACATTTTCAAACCAATCCGAGTATACTTTTATAAGCTTTTGTCTAGCACAGTTACGTCATTCACTTTTGTCTAGCTTGTTTGTCAAAAGAACCAAGTTTTATACCATTATTTGTGAGAAAAATAAACTATCTCTAAGGTGCCTTTGTTTCATACTTTATACTTGGTCAAGTTTATATCCAAAACTCAAATGCCTAGTATTTGTTAGAAGTGTTTCAAATCCGTTAGATTAAAAATCATCTTTATTTCAAAGTCTAGCTTTTGACGCCATTTGACCAGGAGTCCTAGCACATACCTTGTTTGAGCCTAACTTTTGACGTCGTGTTTGGCCAAAAGACCTAGCAACTTTTAAATTCCTAAATTAGACTGATTTGAAACACTTTGACCTTAGAGTTTCGCATTTTGATTTTCGGGCCATTCACTTGATCATCTTTGTCTGAACAGTGAAACATTAGATACTTAACGCTAGCTTGTTTCATCACAAATATTTGCATAAACCTTTTGATCCTTTTAACGAATCTAGACCAAGTTTGAACATCATTTGTTTTAGACATTGTCTTTTTAGAGTTTGAAGAACTCTTTGACCTTTTATTGCAAAACATTGACTATGAATCCCAGCATGTATTTGTACACTCATAGTGGAGTCATGTACAATTGAAGAATTAGTAATGTGCTTGCGCAGGAAGAAATGGTGCAAGACCCTTATGCAGATAATATTCTCTATGAGATGGATTCTTGTCCCTCTTATAATACTCAATTAGGGACACAAAGTCAAGATCCATTGGCCAACTATTTGGTTAACACACTACCTTATTCGGAACAAGAGCAAGAACAAACTGCAGAATACCTAGCTACCATACCCATAGCTAACAAACCAACTCCTCAATAATCATATTCCACTAATACAGCTTCCACGTATGATCCATTTTTGTTTGAGAGACATCTATTGGAGAACAAGGATGAGATTTTGGTTAGAGCTATAGAGGTAAGGGCTAAGTTTCCAGTAGACTTCCCCCATGAAAATTTACCAAGCTTAGTGAGAATGCCCTACAATATCATCTATGATCAACATGTTTCTTCTAGCAATCCTATGGCTCTACTCCAGACAACATACCAAGACCCTAATCTACCTAATAGAGGCTAAAACATCATGGAAAATCACTTTAATCAAATGCAGACGGCATATCAAACCTACTTGAACCTAGCACGCAATTTCAATTAGATGAACATAGTGAGTAAAACTCTTATTGACTCAGTGCTTTCAACAGGTGTTTTGATAGAGTTAACTAGACAAAAGAATCAGAGTGCAGACCCATTTGCACAAAACACTTCGGTAGACAACTTGATGCATATACCCATTATTGAAGAAGTGTCTTCTGCTTCTACACAGAATAGTGAGCCAACTATAGTGGACAATGTGCAAGCAACGTCCAATCCCAATCAACGTAGTACTAACGCACAAACAACTACTCAACAACATGTGCCTATAGTTAATACCACGAGTGGATCATCATACCAAGGAATAAGAGCCTTGGTACCCCAACCGTCAACACCTATTTTCCAACCTCAACTAGTCGCTTCTTTAAGTGCACAACCTACGAGATTAGGTAGTCAACTAGTAACCAATGTCACACCACAACAGAATGTGATGAATCCTACTCCTCAACAAGTGACGAGTAGTATTCCACATCATCAGGGACAATCTAGTATACCAATGCAGCTAAGGTCAAATGCATTCTTCAGTCTCAGACTAGTATACCAATCCAAAACCAAACAATGACCATTCAATGACGTGTAAATATTGATCAGTGACAAATGTCGAATCTTCAACCTGCTTTCACTTTTCCACAGGGATTCCTGCAACAAGAAGGCTCCCATGTTTCTCAAGTACCTACTAGACAATAATTGGTTCAAAGTGTGCCGCAAGTTTAGAAATAGGGTCTTGGTCCACAAATTCTCACTCAACAGCAAGGTTCAATTAGTCGGTAGCATGTCTCTTTTCAACCACAGTAAACATAGTATAGTTATATCCCTCCATCCCAACCACAAAATCCTCCAAGTCAAACATTTATCGCCAACCCAAACCAAAATATCGCACAACCAAATGTGCAATTTCAAGTACATCATAATCCACATGCATATTCTTAGTCCATTTTCCAACCAAACCAGTATACCCCAACATATATCTCCATCATACCCTGGTCAAAGTGTCCCACTTGTGACCTCCCAACCATCGACCCAAACCAATATTCTCCCTCAAACCAATGTTCCTTCCAGTTTCTTATCCCAAGAATTGCAACAAATGAAGGATGCAATTGTTGTCATTCAGGCTAGGAAACAAATTAAAAAGTTTAAGTTAGATGACATGTTCTTATCCATTCAACATGGAGTACTTGCAAATACCATTTCCTCCAGGGTACGAACCACCAAAATTCGACAAATACAAAAGGAAAGGTGACCCTAAGGCTCATTTGACCAAGTTCTTTGTCGTATGTCAACCAGTGGCATATAGCGGCATATATCTTTTGTTGTTTTTCAGGAGCTTGGCTGGACAAACCTTGGAATGGTTTTTAAAGTTGCCCAAAAATTCAATAACAAATTTTGATAATCTTTCTGATAAATTTGTACAGCGCTTTTCCTATAATCTCGAACATGATATTTCATTAGTGGATTTAACACAAGCAAATCAAAACGCTGGTGAGAGTTTTGCAAGTTATCTACAGCGATGGAGAGCTCTTACAAGCCGTTTCAGCCACAGTTTACCAGATAAACAATTAGTCGTGTTTACTAAAAATTTGCATAGTGAAACAGCTTATCATCTAGAACTACAATGTGCACATACTTTCAAGAAGATCATTGATAAAGGTTTGTTGATCGAGCGAACGCTCATCAATAAAGGAGTCATCAAGCTTAATTCAACTAATCAGAATCAAAGTACCAATCAGGAAAATGGCCAAAATCAACATCCCATTCAAGCGCAACCATCGCAATCGGCATAGCCAATAACCAAGAAAGATTGAAGTAATTCAACCGCAATAGAAATGTTGTGGAAAATGAAGTAACCGAATCAAGGCATGTCCAAATGGTGCAAATATCATCTGCACCACCTTTTCAGCGTACTCCTACTTAACAACCTCTCCAACTAATGTCGCAAGCACAACCAAGACTTGTGCAACAAATACAACAGCGTTTACCATTGCAAACCCCTCCTCTAAGGAGCACTGTGTCTACACGTCGTGTCTTTAGTGGACCTAATAGAGCCTATTGAATCTGTATTTCACAAACTTACTGCCGCTAATCTGATTAGTTGGCCTATGCCAAAGCATTATCCGCAAGGCATTTCGTATCCTGATTGGTACCATGAAAATGATTTCTGTGAATATCAGGTTAATGGACATAATCTACAAATATGTGTTCAAATCAAGCATTTGATTGAGAATATGTTGGAGAATGGGGAGATAACATTGGATAATGGTGCTTCCACTTCCAATCAAACTCTTGGTATTTATCAAAACCCCTTTTCTCGACATAATAATCAGCAACAACACCGACCAATATAACAACAAAATCAACAATATCAAAATCAAAGACTGAACTAACAAAACTAACAGAATCAACAAAATCAACAACAAAACCCATAACGACAAAACAATGGACAAAACCAAGGTCAGAACGGTAACAACCAACAAACCTACCATGCAGTTGCACATGACTACAACAGGGTTGTAGATCATATTGCAAGGGTAGCGTTAACACCATCTCCATTAATTCTAGACCAAGCATTAATCAATCTAGACCATTGTTAAACAACAACACTCAATCAAATTATATGAATAATCCTCTTTGACCTGGGATTGCATACAGGCAAGCCAACAAACTCGGACTTCCACTTTTGGACCTTATATCGACAACTTGTCCTTACCACATGACCACATATAAGTGCACCGATAACCGAGACTTATCTTATCTGGCCCCACACCATTCCCAACATTGTTAGCGATCATGGTCCAGTATCTAATCTCGATTGTGCAATCACAACTCGGAGGTCAAAGATTACTATACCAGGGCCACAACCATCTGCCACTTTACTTGTTATCCAACCAACCATTCAACCTCGGAATAAACCATTCAATACTGATCAAGACAAAAAGTTTGATATTGTGGAACAATTACAGAAGACACCAACACAAATTTCTATTTTAGATTTGTTGTGAACGTCATTAATCCATAAAAACATCTTGAATGAGTTTTTAACCCAATCCACTATTGCTAGTGACATATCCCCCGATAAATTTCAAGTTTTAGTTGGACACTTAGCTCTAGCCCAACAAATCACATTCAACCAAAGCGATGTCTTCCCTTGACCCGCTCCATAATAACCCACTGTACATAGAAGTTTTTATAAAGCGGCATAAAGTGAAACGTGTCCTTATAGACAATGGATGAGGCCTCAACATAGTGTCTCTAAAGGTCATCAAGCTTTTTGGGTACACAATGGCAGATCTCCAACCAGAAACGATAACCATCAAAGCCTATGACAATCAAGAAAGAGAATCACGAGGCATCATTAATTTGCCATTTGTCATTAGGCCTTTGAACCATGATACACTTTGCCATGTGCTTGATCTTGAGTTATCATACAATATGCTTCTAGGCAGGGCTTGGTTACATGAGATTCGTGCAGTCCCGTCAACGTTGCACCAATATATCCAATTTTTTCACTCAGGAATGGAAGTGAATATTCCAGGAGATTTACACCCATATTAACACTGCAAACATCTTGAGGCCGAATTTCAAAACTACAATTATCAGTACAGCATGAATCCAAGTTCCAAGCAGGGTAAAGAAAAGGCCATACTTATTGATCATTCACCGAATAATGGCATAGATCATAATCCCTTGGATTCTCTTTCCCACATGAGATTCCCTTTCCCACATGTCGTCTCCTGAAGCTTCTAATCATTTCACCATTTTAGATAATAGATCAGGAGAGTATGTGACCCATGATACATTCATATTGCAAATCTTCCTCAGAATTCAAAAACATTTGGGCGACCTAAAGTCACCCCACATATGCATTGGCAACGAAAAGACAAAGATAAGGGACCTATCACATTTGTACCAGCATCTGGCCTAGAACCTGACCCTCTTGAAGGGGACGAATCATGGTTATAAAAAGATGATCAAGATGATTGTTATAAAACTGCAAAGTATCATATTCCCAATAAGATCATGGAGCGTCACAATTATGAAGGAAGAGGCCTCGGATCGAATTAGCAAGGAACCATCGAGCCAATTTCCATGACTAAATATGAAAGACCTTATGGACTTAGATTTAAACCGCCTAAGGGTGACCCCACATAACTTATTCAAATTCCATCACCAACACCTAGTGAGGATGATGCCGACAGCGAAGCAGAGTCCAATCACAACCTCACCTTTGATGACCTAGCTGAGACTAACATATTTGATACCAATGCCATTTGTACCCTTACCTCAATCATTCATCGTAGCCCATTACTGTTATACTATCCCCAACTGATAGATTGGGACCAGCAAGAATCCAATTGGTCGATTGATGAGTTTCAAAACGATGAGACCTTCTATGACTTTTTAGGCCTTAGAGACAACATTCCATTGGGAGATCACAAGTCAGGATTCTCAATTACATTGGATCCTGAAGCGTATTTTGGAGAGCGGGTGAACACCCTTAGCCAAAAACAAATAAATAAAACATTGAGGTCCCAAAGTGAGAACTTCTTTGAGGCGCTTTTTGACCAGAGAAAAAGTAAAGATAAAGGCCAGTCTAGTGGTGAAACCTGTTTCAAGCGCCATTAGACGGAGGTGTTCATTCTTCGAATTTAGACCAGGAGACCACCAACGATACACTTGCCTAGGGATTTGAGTTCAGTTTTGCGCAACAAGTATTTGACGAATTCTTCAAAAGTTTCCGACTGTTTTTGTCACATGGCCAAATCTCTCATTAGGGGACTCAAATTCATCATGTCTAGGAGAAGTTGAAAATCAAGTTCTAGCAGAGGACCCTGATATAGTCCAATAGTTAAAGTCTTTGCCTACTCTCTTCGAAGATGGTTCGACCCTTCTAGTCGAAGATACAACAGAGGTAAACATCGAGACTCCATCAAACCTAAAATGGATAAATTAGGCGCATCTCTCACTGAGGAACGTGAAATCTTTACAGCGTTGTTGAGAGAATTTGTAGATATCTTTGCATGGGCTTATTCTGACATACCAGGTTTGGACCCCGCCTTGGTTTTGCACCACCTTGTGGTCAATCCTGATGCCAAATCGGTAAAACAAAAGCTACGTAAGATGCATCCTCGCATTATTGTATTAGTAAAGTAAGAGTTGGAAAAACTCTTAGAAGTAGGATGTATCCAATCCATTGACTACTCAGAATGGATCTCTAATGTGATCCCTGTTAGTAAAAAGCTTAAAGGGTATATTGATTTCTAAGACATCAACAAAGCTTGTCTTAAAGATGATTTTTCATTGGTTAATATTGACATGATCGTCGACTCCACAGCAAGTTATGAAATGCTTTCACTCATGGATGGCTTTTCAGGATACAACCAAATCAAAATAGCACCAGAAGACCAACATAAAACAGCGTTCACCATTCCCTGGGGAATATTTTGTTATCAAGTAATGCCATTTGGCCTTAAGAATGCAGACGTCACATATCAAAGGGCCATGATTGTCATATTCCATGATATGATGCATGATATTGTTGATGACATATTAGGTAAATCCAAAACCAGGGTCGACCATCCAGCAGTGCTACATAAGATATTTGAAAGATTGCGAGTACAAAGTCAGATTCAATCCAAAGAAATGTGTGTTTAGTATAACTTCAGGTAAATTACTTGCCTTCATCGTGTCTCGTAGAGGCATTGAAGTAGATCCAGCTAAAGTCCATGCTATAACCGAGATGGCACCACAAACCAATTTGAAACAACTCCACAGTTTACAGGGTAAGATCCAATCAATCCGACATTTTATCTCTCAATTAGCAGACAAGTGTCATCTATTTACACATCTTCTGAAGAAGGGAGTTACATTTCACTAGGATGCTCATTGCCAAACAACTTTCCAACAACTCAAGGACTATCTCATTAATCCACCTGTTTTATTACCTCCTATGTCGGGAAATCCATTCTTGTTATATCTATCAGCGACCGATAATGCCCTGGAGGCACTCTTGGCTCAACATGATGACAATAGAAAAGAGCATGTTCTATACTACCTAAGCCGTACCTTGGTCGCATATAAACATACCTATGCACCTGTCAAAAAAGCTTGTCTGGCCATGGTCTATGTAGCTCAAAACCTGTGCCATTACATGTTGAATAATAAAACCATGGTCATTTCAAAGGTAGATCCGCTCAAGTATCTACTATCTAAAACAGCTTTACAAGGTAGAATGGCCAAATGGATTATGCTTCTTAGTGAATTTGACAGAGTATGTTGATCAGAAGGCAATCAAAAGTCAAGTTCTTGCAGATCAACTTGTTGAAGCACCCCTTGCAAACACAGAGCCACTCACGTTTCAATTTTTTGACAAATCCATAATGATCGCCATTGACACACCCCTTGAGGAGCAGCCCTGGAAGCTGTATTTTTATGGTTCATTTACTGCACATGGATCGGTGATAGGCCTTTTATTTATTGCACTATAGGGGGGTCTAATCCCTAAATCTTTCAGAATCAATTTTCCTTGTACAAACAACACGGTCGAGTATGAAGCACTTATTGCAGGACTTCGACAGGTAGTGCATTGGAACATATCTCATCTCCAAGGTTATGGTGATTCTCAATTAATCATCAATTAGATCACAGATCATTTTCAGACCAAAGATGACAACTTGGTCCCATATAAAGCCATGGTCGACACTCTCCAGAAACAAATTGCCAACATTCAATTTGAGCACATACCAAGGGCTAATAATAAAACTGCAAATGTCATGGCTACTATCAGCTCTCTAATTCGACAAACAGATAAAGCTAGAGAGTATCAGTTCTTCGTCGATAATTTATCAGCACCAACTCATGAACCATCAACTGTTGCAATGATTTGTGATATTATTGGTCCTGATTCTATCTGGTACTCAAACCTTTACAACTACTTCCACGACCAAGTTCTACCACTTAACCTATCTCGAAAACAAATCAAAGCCTTTATTCATCATTCCACTCGTTATACTCTATTTGGATCCACCCTTTACCGCCGCAGTTTTGATGGAACTCTGTTTCGTTTTTTAACTTTGGCAAAGTTTACACTAGCGTTAAGAGAAGTTCACGAAGGAATATGTGGAGCTCATTCTAGCAGGGCAGTCCTATCAAAAAAGCTCGTGTATTGGTTATTATTGGCCCACGATGGATGTAGATGCAATTGCATATGTAAATAAATGTGACAAATGTCAACAGCATGCTAATATGATTCATGCCCTAGCCCAAACTTTGAAATTAATGTTGACACCATGGCCATTTGCTACATGGGGACTTGACCTCATTGAGAAGATCAACTCCACTTCATCTGACGGCCATAAACATATCCTTATCGCCATCGAGTATTTCACTAAGTGGGTTGAAGGTATGCCCCTCACGTGACTGGAAAACAAATTTCCAAATTCATCTTGAACCATCTCATTTGCCGCTACAGTATCCCCTCCGACATTATATCTGATAATGGAGGATCATTCAAGAACAAGGATATAGACCAGTTATGTACCGAATATAATATCACGCAACATTTTTTACAGCATATTACCCTCAAGATAATGGTCAGGCCGAAGCATTGAATAAAACCATTGTCAATATTTTCAAAAAGACTGTCAATGATGTCGGTCGTGATTGGCACCTGCAGATATTCCCTACCCTCTGGGCATACCGTACCAATCATCGTACCCCCACAAGAGCCACTCCATACTTGTTTATGGTATTGAAGTCATCCTTCCTATTGAGGTCGAATTGTCTTCACTGTGCATGTCTTAGATGATCACAATTATCGAGTAGCTCACCTACAAGAGCTAGACCTACTTGATGAGAAATGCACAACTGCGCTCAACAATCTTCAGGCATATCAGAACCGACTCAAAGGCCACTATAATCGACATGTTAAGTATATAACATTTGAACTTGATGATCTTGTTCTTAAAGAAAACCAAAGAATACCACGGCTCAGAAGAAGCATAAAGAAAAATTCAAACCAAATTGGATAGGGTCTTTCATCATTACTGCAGATTATGAATCAGGAGCATACAGGCTTGCCACACCACACGAAGATGAACTTCCTGAGTCAATGAATATTATTCATCTCAAGCGGTACTATGCTTAAACGCTAAGGTGTACTGTTGGTAAGGACCATTTCATGTTGTCGTTTTATCACTATTCTTCTTTGTACAAATATCATTCTTATCCGTCCTTTTAGTTGTATCCACTTTACATTTCCGATTTATCGATCTAGTGTGTTTTAAAGCCTAGCCCGTTTGACCTTAGTTTTTGTCATTCATTACACATTTTCAACACCGAAGAATCTGATCAATTTCATCAGTAGATTCAAGTACTTCAGACAGAGATCATATTTTGAAGCAGTGTGATAGAAGTTTTGACAGTTGCATCCTTCATTTGTTATTCCTTTCTTATCACCAATCTTGCTACTAATTATAACCGTCTATAAGCAAATTAGTACCATTGATCTATGTTGTGTCCTAGTTATAACCGCCTATGGACAGACTAGGGGCAACATTTGTTTATTGAGCCTTGACATACCAACTTGCCATTTCCTATGCCACGTTGTGCCTTTTTACCAATTGTGCATGTTTTGTTTGAATTGCCGCTACACTAGTCGAATTCCTCTGTTGTAAGGTGAAACTACAGTGACTTGAGGTCTTACTCTGAGACTATGTAGACAATGCTCGATACTTGTTGAGGTCAGCTCAATGACCCTTTTCCCCATGCTCTCGTCGTTTTGCGAGTAACATAAGCCACGCTCTCACTATTTTTTGAGCAATCTAAGCCACGCTCTCATCGTTTTGTGAGCAATCTAAGTTTGAACGCTCTCACTGTTTTACGAGCTTGAACCATTTAGTGTCTCGTTATTCTTGATCGAGTTGAGATACTTTAAAAAATTCCAAAAATATTTGTAAAATCGTTAAAAAAAACCAAAAACATTTTACCATTCTTTGCCTTAAAGATTCTGGGAACCCTTACTAAGTTACAAGCAAACCACTTGTCACTTAGTTTCCCCATCCTTTTTGACCTTTTCTCTCATGCACTTGTCATTTTGCAAGACCATTCCTCTTCTTCTATCACATCCATTCTGTTTGTTTTCTTCAGTTATCACATTCTTCCCATTCCCTGGGAGAACTACATTTGACCTAAAGTTTTTTATTAGATATTACATCCATGGAACTATGTAGGCAGCATCCACTTGCCTAATGCATATGGAAACATCTCGACCACCCCCTTCCTTTTCTTTTATTCCTCCATTTTGTTCGTTTGTTCAGTGGTCACCTATTTTCTAGGGGCAATGTTCATATAGTTTCTATTGCATTGTTTGTTTGTTCGTTTCTGCTTATTTTGTTTGTTTGTTTGCTTTCAGCACCATTGCCTTGATTCGGTTTATGTGTGTTCATTGAGTGATTCCTTGCCCACACTTACACTTGAATCCATCCATATTCATATGTTTATATTGTCATCATGATTTCTATCATTGGTGCATTGTTTTCTATTGAGTATTGGATTACGGGAGTCAATCCTTATGCATATTTCAGCCAAGTCCTCATGATGTTATACCATGATGCCTACCAACATGCTACAACAAATCTCAACTTCAAAAAGTCTATTCAGCAATGACGGCATCTCTTCGGCACCGATATCCTGATTTCATCCTAATCATATCCCAAACAGAGTAATTAAACATGAAAGAATTTCAACATTTATTAGTTCAAACGAGCATCTCCCTACTAGTAGGTTGTTCCAATTCATCATTACCCTCTATGTTAAGTTATCATCATCCTCGACCAAGTTTATTATGTTTGCCATAATTGGGGTCCAATGATTATAACCGCCTATGGGCAAATCACTGCATACCGTCTCACCTGCATTTCTCAATGATTATAACCGCCTATGGGCAAATCATTGCATACCGTCTCACATGCATTTCTCAATGATTATAACCACCTATGGGCAAATCATTGCATATTTCGGCCAAGTCCTCATGATGTTATACCATGATGCCTCCCGACATGCTACAACGAATCTCAACTTCAAAAAGTCTATTCAGCAATGACGGCATCTTTTCGGCACTGATATCCTGATTTCATCATAATCATATCCCAAACAGAGTAATTAAACATGAAATAATTTTAACATTTATTAGTTCAGACGAGCATCTCCCTACTAGTAGATTGTTCCAATTCATCATTACCCTCTATGTTAAGTTATCATCATCCTCGACCAAGTTTATCATGTTTGCCATAATTGGGGTCCAATGATTATAACCACCTATGGGCAAATCATTGCATACCGTCTCACCTGCATTTTTCAATGATTATAACCGCCTCTAAGCAAATAATTGTGTTGTCACCACTTCCTTTTTTCTATCCATACAAGGGCATGTTATCTTGTTTGTCTGTCCTAACTGGGGCAGCTCCATTTTCTCAATGATTATAACCACCTTTAAGCAAATCATTGTGTTATCATACCACATTGCTACTATCGAGGTCCAAAGCTTATAACCGCCTTTAGGCAAACCATTGTACACCATCCCACTTGCATTCTCAATGATTTTGACTATTTTTTCAATATCATTGTGTTTTCACCCCATCATCTTTCCTTTGTTTGGTCCCCTCATTTTGCTTTTCATTGAGGGACCGTTTCCCAACCTACTTGTGCCAACTATTCCCTTGAGGCAGCATCATACATTTAGTTTATCATCGTTGCAGTTGTAGACATACAGGGCCTTTTCATTCTTTTAGAAGACGTTATTGTGCTTATAGCTTGCAACACCTTCCCAATCAAGGGCAAACTGTAGACCCCTAAATCTGGCCACCGATAATCTCTAATCAAGATTTTGACCAATTTCCACCAAAATACACAATTTGACCTAAAAACACTAATGCACAGTAAAAGCTTTGAACCTAATATACTCAAATGTTGATTCTGGCTAGGGTATCATTAAATGGGGCAATACAATTTATGGGCCAGCTAACTTTGATCAGACTATTCCGAGTCAAAATGCCAATTTTATACCTAGTACTCTGAATTGCTCTTTCCTATCAAATCTTCTGCACAAGACACGTGTTTTTGTTATTTGTTGATAATATCCTAAATGGGATAATGGATCTAACACATCTGACATTGCCTTTCAATTCCAATCCAATCAACTTTTACACCAATAACAAGGCATTCTGATCAAATTGAGTAATTTGTGCATAAAGTGCTTAAACATGCTTAAGAACTAATTAAACCAAATTAGAGCCTAATCAAGAATTCCATGGAAACTTGTTGAATAATTTGTTTTGAAAATGAATATTGAATATATGCATCATCAGGTGACCTCATTTCTTGGGAAGACATCCCTAGGCCATAAATGCCACAAATATCAAGATTCATGCCTCCCATGCCTCACCAAAGCCTTCCATGCCTCTTAATTGCTCCTTTATCCCAAATATTGATGAGCCTATTTATCAATTTTAATTGCATAATTGGATTAATTCTTAGCCACATATCTCAATCTTGAGATGGACGGTTCAAGTTGATTTTAGACATTCTCAAAAATCTATAAATAAAGAGGCCATGGACATCATTTCTAAGCTTAATTTGTGCAAAGTTATAATGCAAGATTGGTTCCAAAAGCTTCATGCAAACTAGTGTTACCATGCCAAATTGATTTCAAGCCAAGCCAAGCCACAACCAAAGGTGTCAAAGAGAGATGGAGGTAGCGAAGCTTCCATTGCCAAGGACTTCATGAGCACAAAGCCGAGCAAGCCACTACTACAAAGGCATTTGGAGCATCCAAAGAAGGTGAAAGAATTCTTGTTGTTTTTCCTTGCTTTTTAGTTGTGTTTGTCATTTGTTTTTGTTACTAAGCTCACCCTAGTAACTAGACATGAAGATGTTAGCTTAATGTGTTTTTGATTTGGTTTCATTCACTAATACCATACTAATCTCCTCTTCTTAGTCAAATTCCTCGTTCACAATTGCCATTCCCATTTATTCTTCAAACTATCCCCTGAACTGTAAGGGGAAGGCATGCCCTTGGAGATCATGTTGTTCATATCAGATTGAGCCTTTAGAGCATTGTCCTTCACATTATCAATCAATATTTTCACCCTTCTAGCAATTCAAATCAGTTCAACTATTCCTGCAGCACTAGTGTTTAGTGTTGACACATCTTCCCAACCTGCTACAATGATTTATGTGTTATCCTTGATCTCAAGGGAATATTTCAGTTGTCCTACCTCCTTTTGCTTTACAATCCATGTATCAGATGAAGATAATCTTTTTCCAAATCCTAATCACCATAACCTAATGATTTCCCAGATGTTCTTAGACAAGAAGTGGATGATTCCAATCTCAGATTCCAAGAATGCTATCATAGTTTTCTTATAACATGCATCCAATGCCATTTTCTCTCTATCTTTGTCTATGATTGCATTTTGTAACCTTTTAACCTGAGCTCTTAGCTGTGCCAGTATTCATGCGTTGAACAGTTTGAGCTTGCAACGTATTAGTTGGAACCTCTAGCCTATCATGGTTTTTAGTCATCAGCAAGTCTTTCCTCGATTGCTTGTTTTCTTTGTTTGCTGCTCCAATTTGTTGCAAGAGGATGTTCTCCCGGTTTACCCTGGCACATTCTTCTTCTAGTTGCTCTACTTGGTTTTCAAGCAGCCTTTTGTTGGCTTTTTTGTATGCAACAGCGTCAAACACATTCTTTGCAGACTGGCCTACCGACATATCACCAACTTTAATCAATTGCAAGGTTTCCTTGAAATCCTAAGTTTTCATTTGATACAAGGGCTTCTAGTGTATGCGGGCCAGTATCCACTCTGCAAGTATTCCCATGTCAACATTGAATTTAATGCCATGGAAAGTTTTGACAATCTATTCAGAGGAAGCTTTTGCACCAAATATTTTATAAGTCTCCTCTCTCATAATTTGGTGCATCATTAATGCCTTTTTAGGGTCCTAACCAGGCACAATCATGACACTGCTTTCTTGTAATACTTGTTTTGATATTGTCTAATGGGAGTTTTGTTTCCCTAGCTGTTGGAGTATAACTGGATTCAGCTACTTCTCTTTTGCTAAATCACCTTGTGTTGTCTCAGTCATTGCATAATCTACCAGCGGTTGTACTCCTTTTCCACCTCTGTTCACAACTTCCCAAGTTGTTTGAGATTCCCTGGTCTCCACAAAATTTGGATTTGTAAAGAATTGTTTTTGTTCTTGGACCTTGTGATCCTCCAATTCTTCATCATCTGGAATTTCTATGAATCGATGGTTGATTGCATGTTCATCTTCATCCTATGGTGCGCTTATTTCCTACATAGAAACATCCCTATCCACAGGTTCCTCTAGAATCCTAGGAGCAACTTGACCATGGGAAGCACTTTGTGCATCTTCATCTAATATTTTTTCTTGCATTTCTACTACCTCGTGTTGGAACTCCATTGTTTGGGCATCACCCACTATGAGTCCAAGGGACATGCTCCTTTTATGCAATTGACTTTATGGGTGTAGGCTTCTTGCTTTCCTTCCTTACTCCCACAACCATTGGTTGGGCCTCACCTAGTATGGGTCCGAGAGGCGTGTGTTCCTTTTGTGCAATTGACTTTATGGGTGCAGTCTTCTCACTTTCCATCCTTACTACCACAACCACTAGTTCTTCTCTTCCCTCAAGTTCATTCATGATGAGCTTCACCTTTTCAATAGAATTGTTTATTTGTTTATAGGGAGGGATGTATGTAGGTTGATCCTTTTGTCTCCTCCCCTCTAAGTTCATGCTCATTAAACTTAATTCCAAGTGCAACAATTTCATTAAAATCATCCATATTTCTTGTCAGTTCCTCATTGATTCTGCAGACATGCTAGTATCATAAAGGTCTTCCAATGGCCTCCACCTTATTGTCAATAACCCCCTTAGGATCACATGATCTAAGGGCCACAGGGAGAATCCATAATTGCTCCTAATGCGTTGAAGAGTCATCAAGGCTAATCAGTTCTCAAAAGTAAAATCTCCCATTTTGATCAATGCTCCCTTTGAAACCCCAGCAAAAATCATCATTTGTTGTAGCTAACTGTCTCATGGACTCCAATACACCATTCTATTTAGCATAAATTTGGGGAGCCCGTAAGATGTTGTCTTGGACCCATATACCCTTATGCAAGTGTGATCTAGTTCTATATACCAGTCTGCCCAGTTGCTCCCAAGGTGTCTTATTATGTTGTGAGCAAAAGGTCACATCAATTCTTTTGCATCCTTAGTTACCCTTTGCCTCTTAATTCCAATCAACCTAAAATAAATGAGCGATACAAAAGAATCCTAGGCTATGTCTAGCTAAGGTTCTAGTGCACATTCTAGCTGGTTTAGGAAAATGTGTGTTCAATCTCAACCTACGTAATGACTAGCCAAATGCATACAAGTAGATATAACATAAATGAGAATAATGTTTGAATCCATATTTGATTCCATTCTTTATATCATCTAGGGCTTGACACATTATATCTAATAGAAACATCCTCTAATCATACAAACATGAGTCAAATAAGATCAATGTATCCAAAAAAATATTTGAAAGACGAGGGGCAGTTGCCTCTTCTTCTTCATAACCTAACACTTGACACGAGATAGCATTGAACGAGCCATAATAATTTGCAAATATTTCCACTTTAAATGGTAGATCAACATCCCCTGGTAGGAATTTGAATGAGGGTGGGGTGTTGTAGTCACTCAAATTTGGTCATAAATACTTGATAATGTTAGTTTTGGCCCACTTTCACTTTAATTCACTTGAACACTTAATCTGGACCTATTTTGCCACATCACGCTATCATAAGCACCCATATAGACCTATCCATTCCTAAGTTGCTATCTTACACCTACAAAAATGTTTTTAATTGTTAAAAACCCCTCTAAACATCTATACGAACATTACAAATACCAAAATTCACATGTTTCCTTGCAGGACAGAATTGACCAGTAGGAGACAATAGTGACAATCGATTTTGACCCCTATGGGTCGATCCTATCCTTCACCTTAGCAACGGTCACTTTTCAAATTTAGACTCTCTCTTACAAGTTGGTCTATATTTTTTGGATAGGTAGCTTGAAGTTTTCCTCTTTGGGATTGCTATAAAGGCACATCTAAGTCACATATTCTATAACTTGGCAATTTCAACATAAAGGCACACTTACTCTAATGCACACTGAGCAAAGCTTCCATATTCTTCCAAAAAGTGATTTTAATTATTTGAAGTAGTCCGTAGCCAAATCAAAACTTATTTTATCAAAGTCAAGCAAAGCATTATCAAGTATTCAAGCCATTTTTAGAAGCATTCATGTAGTAAAAGGAGCACAATTTCATAAAACACTCTAAGTGAGAGAACTACATATACTTGATTCCCTTCTTCAAAGTATTGGATACATAAGTGGTGATCAATCATCACAGGGATGATTGGGATCAACTCGACACATTACACTCCCTATTTTCTAATTGTAGATTTTTAACTATTGCAAGCCCTATCAGGGTTTCAACCTTGAAAAGGTTATTTGCAGGGCATTCACGTGCATTCGAATGTCAATTTTTTGCACGTGTATTTTAAGCAACCATAGACAATCGTGCCCTGATTTCTTTATTTTTCGACAAAAGACAAAATTGACCAGCTTAGGACAATAGTGTCAGTCAATCATGTCCCCTTTTGGACGATCTTGTGATTATAGTTACAATTCATGTGGGACTTGCAGAATCAATCTTTGTTGATCAGTTGTAGCCTTTGTTCAATATCACAGAGTCATATCACATAGTGTAAACAACTAAGTATTTTGTATTGTTCATTGTCTTCTTTCATTCGATCTTTGTTGATTTCAATACTTTGTTTTCCTTATACTTGTCAAAAGTTGTTTTACAGTATTTGCTTTCTTTCAAATCAGTTAATTTTAATTAGGATTAATGCACTTATTACTTCCAAATTCGGATAAAAAATATCGGTGAACCTGTATGTTGCTTGAACATTGCCAAACCCTAGGTTTCCCTTGTGTTCCAACCTTCTTTCTAGGATTTCAGAATTTTGTCTTAGAGATTGAGATTTGATATCTGGTTCCCGTTATCCTATGCACAAATAAGAAGTTTTATCTTTTGCCTTAAGGTTTCACCTTTATTTTACTATTAGGGCTTCCTTTCCTAGGCTTGTGCCTTATCCTCCCACTTGTTCGCCTCATATCCGATTCATAGCAACTCTATTTTTCAAATGTTTCGAGGTTTTTGCAAGTTTTATTGAGTAGATTAAAAAACCTATTTTTGTTTGTCAAAATAGTGTACGAATAAATTTACAATTCACTATTTTAAATAAATTTGGTCTAGGGGACGAACAATGTACCTATTTTCAAATTAATTTATGGGTTTCGTCTATTTACAGATTTTAATCAAAATATCTCTTCGATTTCAAAAATACCTAACGAATCTCTTGTACTGGTCAGTTCTTTATTGTGCACATAATATAATAGCTATATGGGTTATTCTTGTTATATATTTTTAAATTAAAATAATGATTATTCCAATTACAAGGTGTCAGCTAAAAATATTCAATATCTTTCATAAAACATATAATAAATCGAAGAACACTAATGTACAATAAAATCAGAGTTGCAATCAATCATTATACATTTTTTATGTCTATGGAATCCCAAGTAACTTCTACCATCCCTCCTCAAGATTGCGATAGTTATTTTTCCTCTAACCAAGTCCATGTTGTCATTATCCCAAAAGGTAAGGTGACCCATCCTATGTCCCAGATGAAAGTAACCAACATGTCCTTCCTCAACACCCTCCACCTCCCACATCTCATCTTGATGACGTTTGTATGCATTTTCAATTAGAAATACCTAAGGCTTGTGTTTGTGAGGCCCTTTAAGACTGAATTATCACTATGAAAAAGTTCATAGAAGAGTTGCAAAAACAAAATAAATATTTTAGTAAAAGGATCACATCATTAGAATATACTATCACATACACAAAGAATCCAGAGCATACTAGTGTCAATCATGTATCTACATCTTCATTGAGCTATTTTGTGCCTCAAAAATTAGCATCTCAAGTATAGGTTCAAAAGCAACATATCTCTACAACAAATGATTCAAGAAGTGTACAAAAGGCTAATGAGAGTTCAAGTGAGATTCTATGAGAATTGTTTCAAAACAAGTTGATCACAATGCCTTCTATGCATCATTTTAAAAAATCAAAATATTGTTGCACATATCATAGAATACACAGGTGTCATACAGATAATTGTTGGACTTTAAAGCACAAAATACAAAGTATCATTGATAATAGTGACCCTATAACAAATAAATCAATCGAGCAACCCACTCACACTATGATTGCATTTCCTAAATAACAAGTACAAAGACAAATACAAAGCAAGAAAGATTACAAAGAGAAAATTTTGAGCAAGAAAAGCTTCAAAACGCAAAATTAGAGCAAGCAAAGTTACAAAAGGAACAAAATGAAAATGTGAAGTTACAAAGATAAAAATTACAAAAAATCAGTTAAATTACCAAAGGGAACAAATCAAAAAGGAGAAGTTACTAACAAAGCATTTAGAGAAGTTGCAAAAACAAATTCAAGATAAGCAAGAAGGCATTCTTATTCTCACAAAGAAAATTCAAAACCAATACATACCAAATAAGATTCATGTGGTTCCTAAAAAGTGTTCTTCATATCTAGAGCGTTTGATTCTTAATCTTCACATTGACCCAAGTCGAGATTACATATTTTCATGACGCGAATATATGTAGTATGACATTTCTCCAACATCTTAGGTATGACATTCAACACTTGGGTAATATTATTGGGCTTCAATGTTGCATTGGATCCATTGAATTCCCAGTAACACTTGGGTCAAAAACATGTTTCGTTATATTTCACATCAACCCTATCTTGGATCAATAGAATGCAACACTAGGAAAATCATGGATGAGAGCAATGGAAGCAACATTGGGTAAAGATTATAACTGTCACTTTTGAGCATGGAAGTGCAATGGTTACAATTTCAAGAGAGAACAAATATTTAGAACAAGAACAGACAAAGAAAAATATTTCTTCAATTACCATTCCAACAAAGACAGTTGATAGCATTACAACAAAGACAATCGGTACCATTACAACAAAGACACATGATACAACACATATAGAAAAATAAAAGAAATCAAAAATTAATAGCACAATATGGGGCAGTTAGTTTTACAGATATAAATACAAAAGATGGCAATAGTGGCATACCACAATTTCAGAATCAAGAGAATGATTATGATTACGATGATGATTATGATGATGATTGGTACCATACACCCAATGACACAGAATATACATGTGGCCGATTAGAATAATTTAGTATTTAATCTTTTATTGTAAAAGTGTTGTTATACCCCTCTTGGTAGGATAGGTCAAGTAAACTAAACATAATTGAAATGTTGTTAATGTTTTAACATAGGTAGTTTTTAATTATTTTACAGTGTGGAACTTTCGTAGGATTATTGGAAGTTTTTATAACTGCCTTGTTTTTTGTATGAATGCAACATTGATTCGGTTGCTTGCTAAGTTAAAATAAATAGTATTTTGTTCGAATTATGCCTTACCGAAATACCCCTTGATAAGATCTATAACTTATAAAAATAAAAAATCTAATTATACATAGCTTCTTGATTGTTTCATTCTGTTATTTTACTACTTCTTGCACGTGTCTGCTTTGATCAAAGTTTTCTAAACCCTTGGCTCTTGCTAACTTTTTGACCTCTTGGCTTTTCTTTTTCATTTTCCAAATTTGAATAGTCCAACACAATGATCTATACTACGATATTTTTGTCATTTACCTTGTTTTCATACTTTGAACTAAGCAAATTGCATTTTTTGTTTAGGATAATATCAACCGGTATGGGGAAAGAACTAACTATTAATATTGCTCTAAGTTGGTCAATCATATCTTGTACCTTTTGTCACGTCAAATCAGAAATTGAGAACACAAAGCCTTAATACATCCAATTTTTTGATATTTCACTCAATTCCAGTATACACAACAATAATTATTCATGCAAAATATTTATTTTTCTTATGCTATATTGCTCATATATGTGTGTTACATACCTTGACAAAATGTACATTTGATGAGATGAGGATGTACAATCATTCTTCCACATACTTACTCAACCTCTTACATGTTTTTTCAAAGTTAAAAAATCACATATATAGTGGGGGCATTTTGCTCATACTTTGGCCATGCCATCATTTTCAGTGCATACTTCACATTGACACATGTTCTAGATTGTTCAGATCCATTTTCTTTATTATACTTTCAAAACCCATGGTTTTCACTAGTTTCTTTGGTTCTAATTTTAAAAATACAAAATGTACAAAAAATTCAAATATTTTCAACATATAAAAACATTCTAAACATTCTAAAAATCCAAAATTAGAACCTGACCATGATTAGACATTTATTTTACATTATTGGCATATGTTATTTATCTCATGATTGGTAAACAACATTTTTTTTTATTATACATGCATTTCACTGGTATTTATGAATATTATGCAAGACATACAAAATTTTACATTGACTAAGATGTTGGACTTGCCTTTAATCCATAGGCCATGTCATGTTGGGGGCATCTTCTCCAAAAGTTACAATATTTACATGTGTTATCATTCTATATCTTTTATATTAGTTGAGCTATATACTCTTTACAAATATCTTGTTTGCATTTCTATCTTACAATGTGTTCATAGATATGTTATTGACTAGGATATGATCATATTACATATACATGGTGTACACTACTTTTCTAGTTCTATGTTCCATTGATGGTGTTACTTGTACATGGTGGATTAGACTTTTTGTCTATTGTGTATAGCCCTTGGCCCTTATATGCAAAATTGTTTGAACATCTCCATGAGATCATTGTTTGGTATGTGCGATAATTGAACATGCCACTGTTTGTGGCCGTTGGCCCTTTATTTTGTGGGACATTTGAACATGTCCCTTGTTTGCGACATTATTAATGGCTTTTGCATGTGGCCCTTGGCTTTGTGTATGTAATATTTGCTTGTGTGATATTTGAACTTGTTCCTTGTATGTGGCCATTGGCCTTATTATATGACGTGTTTGTTGTGTGTGTGCTTGTTGAGCTTGTTAAGTTTGATGAGTGTCATGATCCATTACATGCACCACCTATTGTGTATGCTTCTGTTACAATTTATTACTATAGGCTTCATTCACACATTTCTATAGGCCTTGTCTTATGTTATATACATGATTTGAATGGTACAAATCTTATTATGTTGACATACTTTTCACATATGTTACAATACTCAATGATTACATCTTAATACGCATGATACAATTAACTTTTCTTTTGAGATGAGTGACGTTTAATATACACATTCCCTCATCTCAAAAGAGGGGCATTTCAGTGGACTATTCATGCATAAGAGAAGCCTCTACAAGCAAAAATCGGCTTTTTGGTACATAATACAGTTTAAAAATTTTAAGAATGGTTCAAAATTCAATCATTGGTATACGTTATGGGGGCATATGCACTCACATTTTAGGAAAAAATTACATACTCATAAAATTATGGGAGCATGATACACATCCATGCACAAACTTCAAACAAAATTTATAAATTTGCATGTACATTCAATTACAGATTCTACATTTATCAATGGGGGCATGATACAGAGTCATGCCATGCTTTCAATACTTCTTGTTACCTGCAGACATGGTCGGAGCATGCATGTACTCCATTTTCTTTTGATCATACATACATTAACTAAAAAACAAAGTAAAAATTGAATCTACAAACCATCTGCAGTTATTGATTCAATTAAAGTGCATAATACATAACTTAGAGGTTCAATGCCCTCTGGCATTGTTGCCTGTGAATTTATTATGGATTCCCATTTGGTTCACATCTTGGGGTTACATAGACCAACAACACAAATTGAGGTTTTTGTGTCCTGTTGGGTCCAACACGCCCCATCCACAATTCTTCAGATGGGGACCCTATTTTTCCTCCCTTTCAAAATTGTTGATGTTGTCTTCACTCCGAGCTCCAAGATACATATAAGTGTTTAAATTATGTATATCGAGCTTTGTTTTTGATGAAAAATCAAAGTTTTATTCGTGCTCTATATTATTGCCTTTGATTTCATTTCATTGTTTGGCCTTCGTTGAAATCAAGTTTCTATTAATTGACTAACAAATCTAATGGTTTCCGTGTTTAGTCGACTTTCATTTTTGTTGTGCAAATCTAAAGTTTCACAAAATCGGCTAAGTCTTTTAGTCATTTGGGCTTTCTCTGTTGCTTTCCTCCCCGAGTCCCCTAGATCCTGACACGCATCTGATCTTCTAATCGAATGCTAGGGTTATTTCCATCGGCCAAGTCAATCATCAAATCACCAAGTCTTCTTACTAAGATCTTGCCAGACTATTCGATCTTCCATCAGACGACTATCGTTCAATCGGAACCCGATCGCAGCAAATTTTCTTAGTCAAGGAGCTCCTCAACTTCCCGAGATTACGACACGTGTTTCCATCTCGAAAGCCGAAGACTCAGAGCATTTGTAAGGATAGCCCAACCACAAAGCTCTGCTCGTCGTCTGATCTTTTAGATCAATGACTCGTGGAGGCCCAAGACTCAGAAGGGAGCAAAGCACATAGGTAGCCCACAAGCCCTGAGATCCATTTGATCAAAACAAACCCCGAAAAGCTAGATGATGCCATGTGGCATCATCCCATGAGACCAAGATCATAGACCAAGTGAACAAGGACTACCACATGGACCCGTTGATGTCATCAAGGTCCCCTGGCTTAAATTTGACAGGTGCTTGCCCGTCAAGAGATTGTCAATGCCTAGGTCTTTGAACCAATGAAAGCCTACCATGTGGCAATAGACCTCTGATTACATTTGATGCATGTCTGCCCGTCAGGAGACTATCATAGCTGTGCATGAATTGCTTAAACAAGAATTCTTTCATCTATTTCTCACATTTATTATTCATTTAATGCTCATTGGTAAGCCTTTGCCTTTGTCAAATGGGTTTTTACTTAGATGTTTCTCAAAAAATTGTAGATCCAAAGTATGCCACGGCAGTGCTAGGATTTAAAGCCAATATGCCACTATTGAGCATCCGTCAAGCCATTGACCATAGCAAAGTCGAAAGCCTTTTGAAAAATATTATAAGTGTTGGAGATATTCAAAGCTACGTGGCATGATCTTGGAGGGCTAGTCTGCAGAGCAAGTAGCAAGGACAAAGTGGCCCTACGCCCCGAAGGCCTGCGATGTCGCTACATCGCAGCATCACGAAAGCCTGAGACTTGAAAGACGCAGTAGAAAGGAAATAGTGGCCCTGAGCCTCGAAGTCCTGCGATGCTGCCACATGGCAACATCATGAAAGCCCAAGACTCGAAAGACAGCAAAACACAGTAAAGTCCTCGAAGGTCGCCGACTGTCGATCTCCCAGATTGACGGCTTGTGGACACCAATCACCAATAGACCCAGGAATGGAGTGTCCAAACCCAAAGCTTTAAGATGTCACCACATGACAACATCTCAAAGGTCGATCACTCACAGAGATGCAAAGGCACTGCCAAAAGCCCAGAATGCATCAGAAGCACGCAATCATGCACGCAGCACGATCATGTTAAGCAATAGCTCAAATGCAAAGGCTAAGAACACAAAAAGCAAAGAAACAGACCCAGGGAGAACATTGATGTGTGGCAGAGAGTAAGGAAAGAGCCCAGGGCTAAAAAGCGAGTCGGGAAAATGGAAAAAAAAGGGAAGGCCAAAGCTAAGGAACATAGCAATGAACTGCCACATGGACGAGAACGCTTGCCGAGAAGTATGAAAGTGCAACTCGATGGCCTAATCAACATGCCTTGTCATCATAGGGTGTAAGGCTTATAATTGACACCCGATATGCCCATCAAGGCCGTCAAATCACCGAATAGCTGCAAGTCAAATCTCCCCTGCTCGATCAAGTTGCAGCTAGTGTCTCGAGCATAAATTGATCAAATGGGGACAAATCAAATGCCTAGCTGACTAATGGAATTATTAGAATCGCAGTATGGCCAAAAGTCTACAAAGGAGGGCTAATAAGTCAGACATTCAGTCTTAATGAGATGTGGTTGTAACTACAAAAGCATGGGTTCTAAATTGATCATGGCACGATCTGATGGAGATCCCAATGTAAATCCCAACTGCATTTTGCCGCCCTCAACCACATTCCCCAATCAGAATAGAATTCTTGAAACTACCCCAATAGTGGGTCGAGTTTGAATCTACGTGTCCTTCATGAGCTGAAATTGTCTATACATAGACTGATCTATGATGTAAAAAGAGGGGATCAACACTTCTTGTACCAAAACTCAACTGGAATTGTGTCAGGAGTCGGCACTTCTTGTACAAAACTCTATTGTAATTGTGCCAGGAGTGCACATGTCTTTCCTCTTTGTTTTGTTGTTTTAGTTGCTTGCCTAGAGATATTGATTGTAATAGAATGCTAAATATTGATTTTTATTCTGTTTTGTTCATCTAACGTCTCCATGTCTTTGGATTTAGCTTGTGAATTGGTGCTAGGACTATTATGTGTATGTTTGCAAATGATTGTCTTCGTTATGTTGTGCAGTAGCTATCATGACTAGTTTATTGAATTAATTCATATTTACTTCGATCCTCTTGTAGTCATAGTGTGACATACCTACATATTACAAGCTTGGTTTTCTTTAGAATGGATTCAATGAATAAATGGCCTTCACACTTGTCCTTAAAAGCTTGCCCACTAAGTGGCTAAAAGTTTGTGCAATTGCTAGACTAGGCATACACTAGTATAACTGTGGTCAGACATAATTTTGGCTCCTTTGTATCAAGAAGCTTGTTTAACTCAAGGACAACCCTCTCTTTTCTTCCCTACCCTCTCTCCTTTTATTTTTCTAGATGATATCCTACCCTAGTTTAAGTTGTGATAGGAATTGCAGTGAAGCAAGCATTGATTATTTTATCAATTGAATCAAGTAGACAACAAGATTTAGATAAATAATTAGCAAGCAAGTAAATAAGCATGAAATGCTTATATCAATTGAACCACCGGTGGTAACAATTTCTGCTCTCAAAGCACAAGTTTATATTGGGAACCGCTCGGCCCTTGGATCACCAGCAAGGTCAAAAAATCGGTGGGCACATTTTGTCCCATGCATTGTCCCCCACTTTTCTCTGTGAGCACTTAATCCCATAAGTGTTTCTTGGAGCTGGATTTTGGGGTGAACAACAATCAATGCTAGGAGGGCCTTTATTTGAATTTTATGAACTTTGGCGCCTCTCCTTCGAGCTTCTCCCATATGTTGTGCACTTAACGTGAATAACACATCCCTCAATGGGTTCTAAATTTAATTCGTGTTCAATTCAAGTTGAGGCTTGATCACCTTCAATTCTCCATTGGTTCAGCTAAGGAGCCAATCTCTCCAAGTGCTTCATGGGAAGCACCAATTCTCCAATGCTTCAAGGAAGCATCGCCTCCAAGTAAAATTGCAAGAACAACATTGGTTTTACACATACAGGTGTACTCATTCCTTGTTCTTTTCAATCTTTTCAAATTCAAGTTACATTTCAATTTTCAATTTCACATATGAGCATTAACTACTTTCACATCATTGAAGGATTTTCCATGGAACACTTTGCATGATTGAATCTTTCTCGCAAAAGCGAAGTGTGTTATACACACTCAGATATATCTTTCATTTTACTCTAGTAATTTCAAATCCAGACTAAAGGGAGGGCAAGTGTAGTCACTCAAATTTGGTAATGAATACCTAATAATGTCAATTTTAGCCCACTTTCACTTGAGCACTTAATCTGAACCTATTTTGCCAACTCACTCTATCCTAAGCACCTATACGAACCTATCCCTTTCTAAGTTACTATCTTATGCCTACAAAAATGTTCTTAATCACTAAAACATCTCTAAGCATCTGTACAAACATCCCAGATCCCAGAATTCACATGTTTCCTTACAAGATAAAATCGACCAATAGGGGACAATAGTGGCAGTCAGTTTTGACCCCAATGGGTCAATCCTATCCTTCACCCTAAAAACAGTCACTTTCAAATTTAAACCCTTCTTTATAGGTTGGTCCATATTTTTAAGATAGGTAGCGTGAGGTTTTCCACTTTTGGATTGCTACAAATGCACGTCTAAGTCACCTATTCTCACTTGAAAATTTCAACATGAAAACACACTTGCTCTATTGCACACTAAGCAAATCTTCCATATTCTTCTCAAATCAACTTTTGATCATTTGAAACAATCCTTAGCCAAGTCAAGAACCTATTTTATCCAAAACAAGCAAAACATTATCAAGTAATCAAGTATTCAAGTCATCTCTAGATGTATTCAAGTAGCAAAAGAAGCACAATTGCACAAAACATTCTAAGTGAGAGAACTACATGAGTTTGATTTTCCTCTTTGGCGTATTGAATACGTAGGCAAGGATCAATCATCAAAGGGGTGTTTGGCATCAACGCAGTCCATTACACTCCCATTTTTTCTATTTGCAGGTGTCCATATATTGCAAGCCCTATCAAGGTTTCAACTTGGAAGAGGTTATTTGAAGGTCATTCGCACGCATCCAAAGGTCAATTTTCTGCACACATACGTGTTTTTAGCAACCATAAACAATCATGCCCTGATTTCTTATTCTCTGAAAGAAGGCAGAATCGACCAATAGAGGACAATAGTGTCAGTCGATCATGTCCCCTTTTGGATGATCTTGACCCTCATCAGTTACAATTACAGTTCTTGTGGTGCTTGCAGAATCAGTGTATGTTGATTAGTTCCAACCATTGTTTAGTTTCACCCGATCATATCACAAATAGTAAACAACTAAGTCTTTTATATTGTTCATAGTTAGTCTTCTTTCCCTCGATCTTGCTTTGTCAATTTAAGTACTCTGCTTTTATTCTGCTTGTCAAAAGTTGTTTTACAACATTTGCTTTCTTTTAAATCAGTTTATCTTAATTAGGGTTAATGCACTTATTAATTCCAGATTCTGATAAAACATGGGCCCTTGGACCATTGCATGAGGATGGGCACGTATATAGCTTTCATCTCATTATATTCTTCACAAATTCGAGCTTCAACATCTTAACATCTACAGGGCTAGCTCCTTTTGTCTGCAGGATAAACACGTGGTGGATATATTTAGGTGTTAAGCTAATTATCACCTCTCCCTTGTCACTCTTAACAATCCTAGTTTCTAGGTCAAAACTTTGGGCCGTCCACATAATAAAATTTGGGTCCAAGTGGCAATTAGGCACTGCCAATTTTCTTAAAGCATATTCCCAAATTTGGCACATGAGGAATTTCCCTTGAGAATGCTTCCATGCATGTTCAAACAATTTGTTACCCTTGTATTGATCCTTCCTCAAGTTGGGGTTGTTTATTTCTTGTAAATCATCCTTGAAGAATTACACATATTCAGTTTCATTGAGCAAAGTTTTCTTTAGGGTTACCCACGAGTGTGAATTGTGTGATATTGTCATCATACTTTGCCACAATAGTAGAAATTGCCTTAGCAAACTTCGAGGGAAGGACCCTAATCATAGAGCTAGGTCTTTTCCTGGATGAGGCTTCTTTCAAGGGTTGCTTCTCTCTTTTAACATAGTTCCTAGGAGGCGTGACTGCAAATGTAAATTACACACAAGGGTTAGATGTAATGAACTTGTAATTCACTAACCAAGTTGTCTAAATTTGATTCTTTGTATCTTCATAACAATCCTTGTTCAAGTACTTTGATTTTTTGTAGTTACTTGGGGCTCTATAAAACTTCTCCAATGGCAGCAATGACTTAATTTTTATGATGGTAATCCCTTATTCCAATAGAAATGATGACAATATAAACCTAATGTGTCAATGCCACCTAGCCAACGTTCAATAATGCACCCTGGAGAGATCAAAGACCAATATTAAACTTTACTTAGATCAATGGCAGGTATTGTTGCAGAATTACCTTTGTTGTTTAATGCTTTGAGTGAACACTATAATAGACAACTACAATTACATAATTATGAATCAACAGTGATCATTGATGCGTTTTTTATGTAGTTTTAT
This sequence comes from Torreya grandis, assembly GCA_037957365.1. Taxonomy (NCBI): domain Eukaryota; kingdom Viridiplantae; phylum Streptophyta; class Pinopsida; order Cupressales; family Taxaceae; genus Torreya; species Torreya grandis. The sequence goes on along the minus strand of JARHVA010002317.1, from coordinate 1,693,517 downwards.
GTCCTTTTGAGTTCCACTAACCCAATGGATGACCCAAATCTAATCATGTAGATCAATGGCAATCATTAGACCCTGTCTTTTGTTGTCGCAATGGACAATGTAGGTCATTATTTCAAAATTAATGGCCATCATTATATTAGAGCCAATTACTTTTGCATGCTCCTCTGGTGCCTTTGTTGCAATGAATGGTTGAGATCCTCTTCGGTAGATCGACAGTTCGTATCACTTCATGGCATATTATATTAAAAACTCATGTGAATGTGCTATGCCAATAGACAACCCAGATCTAATCATGTAAATCAACAATAGTTGTGATACTACACCACGCATCCCTCACTTGTCCCTTAGCTTGCATTGATACGATGTATGGTGTAGATTACCTTTTCAAGATCAACAGTCCACATTGCATCATGACCAATTGTTTGTCATTTACCTTTGCATCCGCACCCCTGATCAACAGTGAAGATTATCTAACCAAAATCAGCGATCATGCATCATTTCACAACATATCACACAAATAAGCAATGTAAATGCCGCCATCCCAACGACCAGTACAGATCTACTCATTCAGATCAATGGTCAGACGACACTTCTCACCATTTTAATTTACTTGTATTTTATGTTCCACCATGCCGATTTATAGAGTAGTTTTACTTGTGTGATCTAACCACCCATATTGTGCCATGTGTTCGTTGGTATATTTCTAAAAAAATTGGCCTTTCTAGTAGGCAGTTTCATGTTTGGCAGGGAGTCTTCAACGATCGAGAGGGTTTTTTGGAAATTGTATAGAGGTGCATGGTCTTTGTCATGTATTCATTACACCTATTGAGTGCTTTTCAATATAAACACCATTTCCTTATCTCTCCCAGTGCATGTGGGATAAGGCATTTAGAAGTGATCCACTTGCATGCATGAAACTCATGATTTCTAACTATTTCATTCGATTCACACCTTTGAAAGATTATCTAATCATTCGCCAAACATTTTTCTTATCGAAAAATTGTTTCAATCATTAATCAAGCACAAAACCAGACTAAAATTGAATAATTCTTTTAGACATGCATCTGCCTACTAGAACTTCGTGTAATGGCTTGTACTGCAAAAAAAAGACTGTAAAAAGGAAATAATTAACAATGATATCATTTCACTGCTAGGAATATTGAATGCCAACAGGCATGTCATACTATCCGGAAGTAAAAACAAGCTAGTAGGCCAACAAGCTAAATACTGACAAAACCCTTGGTCACTTTTTTCACTTCCATACATCGACCACTTAAAAAATGTCATTTCTCACCCTTATGTTCAACCCAAAATAATGAGTTGTGCACACTCGACACTATTACCATAAAAATCCCACTCCAACCACTGCCCTTTTGTAAATGATGAGGATGATGAAATAAAAACACATCATGAAGTCTTATACAAACCATTATTGCATCTTGTTTGTTGTCTCACCTTGCCCATCATCGAAATATTAAACCATCAAGCTTCAAACCCAATAAAATATGTAGCTATTTTCCAGAATATAAACCTCTAATGAACCATTGCAAATGATAGAAGACAAGTGTACCATTGCTAAAAATTTATATCAGATAATACCCATTATCGGACCTTATTGGAATAGACTAGATCACCTATTGGCGCACCAAGAATCTAGGTTGCCAATATGGATATGGGTACGAGAATCGGATATCGGGATTTTTTTTGGGGGGGGGGTTTGGATACGTTTTGGATATAGCCTTACAAAAAATATATAAAAAATTAAAAATATAGCTATATAAGCAAAATTATCCACAAATTCCTGATGGGCTTCAATGCAGCTTCAACTTGTTTTCTTTCTTTTGTCAACAACGTGGTTCGCACCTTTTCATACCCTGGGTCAGTACACCCTTTAGGGGAAGCATTGATAGATCTCACCATATCCTGTCAATATGGTGATATAACAACATTAAACGGAAGCCCACATGCATAAACTTAAAGACAACATGCAAACTATGCTCTGTTGTGTCCCTGGATTGATTCTAGAATGACCTTTCCAATGGGCCTACATCTTTTGTTCTCTTGTGACCAAGAAGTGAATCCTCTCCCTCTACGGCCACGTCAGGTGTAGCAAAAAATGCGTGTGATGGGGCCACCATATTAGCACAAAATTGATTAACGTCCACAAGTGACAATCCTCTCTTTCTCAAAGGATGCTTCGCTCTTTGCCCAACAAGGGCATCTATTTCTTCTTGCTCTTTGATGTATGCAAGGATCTTTGCCTGTGGCAAGCCCTTTCTTGGTTTTCCATTCATGCTTGGCCCACAACAAGCTTTGATTCCAATGCCAAGATGTGCACACAAATGGGCTTTCACCCGATTATATGAGCTCTTGTATTGAGAGTTACACTCTGAGCATTGCCAAAGGAAACACTTTCCACTTGGCAGTTGTTCTAACATTGTCACATACTTCCAAAGAGGCGCTCGAGCGCTGGGTTTGGAGGGTAATCCTTGGCCCATTGAACTAGCACTTGCAGTGACAGACATTATGGCAAATCGGAAATCCCTATAACACCTAATAAAATTGCTATTAGTCTATTAAAATTTAAAACATTTAGAATTTGTTGAAAAAATCTTTAAAACTTATTAAAAGAACAACAACAAAAAATCAAAACTAATTACAAACAAACATTTAAAAACTAGAAGAAAAAATTTAAAAAAAAACCTTCAAAAAAAATACCTGCAAAACTGAAAAAAAAGTATCTTGAATGAACAATCTTCTTTGTTGCAATCTCCTCAAGCTCCTTGGTGCCAAATGGATAGAGGTAATGGTGTAGACTTAGCACAAGGAAGGAGTTTCAAGCTTATGCAAGTGAAAAAATGAACAAGAGTGAACAAATGTGCAATGAAAGATAAATGTGTTGTTATCTTTTGATAAAATGAGTGTGAATGCTGCTTTTAGGGTTGAGAATGCACTTTAAAATGTTTTTCAATGTTCTTTGAGGTCCATAGTTGACTGTTACTGCAGCGAAATCGGAAAAAAAAATTAAAAATGCATTTTTTTGGGCAGATACACTGTCCCAACGGGTAGGGTACATCCTTGCCCCTACGGGTACGCCCGGATATGTTCATGGATGTATTTGGGCATATCCATAGGGGCACGGACGTACCCTGCTTGTTGCCCCCACATATACCCCGCAGAACCATATCCAAACGCATATCGTTTTGTACCAGCAGGTCCCTGGGAGCATATCCGGTAACATAGCCTAGAATAGATGAAGCTTTGATCTTGAATATACAAGAAAACACATTTCAATTACTAAGGTTCCATAAATCTTTCTCACAATTAAATAAGGCTGTCTTACAACACCACAAATATTTTTCTCTTTTCACTCAAATCTCTTGTCAAAAGTGATCCTTTCCAAATCGCAGAAGGAAAAATGAAATCAATAATTTAAATTAGCATGAGAATAATGACAACCTGTGACCATGCCATACCTCAGCAATATTGAAACCATTGCACCTTCAGACTGTGAATGTTATTTCATAAGCTATGAGTATGAATAATCAACCGTACTGCAAGGGGGTGAGCACTTGCACTAAAGTTGATAACATAGCGTAGAGAAAAATAATATGTGAACACTTGATACCTCACTTCAGCATTGTTAATCTTACATGTACAATTTCAATGCACAATTATAGTTTGCCTTTCTAGCATGCCTTTTTGGTTTTGAAGTTCCTAGCTACATTTGTATTTTTCAATCCCAATGATGAGTTCTAATCTATTATTTTGGCCATTGTCTTTATTCATGATTTAGTTCACATTTACAGTTTGCATTTCTAATTTGCATCATTCCTTTCCCAAGCACAGTTTCAGTCAGTGATTCCATTATTTTGAGGCATAATATAATTGGCTCGATTGGATGCATGCATCTAAATAGCGATGTTGGGCAATAATCCTTATGGTTACATAAGCGAATTTGAGCTTCCCTCTTGATTTGGTGATTTCTCCATCATAATATCATGGCCAAGTATGGTGCACCTTTGTACATTTGTCCACCAGTCATTAATAATTGAAGAGTAAGTGGAATGTGGGCCCCTAGCTCTTATGCATCCCACCTCTTGTTGCGTCACCTTCTTCAACTAGTGTGTGGTAGAAACTCAAAGATTTTAAGTTTCTTCTCCTCTTTCCATTCTTCTCCTGATGATGGGTTGGATGTCCAGACCCGAAACATTGAGTTTCCAATTTGGCCATGTTGTGATTTATAACTGCAATGTTTCTACCCATTGTTACAAGGTCTTCCGTTAATTTGTTTGTAAATTCTTGTGGTACTCTTCCTCCCAAGTTCTCTTGGTTTAGCCTTGGAGTAATCACAAATAATTTCCTTTTGTGAATCAGTTGACCCTAACTACAAATCACATGCTTCCTTTTGTTGTCCATAGCCCAAATAGGCATGAGGATCATAGCCTACTTAACATCTCATTCTCTAACTAAAATATTTTATAGTCCTCATTAGTTATTTTCGTTTGAGACTGTGTACATGTAATTACAGTAATATGTATTATAGTTTTACTTCCACTGTATAAAGTCTATTCTTATTTCAGTAGTATCATTTGATGAATGTCGTTATATGTATTATATCATTTTATATGTGTTTTTCATATACCTATGCAATAAATATATTAATAAAATCGTAAATTTATTGTTGAACATGACAAACTCGAGTGATAAAAAAAATGAACTTCCAAAGTGGAGCCTTGAGGTCCAAACCATAGGAGATGTGATAAAAGCCCAAGTGCAAGTCCCATGTGACTTTGACGTAAGTGATGAGAGAGATAATCCTCAACCGTCGCATCTAAACCGAAGGTTAGCTCGCAAGGAAGAATTAATCACATCAAAAAAAAAAAAACAATATAATGTCTGCACATATAAATTATAGTTATTTATTTCAAACTAAAAGCAAACAAAATCAAATCAAATTAACCTACCAAAAAAACTATTGTAGGTGTCACAAACACATTAGCTCTTCAAAGAAGCAATGATTATAATGCAGCATTAGAATGATAAACGACACAAAATCACCATTAGAAATCTCTATTGATAAAAGACATAATATGATTGAATCTCAAATGACTTACCTGACATAGGCATACCATCCAAAATGACAAAGGTTGGAGTAAAGAACTATGAAGAGATGCTCTCCTCATCACATCCAAGTATTGGATAGATTGTAATCCCTCCTCTCCCATTTTCTTCTGGCTGAGCAGCATTCCATTTCCTTCCCTTTCATATTTCCATTTCTTCTGCCTCCTCCGGATTTTCATTTGAGAGCCATACAGGCTCCCTGACAAACACTTCAATGTTAGTTATCCTCTGTGGTGTTATTAAACAGGGTTTTAACAAATACCCCATCAGTATAATGCAGTGACACATATTATACATATGATTTATTAAGTCAATAGGATGGTCTAGCCCTCCACAACCTTAAAAACAACACTTTTTAGAAACTGAAAATCAAACCTGATTTCTTCTTACCACTGCAAGTCTGACACGAGGTACCTTGTTAAAGTGCAAAACTGTGTTTATAGCTTGCTTCTCTTGGCATGACCAACAATCTCCACAAGAACATTTTCCATCTTTGAAATGATAGAACCCATTCACATCTTTCACAACAGTTTCTATTATAGCAATCACAGAGATAAACCTCATTGCTGTGTCGTAGCATACTCAAAGGTTCTTGGCAACTCTAAAAATTGTTCCCGGGGATGTATTTAACAACCAGAATCCAATTTCCAGCTTCTCACTATGATGACAGAGGAAAAATTCTTTCTCTTCCTCAACATCATTCAATACAGATATTGAATCTGGTATATATCCTGCAGCCTTGTTGTTGTGAGACAATTTATCCAACTTTGAGTTGATCTCATGTATTTGTGGGTGATCTTTCTCCTACACCAAAAGCATGTACCATTTTATGGACTTCAATCCAACTACACGCAGGTGTCTTTTTAATTCCTCTGTCTTTCATCGATCTCCTTACCTTTTGAACATCACCGCACCTCCCCATTTCTGCATAAATATCCGATAGAAGAACATATGGTGCCGCATTTGTTGGGTCCAGCTCAAAAAGGAGAGTTGCTGTAAATTCTCCTAGCCCTATATTGGTATGTGATCTACAAGCACCAAGCAAACACATCCACACAACCACATCAGGTTTAATTGGCATTTTCATGATAAATTTTAGCGTTTCCTCAAGATAGCCAGCACGGCCAAGAAGGTCAACCATACAAACATAATGATCCATTGTAGGTGCAATGCAATGGAATTCACTCATGTCATTGAAGTATTTACAGCCCTCGTCCACTAGACCTACATGGCTGCATGCAAATAATGCACAAACAAAGCTGACATGGTCGAGGTAAGTTCCAGAAAGCTTCATTAGTTCAAAGAGTTCGAGGGCTTCCTTTCCATAGCCATGCATTGCATATCCTGCAATCATCGCAGTCCATGAGACCACATTTGGATGATGCATTTTGTCAAACAATTTGTGTGCCTTATGTATGCTTCCACATTTGGCATACATGTCTATCAGAGCATTTGCAACTACAACATCTGACAAAAATCCATTTTCGGTTATTTTTTGGTGGAACTCCATAGCTTGTTTCAAAGCTCCCATTTTGGCACAGGCTGGGAGGATGCTGGCAAAGGTTGTGGAGTCTGCCTTTACACCTTCCAATTGCATTTGCTTAAAAATCTGCAAAGCTTTTTCAAAAAGCCCGTTTTGTGCATATCCTGCAATCATTGTAGTCCATGAGACCATGTTAGGTTGACACATTTTGTCAAACAACTCGCGTGCCTTCTCTATGCTTCCACATTTCACATACATGTCTATTAGGGCATTCCCAACTATAACATTTGACAAAAATCCACATTCGATTATGTTTTGATGGATATCCATACCCTGTTCCAAAGCCCCTGTTTTGGCACACGCTGGGAGGATGCTGACAAAGGTAAACTGATTGGGTCGGACAAATGTTTGTTGCATTTGCTTATAAATCTCCAAGGCATTTTCAACAAGACCATTTTGTGCATATCCAGCAATGATTGCATTCCATGTGACCACATTTGGTTGAGGCATTTCTTTGAAAATTCTTACAGCCTCATCAAGAGCACCATTTTGTGCATATCCTGCAATCATTGTATTCCATGAGACCGCATCACATTGAGGCATTTGGTCAAACAATGCACGTGCCTTCTGTATGCTTCCAAATTTTGCATACATGTCCATCAGAGCATTCCCAACTACAACATTCGACAAAAATCCCCTTTCAATTATACTTTGATGCATGTCCGTACCCTGTGTATAAAATCCCATTTTGGCACAAGCTGGGAGGATACTGGCGAAGGTGAATTGGTCGGGTTGGACACCAGTTTGTAGCATTTGCTTTAAAAATTCCAATGATTTTTCAACAAAACCGTTTTGAGCATATCCGGCAATGAGTGCATTCCATGAGACCACATTTGGTTGAGGAATTGCTTTGAAAAGGCATAAAGCCTCATCAGGGACTCCATTTTGTGCATATCCTGCAATCATAGCATTCCATGAGACCACATCTCGGTGAGGCATTTTGTCAAATAATTGGCGAGCCTTGTGGATGCTTCCACATTTTGCATACATGTCTATCAAGGCACTCCCAATTACAACATCTGACAAAAATCCTTTTTCAATTATGCTTTGATGGAAGTCCATACCCTGTTTCAAAGCTTCTATTTTTGAACAAGCTGGGAGGATGCTGGAAAATGTGAACTGATTGGGTTGGACACCTGTCCGTTGCATCTGCTTAAAAACCTCCAAGGCATTTCCAACAAGCCCAGTTTGTGCATACCCTGCAATGATTGCATTCCAGGAGACCACGTTTGGTTGAGGCATTTCTTTAAAAAGCCTTAAAGCCTCATCCATAGCACCATTTTGAGCATATCCAGCAATGATTGCATTCCATGATACCACATTTGGTTGAGGCATTTCTTCAAAAATCCTTAAAGCCTCATCAAGAAAACCATTTTGTGCATATCCTGCAACCATCGCAGTCCATGAGACCACATCTCGCTCGGGCATTTCGTCAAACAGATCGCGCGCCTTCAGGATGTTTCCACATTTTGCATACATATCTATCAAGGCACATGCAACTACAATATTTGACAAAAAGCCCTTTTCGATTATACTTTCATGTAAATTCATACCCTGTTCCAAATCTCCAGTTTTGGCACAAGCTGAGAGTATGCCTGTAAAGGTAAACTGATCGGGTTCGACATCTGTTTGTTGCATTTGACGAAACAGTATCAATGCCTCCTGAGGAAGTCCATGCCTTCGGTAAGCTGCAATGATCGCATTCCATGAGAAGCAGTCTCGTTCTGTCATTTCGTCAAACACTTTACGAGCATCAAGCAAACCACCGCATTTGACATACATGTTGATAAGTTTATTTCGAAAAAATGTGCGTGTAGAAAACGTAAACCCCCTGTCGGTGATGAAAGAGTGGATTAGCTTACCCTCTGATAACGCATTCTGCAAAATGCAGGTCTGTAATAATTGAAGATATGTAGAAGAATCTACAGGAGGATTCTGCGAGGTAAGCAGAAGGTGTAGAGTCTCCTTTAAACGATCCTCTCTCCAGAGAATTCTGAGATGGACAGTGGAGGACATCGTATTGAAGCGTGATAAATGTGTGTACTTATTCATTCTATAGCAATAAAACCATTTATATCTTCGCCCTCCAACGAGATATTATAGTGCAGGTAGTAACATCTGTTGCCTTTTTTCATTTCGACAAACGCCACGATGCCTTGCCCAAGGATTTGACTTGCCAATGCTCACTTTCAATTTCTCTGCCATTTCCGGGTTCCTACTGATTTCAAAGCTTCAAAGTTCAGAGACGCACGAACAAATCAGGTATGAGCCAGCCAACAGTAAGATTAAGTTTAACGTTAAAATCGTTCGGGGTAAGTTCCGCACAAACTCTTAAGCCGGACATAACTTCACTAACGTGGCTGTAAATGTCCACTTTAGGACGAGTAAAATATAAAATATAACAAAATAAAATTATGATATTAATACAATCTACATAGTTTTACAAAAATATTCTTCAGTGTGAGACTCTAAGAAAACTTGCTCTGCTAAGGTTTCGTGTTGTTTTTCTTTGTTTTAAAGTTCCCCATTACTGCCATACCATTTCTACATGACTTTCAAGGTTAAGTGTGCATTTATTGCATATTTATCTTTGCCCTTTGCACATATAGTTTAGTTTTAAATGACCCTCAACCATCTTTTCACAAGTATTATTGCAAACAATGGAAAAGATGGCACTAAAGAGAATTTGGAAGTTCATCTTAGAGGTATACGAGGTATAGCTTCTGAGGATCTCCCTCATCGTGATGTTTGTTTACAATTTGATGATGTTGATAATGTTTGCAAATGGGATGAAAATAATTGTTTGATAGCTTATAATGTCAGTCGTATCCCCTCTAAGGAATCTCTTAATCCCTATATTCATCATCACTAAGAACCCTTAGGTTTCCAAGTTATTGGTGTTCAAAATCTCACCAAGTAATTTTTTCATTTTTATTTTAAAGAACCCTCTCAAGTCCAAGCCCTCATTTCTAGGTCAAGTTTTTGGTTCTTGAGGAATACTCCCATGATTGTGTTCTCTTGGACCTATACTTTCAAAGTCTCAGACCAAACCTCCCTTAGGGCGTTTGTTTGGATCGAACTACCTAGCCTTCTACTTCTTTTATGGACTTTTCTTGATGAGATTGTCAAACCCAAAGGGTGGGTGTTTTGCCATGAACCAAACAAGTTCTACTCAACTCACCCTGATAAGTGTTTTTACATTGAGGTCGATTTGACTAAGGACTTGAAAGAATTTATTTACATTCAAGTAGCGACAGAGAGTTGAGCACAAAAAAATTGCCTACTTTAATCTCTTGAACACTTGATTTTGATGCCAATCGCCCAATCATATGATTCATCATTGTTGTTTTATGGGTTATTCAAAACCTTCTATCGAACAAACACCATCTGAAAAGCAAAAGGTGGCATAGAATAATGCTAATTGGACAACAGTGGTTAACCAAAATTTTGCTACCAGAAATAAGGGTTCTAAAGCAACCGACATCACCCATGTTATGAAATCCTTATCTAAGGAGTGAAGGGATCTTGTCCCCCCCCCCCTTAACCCTTCCTAGTCTCATAACTCTTTGATGGTCTTTTAGAGCCGGGTTTCTCAAGTTATTTGGCCTCAAGTGACTTTTTCCATGTTGGGACACCTTCTACAAGTGGCTCACCCCTTAGCGGTCACCCAGTCTACCTCACAGCCGTGTTAAATCTCCTCAAGAGGCCAATAGGGCTACACATCGTTCCATTTCACTTGGGGATTTTATGCCAAACCGGCAATCTCTATTGGGGAGCCAGTTTGTGGCACTTAAATCTAAAGAAGACATAGAAGATGGTCAAGGAGAACTACTTGTGGAAGACTCCCCCAACAGATTTAAGATCATGGAATGTTCGAGGTCTCGTTGGTGTAAAATTTGGTCACCTTGGTTTTTTACTCGCCCAACAAAAAGCAATGCAAACTCACCAAGAGTTTGAGATATCACCGTAGAGAATGGTGATTCTCCTATGCATTTGAGAAGGATAGTTCCCTCATATGATATGAATAATTTGGGATTTTTGTGTACTTTTTACCTGAAAGTATAAAAGGAAACAAAACAAAAATTAAAATGAGAAAAATAGGAGAAATCCACAGTGGGATAAAAGCGAAGAATTAACAAGATAACTGAAGAGTAAATAATATAAATGAATCTTTCCTCTTACATAAAAATAAACATAGGAGCGGTAGGAGTTGTGGGATAAAAAAGGATGCCTAAAGGCACAAAGTCTCCTCATAAACTAGATTACACGCACTTGGTACTAAGTTTCCTTGAGATCAAACACACAAAAACTCATGGATATCAAGAAAGCTCATACATGGGGTTTTCAACATAAAGTTTAGAAACCCACAAGTTGCACATAAACAAGAAGATGTAGAATTTTAATAGAGCCTTCATCTACAAATAGAAAATTATATTTCATAAACTAAAGAAATTAAAATCTACAAACACCCAAGCATAATCTCACTCGCTTGCTTGTATTTCATTGCTCCAAATTGGAAATTACATGGCTCCACACCAAAGTACAGTTGTAGAGATGGAATCCAAAGATAGATCAAGCATTAGTCAAGAAAATTTAAGAGAATGCATAAGAACATAACTAGTTAAGCCAACGCTTTCGACAGGGTTTGGCAAATGATAATTAAGAGCTATTGAAAGAAAGCATACATAATACCTTCCCAAGAGCATCCCATCACCCAAATGTGACTCAATATATGATTTTTCCCTTGATTTGGTGCTCAAGTATCCATCAATGATGCAAGGCAAAGCTCCTCCATCATCTTTTGCTCACCAATGAAACTAAGCTTGTGATATGAAATCAAATGTATGCCTGTAAATGAAGCTATCTTATTGTAAATTAAGCATAATAAACACCATACACAAATGGCTTGTGGAGAGAATTCTGCACAATAAGTTTACCCAATTGAAGTTTAAAAATGGTGGTCGTGGCCCTCTTATTTATAGACTTTTAGAATTGATCAGAATCAATCATGACCATCCATTTTGAGATCAATATGTGTGACCATCAATTTATCTAATTTTGTATAATTAATCCATAAATACCCTCATAAATATTTGGAAGAAAAGGGCATTAAATAGGCATGGGAGACCTTAAACCTGATATTTATTACATTTATGGCTTATGGATGCCACCCCACAAATTATTTTATTTGATGATGCATATATTAAGAATCAATTTCCAACTAAAATATATTCAATAACTTTCATTGATTTTTCACTCGATCTCTTGATTTGAATTAATTTGTCTTAAGTGAGATTAATCAATTTTATATAGTTCTTTAAAAATTGGTTGCACATCATTAATCAAACTGGTCAAAATGTCATATTACTAGGTCATAATTTAACTTAAAAGGAATTAGAAGGCAAAGTTAGTTACGTATGGACCAATATCCCATTTAGGATGTTGTCGACACAAAATAACACATGCACATTTTGTGTGCTTTCGAAGTAGAAGAAAAGAGTGATCCAAAGCACCAAAATGTGTTTTTGCCATTTTGACTGAAATGATTTGGAAAAAGTTAATAATCACATAAAATGCATTGTTCCATTTAGGGATATATTAGCTTAAATCAATGCTTGTATATAACAAGATCGAACTATTTAGTGTGTTTAAGTGATTTTAGACACTCAAATACTTATTATTGTTCTAATGTGATGTTGGCACTAGCTATAGAGCTAGGACTTGATGGACTTGATGGACTTTGGGCATCCTTTGGGGACGAGTAAACTTTCTCATCCAAGAGTGCCTAAACCAAGTTTTTACTCAAGGGCTTATCTTTATATTTAATTTTTTCCTGATCAACAAGCATCTCAAAGAGGTTTTCACCCAAAGATCTCGATGTTTTATCTTTGTTATGACCAGAAAAATTTGCTTGCTATCTAAAGTAGGCAGAAGGATCCAAAGAAAATCAAAGCCTTGCTTATGATCGCCAATGGGTAATCCATCTATGAGGCCCATATATTCTGAAATTGATTTTTCATTCTAAAATTCATTAAGGTATGACTGAATTTGGTTGGTCTCAATCAAATGAGTTTAGGATGGCAAAGTCATAGGGAACAATGGGGTGTTAAGGTCATAATGGCATTTGAATCAAATAATTCTATGTTAGCAAGCTCATCAAAAATATTATAATGCAATGCTTCATCGCTTCTAGGAGTCTTGTCGCTATTTGATTCAGAATAATCAATATCAAAAGTCATGAGGTCACCCCTATGTAGGATAAATCCGAGACCATGATTCATATTAGGTATACTAGCTGATAAAGGTTCTAGGATTCCTTGCACTCATGGGTAAATGCATCTTCTTGTCTAATCAAAATTGTCCATGATTTAATTAGGGATAGGATATTTTGGATTCTAAAAACAATCAATAATGTCATCATAATATAACAAGCCTCCTTCAGTGAAAGCCTCTCGATCTTGTTTTGGTAAAGTAGTAGGTACAAATACCATCATTGATTTCTTTGTTTCTTTCTTTTGTTGCCAGATCAAGTTGGGTCTATTAGGGATTTTGGAAGGTTCAGGTTTACCAAATATTTTGGGAGAATTTGATAACTTAGCAATATGGAAGGCATCCTTAAGATAGTACATGAAAATGCCCACGTCTTGTATAACAACTTATTGTGCAAGAGTTGTAGGAAATGAATCAACCAAAGTGGACTCAAGGTGACTAGGGTTGATATAATTAGAGTTTCAATCTCCTTATTATTCTTTACAATGAATGCATAACTAAGACAATAGTTATAATTATGATACTCGACCTCTAAATGTTTGCAATACTAATAAGGTCGTAGATCAGTAGGAATAGTGACCTCAATCTCATTGTGGGGAAACTTAAGGCATTGATTTAAGGTGGATGGAATAACCTATACTTCATGGATCTAAGGATGACCAAGAAGTATGTTGTAAGGTAACTCAATATCCATAAAATGTAACAAAGTGTGATGGGACACAAACCCAACAATGATTGTCAAATAAATTGTATCGTAAGATTCCCTCTTGGCATTGTTGTAAGTCTTTATGGTGATCATCTCTGGTTGAATGTCTTTCACAGTGTAGCTCAATCTTTGTACCATTTTGAGGGACACTACGTTCATCCCTAAACTATTGTTTATAAAAACTCGCTTGATCTTATGGTTTTCAATGACTACCTCAATATACAAAGGGTTAGTATGGCTTGGACTAAGAGTGGACATGTTTTTATAATCAAGTGTGAGCTATTGAAATGAATACAAAAGCCCTACAAATGTTTGAAACTATTCAGGATTAATATCTTGGGGAATAGTGGATTGTTATAAAAGGTCATTCAAAATAGTTCTCTGGACTTCAAACATACATAAATAATCTAAAATAGAAATCTGCACAGGTGTTTTACTCAATTGGTCTGATATACTATAAAGCTTCTCAACGGTAGGATGAAACAACTTGGCTGTGACTGGCACAGTGTTTGGCTTTGGATCCGAAGGCATAATGTTCACATTAGGTTTAATGAAAGAAGAGGGCAAAGGGCACTGAAGGGTAACTCGTGAGTGTCTAGTTATGATTGTGTAATCTAGATGTGTCAAAGATCTATTATAATTAGAAGACAAAGGTAAAAATCCTTAGAGAGTGACTCATGGGCATCTAGTTGCATTGGAGCAATTTTGAGTTAATGCAATTTTGAGTTGACAAGGAGCCAGTATAACCAGAGGAAGGATGATAAGGTCCAAAAATGGTAACTTGTGCAAATGGAGGTGCAATATAATTATGTGAACTCTATAAGGTGTTACTTGAGGGAGAAGATGTTGACCCTATAGCAATGGGTCTAGTACAATGAGGAGTACGGGATGGTTCACAAGATTTAATAGTGACAGTGGCTATGTGTTTTGTAAAAATGCACCCCACAATATTATTATAGTCGTAAGGCATTTTGTTGTAACCTAGGTTATTAGCATGGGTATTATGATCCTGATTATGATCATGTTGGTTATGATGTTAACCTTGCTTCTAATTTTGTCACTAATTATGTCCTTGGTTATGTTTTTACTTAGTAGTTATTGATTATGTCAAGGAAATGGATCCTTATAGATTCCCATATCTTGATTAGTGTCATTTGGAGTAAGTTTGATCTCAACTTTGCAACTCTCAATCAAATCTTCAATAAGGTGACACAATTGATCACAATGATAAGCACCGTGACCAACAACACAATGAAAGTTACAAAATTCATTTGTTTGACACCAATCTGGTTTGGGTTGATCTTTAGGGAATCACCTTAGTATAGGCTATACAATCAAATTAGTTGCTATGAGCTTTTAGAACACTGCTTCAATAGAATCCACTAGTTTGTTGAAGACTCTGAAGTTGTTATTGAATACCCTTAATCGAGGTACTCTTTGCAAAGTTTTTGGTGGATTAGGTGGAGCTGATTGCACATTTGGAGCCAGCAGAGCATGCACCATTTGTACATGTCTTGATTCAATTACTCTATTTCTGACCATGTTCTTATGCTTATTGAAACCATTAGGTTTCTCTGTTGCAACTATTTGACTAGGAGATTGGGTCTAATTTAATGTTTGACTCTAAGAATAAATCTTGACAAGGCCTTTTGCAATAAGCACCTTCTTAATTTGCATTCCTTTGTCTATAATTTATTCAAATGTGTTTGCACAAGCAAGTTGTAGATTGTGTGCTACCTCAAGGTGCAGGTTCAGTGCAAAAAGGTTAGCCAGTAATTTATTTGGCAAATTATGTTGAAAGCGTCCAGCTAATGCTCTCCATCATTGTAGATATACTGCAAAGCTTTATCCATCTCATTGTTTGGCTTTGCGCAAGTCAATAATGGTAAATTCATGTTATAAGTGGTTGATAATTTTTTTAGATAGATCGCTCCAATCCACAACCAATCCCTTGGGTAACTTAAGAAGCAAGTCTAAATCTTATCCTGCAAAACTTCATAAAAATAAATGAAGCAAATAAATGTTGTTGTAAGCTACCTCTTGGTATAACACAAAAATGATAGAATATGTTCATGAGGGTCACCCTTTCCTTTGTATTTATTGAATTTGGGTGCCCCAAAATGAGGTAGAAAGGGGACTTGGAGAATACTCAAATCAAACAGATATGGACATATCTCATCAAATTTATACTTCTCGATTATGTTTCTTATCTCCAATTGTGACACAATATCTTTCATCAAATTCCACTTTTGCATGTTTGGTGCATTGGTGGGTGGAATATAATTCTGTTGGGGTGGTATGTGCCCCTATTGCATGTATTTTTTAGGGATATACACCCTATGATCTGCAATCATATTTTGATTAGCTCCTTGAGTAGAGTAAGTGAGCCATTGATTTTTGGGTTGATTAACATTCCCTGAAGTCAGTCGTCCTGAATTATACATGTTCTATTGATTTTGGGGAGTCTGTGGTCTATTCACCAAAATACATGTTAGTTGAGATGAACTAGCCAAATTGTTTTGGATAATTTCCTCAATACACAATGAATGCTTTGGTCCTTGATTATGTGAAGGAACAAAATGTTCTTGATGATTGAAAAATGTATAGTTGGTGTGTTCTCAACTCAAGTGTGTTGCATTGGCTCTACCATATTCCCTTGTTCCTTAGAAGTGTCATTATGTATATAAGTGGTAATTAAAGAATCCGTCAAGTTCATGAAAATTTGGTCTGCATATCATTGACTCATCTTTTTGATCTTGGTGACAAGATCTTGATCATTATGTGTTGACTCTATGAGCACTTCCTTGCCTTTGTTAGAAGATGCAATGTTTGTTTCTACCCTAACCAAGGTATGCAATTGTTCCATAGGAAAGTCTAATGGTAATCTAGTGCCTGATTCAATGAACCTTAGGAGTGTTTTGTATTTTTCCTATAGGGATTGATGTTTAAAGTAATCTTCCTCAGATCCTATAGTCATGGGAACGTCCTCAAAGACCATGAAGTTGTCTTGTCCATCATAAAAGTATTTCTCCTCATAGGTAGGGCCACAAGAGATCCCACAATGAGTGTACCTTTGTGTCATCTATAGAATATTATTCTCTACGTTTGATAAGATTTAGAAAATATTTTTGCAAATGTTAACAAGGTGTGTTTTGATTTTCTCCAAACAAGTGACAAGGTAATAAAGAGAAGGTGGCATAGTACCACATAATTAGAATAAATGGTTCATGAATTTACTCAACTTTGGTGGGTTGAAATCTTAAATTAGAAGAGGGTATGATAACTCAAAAACCTATAGTGTAAACTAGTACACAAAACATAGGTTTAGAGATACATCAATACTATAAGATCTAGTTCAACTTCAATGAGTTACTACTATAAAATTAGAAGAAAGTCCTTTGGATTAGGAAGGTAACAATATGAACTAAGAAAATCAAGATGTGGAAACATACAAGATTTCCTAAGTATAAAACTAAAACCAAATGGGTAGCACAATGCCACCAGATGGTAATAGGAGGTAGAATAAATTGTGTTATAGAACTTAGAGTGTGAGCGATACAATAGATGACCTAAGTTCAAAATGATCAAATGATGATGAGTCTATAAAATAGCCTTCAATCCAAACGATAAATCACACCCTAGTTAACTCAAACTAAGTACAAATGGTAAACCAATTAACACATTGGTCCATAACTTAGAAAGGTGAGATTATGAATTTGAATTAAAAAGTGAAGGGCTTAGATATTTTTTGGAAAATGGTTTAAACTCAAATGGATAGCATAAAAACATTGTTTTAGATAATCACAAACACAATTTTTAAGATGAGGATTTGATCAAGGCAAAAGATGATTTTTATTTGACTAGCATAATGTCACCTTATTCAAATAAAATGGTGGACAATAAATGTGTCTTGGTTATGATGTGTTTTATTTACAAACAAGTTTTAGACTTAAACAATGACCAAACAAGTAAAAAAAAAGACAAATACAACTAAGTAAATCATCCTAAGCCCTAAACTGAAAAGGTTACTTTGTATTGATGAAATTCATCTATATACGTGATCTTGGGAGGATTTTAAGTGTTAATCCAAAAATAAAAGTGCATGAAGTAGTAGGGTTTTTACACCTCTTCTCCCAAGAGATTGTACGATGACATGGACCTTTAGGCTACTCGCCCTATATCAACAATATGTATGCAGTAAGTGGGGTTGTTCTAAAACTTAAATTTTTTACTGTCTAGATGGTCCCAAGTGTGATTAACACTAGAGATGCCCCATGTTAATTGAGTTAATACTGATTAACTTACTACACAAGGGTCTATTCTTTTGCATAGCGATTCCATCTGTGTAATGCTTAGTGGAATCCCCTGGTTAACTAGACCTAACTCAAGTTTTCATTATGAAAAGAAAGGTTAGCCACTCAACCCCTAGCCCTTATTTATATACCCCATCGTGGAACATGGTTGAAATAATGTCAAGATATGAAACCCTAGGTCAAAGTTTCCCTAAAAAACTCGTGTAGAATATATGAAATCCCTTTCATAATCCAAGTTACATAAAATAAACTAAGTGAAAAGACTTAAGAGGTTGCTTCTAAATCACCCAAACCATATGGGTTTTAGGGAGAGCCTTGATAACATTCTTTTCACACCTTAGACAAAGGCACAATTACAAGGAAAGGACACTTTTGGTCACCCAAGTTCCCTAAAGGGGATGGGGGAGAACATGCAAGCACTCTTCATTTTGCACAAAAAACAAACAAGTAATAGATGATCTTACATAAAACAACACACTTTAAAAAAACTTTGCAATTTAAGTGAGTGTAAATTTTATGCACCAAAAATGAAGTGTTTGAAGAAGTTTTTGGCCCCTTGGCCTTAAATGAAAACTTAAAAAAAAAACTTCACAAAACAACTTAACTTAAAAAAACATCTAGGTTCCTTTTAAACACTAAAAGGGAAGTTCAAGATTTAATCATGCTCAAATTTGTCACTTTTCCATGAATGTGACCTGCAAATGTTAGAAGGTTTCCTTCTGCTTTGAAGCATAATCGTTAATGAAACAAGCAAGTTTTGAAAACTTGCTCTTGGGTTATCTATTTTTAAAACATAGAGATTGACATTGGTCAATAGTGACTAATGCCAGTTACAACAAGACCAATGACGGTCATAAATGAACTGATGTTGCTCGATAAAAACTAATGTTGGTCGATAAAAACTAATGTTGATTACCTATGAACCCTTAGGCAAAAAAATGTTTGGACAAAAACTTTTTTTAGCCCAAGGTTAGTATAAAATCTCAATCAAAGCTCTAGATCAAGCAAATAATGTTCAGATAGAGACTTAAAAATCCAAAATGACAACTTGTAATTTTGAAAAAATATCTAAAATGCAATTTTTCTACCTTGTTATGCCCTATACTAAAATTAATTTGAGTTGGATAGGATCGATTCCAATTACACAAAGCTGATATCAGTCACTGTGTATCAACAAAAAATCCAAAAACATGAGAAAATAATGATAAAAATTTGATTTGTAAGGATTTTTAAGGACTTTTTAGGAAATCTAAGATTGTCAAGTTGGTCTCCTTACTTGAATGGGATGCATGGTCCCACTGAGCATGCCAAGTTGTAGATATGGAATCTAAAGATAGTTAGATCAAACATTAATCAAGAAAACTTAAGAGAATGTATAAGAACATAACTAACTAAGCCAACACATTCGATGGGGTTTGATAAATGTTAATTAAGAGATACTGAAAAAAGCATACAAAATACCTTCCCAATAGCATCCCATCACCCAAATGCAACTCAAAACATGATTTTTCCCTTGATTTGGTGCTCAAGTCTTCATTAATGATGCATGACAAAGCTCCTCCATCATCCCTTGCTCACCAATGAAACTAGGCTCATGATATGAAATCAAATGTATGCCTATCAATGAAGCTATCCTATTGCATATTAAGCATAATAAACACCACACACAAATGTTTTGTGGAGACAATTATGCATAATAAGTTTACACAAATGAAGCTTAAAAATGGTGGTCTTGGCACTCCTATTTATAGATTTTTAGAATTGATCAAAATCAACCATGACCTCCCATCTTAAGATCAAAATGTGTGGCCATGAATTAATCCAATTTTGTATAATTAATCCATAAATACCCTCATAAATATTTGGAAGGAAGGGGCATTAAAGAGGCATGGGAGGACTTAAAATTGATATATGTTGCATTTATGGCTTATGGATGCCACCCCACAAATGATGTCATTTGATGATGCAAATATGAAAAATCAATTTATAAATAAAATATATTCAATAAATTCCATGGATTTTTCACTTACGCTCTTGATTTAAATTAATTTGCCTAAGCGAGATTAATCAATTTTACGCAATTCTTTGGAAATTAGTTGCACATCATTAATCAAATTGTTCAAAATATCATATAACTGGATTGTAGTTTGACTGAAGAGGAATTAGAAGGTGATGTTAGTTGTGTATGGACCAATATCCCATTTAGGATGTTATCAACACAAAATAACACACACACACACACGTGTTGTGTGCTTCTGAATTAGAAGAAAAGAGTGATATAGAGCACCAAAATGCATTTTCATCATTTTGACTCAAAATGATTTGAGAAAAGTTAAATAGGATTTAGTTATTCTCATTAGCACCCTTACTATGTTGGATATTCAAAATCCATAATTGATAGAGTTAAGTCCTTCAAATACATAACTAGTGGATTTGTTAACTTATCATGATCCATTTTCCAACAAGACATTAGTTTCAAATTTGTTTAGCATAGCGATATCCTAAATCAATTTAGTAACTAATCATGATTCAAATCTCCTAATAGATTCTTTCTATCATGTGGTGGATAAATCTCAAAATGGATACCCCAACCCACATCAAGTTCCCTCTACAACACAATAGAATGTTCCTACAAATTCCCAATGGACCATTTCTCCCAATATTTTAGGCACTTCATAGTAACACATTGTGACCATGCTTAGTCCACAATAATAGGTTACAAGTAACAATCCACCACTTCAGAAAGTGGTGACCACACCTAGTCCACAACATTAGGTAACAATCCACCATTTCAACAAGTGGAAACCGATATCCCACATCAACATGTGGTAACAAATCCACCACTTCAACAAGTGTCAACCAATTGTCAACAAACATTAGCTAATCAACAAAGTATTTTTATTAGTCAACCACTTTTCACTTCTATTCAACAAGGGGCCTCTTCAATCCAAAAATATGTTCCACTTAACCAATAAAAGGTTCCCCCTACCTGATTGATTCCTAAGAATCAACAACAGATTCCACTCCAATCTCAACAAATTATGTTAAACACCCAACAAATTGTTCTTCCATTCAAGCCTCAGTTCCCTTCAAATCAACATCATACTCAGCAGCAAGTGCCTCACCAACAATAAGTCCCCTATCAATAATACAACTCTAATCAAATAGTAAATATACATGGTAGAACCAATCACATATAGATTCCCCAATATTCTATACCACCTCTTTATCTAAGTCAAAATAATGTACCTTTGAATACCCAAAAAAATGTGCCCACTTCCTCTCACTTTGGTCCCACTTTTGAGGATTCGCAGGAGGTTAAAGATGTAGTTTCAACCATTTAGGTAGGAAACAAAACAATAAATTTAAACTAAATGACATATGATCTTATCCCTTTGATATGATCTATCTTCAAATACCTTTCCCACATCATTTTAAGATGCCCACATTTGAGAAATACAAATAGAAAGTTGATCCCAAGGAACATCTAAAAGAGTTATTCATCACATGTCAAGAAGTTATTTATAATAGTATATACCTACTTTATTTGTGTCCCTCTAGTTTGGTGGGGCATGCCTTATAATGGCTCCTTAGTATACCTAAGAATTATGTGGATAATTTTGATGACTTGTCTCATAGAATCATGTAGCGCTTATCTTTTAATGTAGAGCATGAGCCAACTATGGTTTATTTATTCCAGACCAAACAATGAGGAGGATAAAACTTTTCTAGCTATTTACAATGGTGGCACTCATTGGCCAGTTGAATCCCACATAATCTCCTCGACAAGTAATTGGCCACAATCTTCACTATCAATACGCAGTATGATATAACTCAAAATCTTAAGCTTCATTGCACCAATATATTTGATAAAGTTATTTCCAAGAGGATACAGATTAAACAAACCCTCATCAACAAAAGGATAATCAATATTTAATATCAAAACCAAGTTCAGAATAAGGCTCAAACACAAGCTCCTACATAATCCAAAAGAAGTACATTCGAGAAGCCCAAACCATTTGACAAGAACATAAATGACAAAAATTTGGAGAACTGCGTTAAAAGTTGAAACCTTGATGTTTTGAGATAAATTCTTGGCCCATCCTCAATATAAGTAAGAAAAATAAAATCAAAACATGTTTGATGATAATATGAGAAAAAGGCCACAACTAAAAACCATAAATAAGATAAGACAAGAAACCATGGAATGGGTTAGCAGTAGAGAAAAATGCTAAGTTTGACCAAAGTTGTGATTCTTGATATGTTGAATGATCGGCTTCCAATTTGCACTAAACATCCAATCATCATATTTATTAAGATTGAGTGTATTTTTATCAATTTGAACCATTTCCCATATCCTTCTATTTAAATAAAAATCTTCTTTAGCAATGACACTAAGCTTATCCATGCATATGTGATAGCCCATGTTTTGAGAATGCTTAGCAATAATGAACTTTTGGGTATGATTATGAGTGACATCATCATAGTGTTTTTTTATTCTAACCTAAATAGAACATCCCATTTCATCGATATAAACTTTACCACAACTAGAAGTAATATAAGAAACACCTTTGAAGCAATTAGGGTAATGTGGATCTTTCGACTTATCAAGCATTTTTCCAATGGTATTAAATGGAGAGAAAATAACTTTAATATTCTTATTCTTGAGAATCTTATCCAAAATATTTATTGTGCCTTTAATGTATGGGAGGTAGATTATACCAATATTTCATCCACCTAACGACTAGGATGTGGATCTCTACAGGATTTCTAGATTACCTTTTTAATATAATTATCATGATAACCATTGATTATAAACACATTGAATAAGTTATCAAGTTCTTCCTTGGGATGAATAGGATCCAAAATCCTCATAACATGAGTGACAAGGGTATTGACAATGCCAATTTTTTGAGCTGGATGATGGATAATTGAATCCCAACACGTGTAAATGGTTCGACCACTACCTATTCAGACAAACCCACCTACTCAACCTCTCACTTTATAAAGACCCCATCCAAGAGGAGGTCATTATCACAATAGATTTTTCAATAATCTTCACGAGCCTATTGAAATGGTATTCTAAAAGTTACTTATTACTAACATGCTCATTTGGCTAGTGCCCAAACCATTTCTAGAAAATCAGTCCAAACTTGACTGATATCAAGAGAATGACTTTTACAATTATAATTAGGTTAAAGGACATTCCATTCACATATGTGTATGGCTTTTCCATCTCATCTAATATTTTATTAAAAGTGGCGAAATAGAGTTAGATAATGTGGCCACAATGTCTAATAAAAAATTGGGTTTCTATCAAAAACCTTTTCCACTACAATTAAAACCATAATCAACATCAAGTTAATAATCAGAACTAGAATAAACCTCTTACCAATAAAAATCAATAATAATAAAATTGGAATCAAGGTCAGGATGCCCACTCCAATCAAGTTAACTACAATAATGTCCCTTATGATTAAATTTTTTAGGTCACATTACTAATGGGTATATAATACCGTTAAGATCAACCTTAAGCTAATTTTCGATAGTATCTAATGACCTTCACCATCTATTTTAAGACCTCCACCTCTATTTATCAGTAATCCTCCTTTGGCTTGTAATGTTCCAAATATAAATCAATAGTTGAGAGTTACCAATCTAGGTCCTTACTCACCTTCTTCTAATTATAGTAACCCCCTATTGACTTGAGGTTGTTAAACCATGACTCAATGATCTAAGGTTACAATTCAAGTTCATTTACCTTCTTCCTCCAAAAATCTTGTTCAAGGCCTTCCACCTCAGAAGACCAAGCTGATTGTTCCTACTAATGATAAACCCTATGATATTATAGAATAATTGCAAAACACATTGACACAAATTTCTATTTTAGATTTTCTACGTACATAAAATGTCCACAAGAACATATTAAATGAACTCATAAGTCAGTCTAAGGTTTCAAGTGACATTGCACCTAATAAATTCCAAACATTTATGAGTCATTTGGCTTCACACCAACAACTTAATTTTGATCAAACTATTATTTCATACCTTGGACCTTTGCATAATAACCTGCTATATATAGAATCAATTATTTCCCAGCATAAAATTAAAGGAGTCCTCATAGACATTGGTTCGGGGCTAAATATTATAAATTTGAAGCTGGTCAAACACTTGGGCTACACAACAACAAATCTTTACCCATATAACATTACTACCAAAGCATATGAAAATGAGTAGTAGGAATCTCAAGGTACCATTTGTTTACATGTTATGGTTGTTCCTTGGGTGACCATGGATTCATGAAATATGTGTTATAACTTATACTCTCCATCAGTGTATCAAAATTTTGCATTTTGGGTTAGAAGTTACTATTCTTGGTGACCTATAGTTGTACCAATTCTATAAACATTTGGAAACGGAGTATGAAAGCTACAACTATCGCCTTAACATAGCACCTATCCCCTAAAAATATAACAATGTAGTTAATCAACCACCTGAATCCAATTACGTGGATCCAAGTACCCTTGCCTCCACTTCATCTACATCACCCACTAAAATAGCTAATCATTTTACTATTCAAGATAACAACCTTGGGGAATACAAAATTGGCAATGCTTTCCATGTAGCCAAGCTGACTAAGACACATAAATCATATAGTAGACCTAAAATGAAAATTACTAAATGGAATGCTATAGGAAGGATGATTCTCATAAAAAAGACCCGTGGTTTTCATCAAAATCACTTCCTAGGAACAAGAATAGATCAAGGCTGATGATGATTCATGGTTATATAATGATGATTTTGTGACTTACTACCAAAACATAAAGTATCCTATTCTAAAGAGGATAATAGATAATCAAGTCTATAATGGAAAATGCTTGGGGGTAAAATAACAAGGACTTATTGAGCCAGCATCAATTGACAAAAACAAAGGAACTCAAGGTATTGGATAAGAACCACTTGGGGGGTGACCCCTTAAATCTTAAGAGTGACACTAATTTATCATCTAACACTAACAATGATGACAGTGATGAAGAGTCCTATTATAGCATTTAAGATGAGTTAGATGACACTAACCTATTTGAAATTGATGCCATTTTCACCATTAATTATTTTCCATCTTATTCCACTCTTTTTTTCCATTATCTCCAATTGATCGATTAGGACCAACAGGACTCATATATACCATTAGATGATTTTCAGAACGATGTGGTAATCTTTGAATTTTTGGGCCTCAAAGATGGTTTAACACTTGGTGATCACAAATAATGATTCACTATTACATTAGATCTTGGTGTTTATTTTGGAGAGTAGGTGAACTTCCTTAGTTACAAAGAAAAAGAAAATCAAACATTGAGGTCCCAAAGTAAAAACCTCTTTGAGGCGCTTTTAGACTAGGGAAAAAGTAAAGAAAAAGACAAGTCCCAAGGTGAAAACATGTTTCAACTACCATTGGATATGGAAATTTACCCTATTTTAAATGAAGCTTAGGCCTCCTCTAGTACCATAATTTCATGTCAATTAGGAATCAGTTTGGAGGATCAGAAAGTATTTGATCAAATAGCTTAGGGTTTATCTCATGCCTTTACAAAATGGCCTTTACTAGACCTTGGAGATTCATATACTTCATGCTTGGGTGAACTCAATGAGATGGTTGAGAAACTAGATGAAGACGAACGCTAATACACCACATTGTTAAGTATTTTAGAATATGGTTCCACACTACTTGTGTAAGATACCATTGAAGTCAATATTGGAACATCACTCGATCCTAAATGGATCAAACTTGGAATGTCCCTCACTAACGAGGAATGTGAACTTCTTACGACCCTCCTTGGGAGTTTGTTGTTATTTTTACTTGGTCTTATTCATATATGCTTGGATTGGATCCTTATTTAGTTGTACATCACCTTGTTGTACACCCTCATGCCAGCCCAATCAAGCAAAATTCAATAAAAATGCATTCTTGCATAGTCGTACTTGTCAAGAAAGAATAAGAGAAACTATTGGAGGCAGGCTGTGACCATCCTATAAATTATTCATAGTAGATATCCAACATAGTCTCATACAATAAAAACCACTAGGAATTTGATTATTTGTTGATTTTAGAGATATTAATAAAACATGCCCAAAGGATTAATTTTCTTTACCCAACATTGATATTATTGTAGATTCCACATCAAAATATGAGATGTTATCTCTTGTGGATGGATTCTTTAGATATAATTATATCAAAATAACACCTAAAGATCAACACAAGATAATGTTCACCACTCCATAGGGAACATTTTGTTATCAAGTGATGTCATTTGGCCTCAAGAATGTCGGTGCTAGGTACCAATGTGCAATGATTGTCATTTTCCATGATACGATGCATAATATTATTGAAGATTATGTGGATGATTTTTTAGAAAAAATCAAGACCAGAGTAGGACATCCAGATGTGTTATAAAGAATCTTTGAAAGATTTCATGAATATAAAGTGAGGCTTAATCCTAAAAAGTGTATCTTTAACGTTACTTATGGTAAATTGCTAGGTTTCATTTTCTTTTGCAAGGGCATTGAAGTGAATCCAACCAAGGTTAAGACCATCACATAAATATGTCCACCTTCTAATCTAAAGCAACTTCGCAACCTACAAGGCAAGATCTAAGCCATCAAGTGATTCATATCTTAATTGATAGACACATGCCATCCCTTTACTTGTCTTTTGAAGAAAGGCACCACTTTCTCATGGAATATCAATTGTCAATAGACCTTTGATCAATTAAAAGAGTATCTAAAAAATATATCTGTTCTCACTCCACCTACACCTAGAAGGTCATTTCTTATTTACATCTCAACAATTGGATGTGTCTTGGAGGCACTCTTGGCACAACATGATGATCAAGGGAAGAAAGATTTAAATATTACTTAAGCTATACATTGGTTGTATATGAACATAATTACAATTCAATTGAAAAAACCTATTTATCCATGGTGTTTATGGCCCAAAATTTGTGACATTATATGTTCAACAACAATACCATTGTCATTGCCAAAGTGGACCCACTCAAATACCTACTTTATAAGGCAACTTTGATTGGTTGTGTGGCTAAATGGATCATGTTATTACGTGAATTTGAGATTGAATATATACATCAAAAAGCCATCAAGGGTTAGGTACTTGTAGATCAACTTGCTGAAGCACCCTTATCAAATACCAAGCCACTCATTTTCAATTTTGATGATGAGTCAATCATGACTCTGGATGACACTTCTTTTGAGCCTCAACACATGACCCTTTACTTTGATGGTTCCCACACTTATCATGGATCTGGTGCTAGTATTTTATTCATAATGTCATAGGGGGATCTTATTCCCAAAACATTCCACAATAGTTTTTATTTTACCAACAATATCATAGAGTGAATCACTCATTACAGGGCTTCATCTCGCAATACAATGGAATATCAATAAATTACATGTTCATGGAGACTATCAATTGATTGTTAACTAGGTAACTAAACAATCCTAGACCAAAGATGACAAGCTTATTCTTTACAAGAATATGATGGAACATCTTAAACATAGTTTTGAGCACATCTAGTTTGAATAGATTTCAAGAGCCAAAAAAAAGATTGTAAATGCAATGATAATAATTGGTTCATTAATATCTGTTGTAGATCATGTTCTAGATCACCAGTTCCTTATTGAACATCTCTTAAGACTAACTCATAAATGTTCTGAATCTAAAATGATATGTGATATTATTGGTACTAGCTCACTTTGGTACTCCAATATATATGCCTACCTTCATGATCATATTCTCCCTTATGACCTTTCCCGTAACAAATAAAAATCCTTCATTCATAATAACTCTTGTTATACCATACTCACTACCACACTCTATCATAAAGGATATGATGGAACTCTACTTCACTTTTTAGCTTTGGTAGAGTCTAGATTAACACTTAAAGAAGTACATGGATGGATTTTAGGGGCCCACACTGGTGGAATGGTCCTTATCAAGAAACTCCTGTGTACAGGGTATTATTAGCACACTATGGAGGTCGATGCATGTGCTTATGTAAATAAGTGTGTGGCTTGTCAAAAGCATGTCAATCTCATTCATACACTAACTTAGCCACTTCAACCATCACCACACCTTAGCCATTTTACACACGAGGAATTGATATCATAGGGAAGATCAATCATGCTTCTTTAGACGACCATAAACATATCCTCACTACAACCAAATATTTTACAAAGTCGGTTGAAGCCATTCTACTTGCTTAGGTAACATGTAATTGGATTTCAAAATTAATCTCAAATCATCTCATTTGCCACTTTGGCATTCCCTTTGACCTCATTTATGACAATGGTGGGTCTTTTAAAAATAAGGATGTCAAAGCCCTTTGTGCTAAATACCATATCAAACAACACTTTTCCACTACCTATTTCCTCAAAGTAATGGCCAAGCTGAAGCATCCAACAAAACCTTGATCCAAATCCTCAAAAATGTTGTTAATGATTTTGGTCATGTTTGGCATTTGTAACTATTTCTTGTCCTTTGGGCCTACCATACCAATACTCCAACCCCAACAGGAGCCACACCACACTCCCTTATTTATGGAATTGAAGTTATTCTCCCTATCAAGATAGAATTACCTTCCTTGTGCATTTTATTATAAGATATCATTGATGAGGAGGACTACAGAGTTTTTTGACTTTAAGAATTAAAACTACTTGATGAAAAAGGGGTAGCTACTTTGAACAATCTCTAGGCATATCAAAATAGGTTACACCATAGTTATAACAAGTGTGTCAAACATAGATACTTTGATCTTGGTGACCTAGTCCTAAAATAAAATCAAAAGAATACCAATGTCATTCGTGAAAAGAAGGGTAAATTTGAGCCTAATTGACTGAGCCCATTCATCATCATAACAAATTATGGATATGGGGCATAAAGATTGGCTACACTAGATGGTGAAGAGTTGGATGAGCCCATGAATATTATGCATCTCAAGTGTTTTAAAACTTGATTTGCTTAAACATTGTCTATGAAGACCCTTGTTTGGGGGTATGACCTAAAAATACCTTCCCTTCATCTTATTTCTAATTGAGTCAGTCCATCCTGATTTTATTCCCCCATCTTATTACCAATCTTAATATTGATTCTGGTTCACAGGTATAAAAGGTAGTTTCAGATGCCAACATTTAGATAAAGTTTCAAGAAGCTTATTCATATTTGGTCACCATCATCACATCTTTGAAGATAATATCTCAACATGCCTTGTGCATGGTTTCCTTGCATGGTTTTTTCCAAAAATGCATCTTTCAACCCTTGTCAATTCTTATACCCTTTTTTTTGTTCATGTGCCATTCCTATTTTCCACTATGTTGTTGATTTTTAGTGAATTTTTTAAAGGTTGAACTATATTGACCTGACGTGCACTTGGACTATGTAGGCAATGCTAAGTTTTTTAGGTGAACTTGGTCACCCATTTTAAGCCATGCTCTCACCATTTTGCAAGCAACCTAGGTCACACTCTCATTGTTTTGTGAGCAACCTAAGCCATGCTATCACCATTTTATGAGTTAAAGATTTATGCATCTCATAATCCTCCATTGAGTTGAGATGTTAAAAGCCTAAAACATTCAAAATAACCCAAAAACCCTGAAAAATAAAAAATACCAAAAGCAACCTAAAAAACCAAAAACATTCAAAAAAAGGCTTAAAATTTTCATGAGAGATATAAAGACCAAAAATATTTACTTAGTTTGCCATCATGTTCACTAGTGACATTTGGCTTTGTTCTGGATGGCGTGGTTTACCAAATTTGTTGGGTGGGAAACCCTTATCCAGTCACAATCATTTCCAATTTACCAATACCATTCTTTCATTCACAATCCCATTTATGGGAGAACTACATCAATTTGAGGTCCACATGGACTATGTAGGCATCACTTGGATGCATGGGGCATCTCAGGTCAGCTCAAACAATCTTATTGCCATTCTATTTTTCCTAAGTTATCTAAACACTCTCACCATTTTACAAGTGTACTTTTCTTAATCTTCTTCTACAAATCAAATCTTTTACTTGAAATCAATTTTCTTCTTTCCCACATCTTTGGGAGAACTAAATTTGACTTGAAGTCCATTGTACTATGCAGGTAGCATCCACTTGCATGGGGCATTTGGAGATAACTCAACCATCCCTTCCTTCTTCTTTTATTCCCCCTTCTGTCCAAGTTGCCATATTGTCATGTTAGTTATCCTCTAGAGCTTAGGGGCAAAATTCCCAATAGTACTGCCTTATGGGACAATTCATAACAACTATTATTTTAATCCAAAATCATAATGACACATCCTTTATTGGGACAATTCATCGTATTTCATCATTGATCTTCCTAAGTGCATCCTGAATCAATTCAACCCTTTGCAAGTGTCTTCATAGGGAAATTAAGTGAATACTTGATTGACAAATAAACATTACAAAATGCCACCATTCTTCTCATTATTGATTCATCCCACTTAATCAAGTCCAATCATTCCTCTAATAGGAAAATCCACAGATTTTGAATTATCTTATTTTCTTAAATTCAAAACTATAATATTGGCTCATAAATGGATGACATCATAAGGCAAAGTGTGCAATCAAGCAAAGGTTATGACATGTCTTACACTTTACTTAAATACTCAAAACAAGTTCTTATACCTCACTTACAAACACAAAGGGGTTATCATTTGAATATCTGGCACCCCTCTTACATACACCAAGTCTCCATTAATGGAGTCTCTTACACTTTCAACCTCTTATATTGATGAGGGTGAGGATTGATTCTCAACCCTCCATCTTGAGATGAGATGAATGGTTTACAATGATTTAGGAAATTTATAAATGTAAGCCTCACCCCTCTCATTTCATAAGCTTCTTCATACAAATTCACTCTATCAAATTATACAAGGAGCTTCAACCAATTCTCATGCCAAAGCCAAGCCAAACCAACAATCGAGTGTAGACAAGGAGATGTGCTTCCCACATGTAGAATCAAGCATTGCCAAAGATTCCATAGCCTAAAATCCAAGCTCAACCTCTGAAAAATGGTTCTCAATCAAATCTTCTAAGGAGGTATAAATGTTGTTTTTGTCTTCTAATGTGCATTTATTGCTTATTTTCCACATAGCTCAACCTAGGGATTAGGTTTGAGATGTTAGTTATTTAAGTTTGTTTTGATTTCATTCACTAACATATTGACTAACATCTCTCGAATTTATAATCTACACTCCATGCCTTCACTATATTTATGTATCCTTTGCTATTGTTCACTTAGAGAATCCATTTCACCAAAAGTTCTTCTCTTCGTAAAAATTGTGCAAACTTATAACTAAACCCTTAATCTTCACAGAGCCCATGTGCGAACATATTTATCTCCTCATCCTCATGTTCAAAATTACATAGTCGACCATCACCATCTTTATCCAAACTATAATTTTTGAAATGAATGAGCCTATAAGCTTGCACAAAAACTAATTTTTCCCCTCCTCATGACACATGTCTGTGGACACTAAAAAATATAACAAATAATTGTTGAATGATCCTCTCTACCAAACATCAATAATTATAGTCCACTCTTCATCCAAACACTTCAACTCTTTCACTGATCTTCCATCCATGCATACTTTTTCCCACAATTTATTCTTTGACAAAAAACACAGGTAATTAACCAAGCATGGATATGCTATAGTAGTTATATGAATAAATCTCATATAAATTGCTACAAATATTCTCATTCAACCACATATTTGGCTTCAATCCCTTATTTCCCATAGCTTCCTTTACAAATGCAAGTGACTTTGACTCGAACTAGGCCTTCGCATGCTCAATTGCGATGTGCCCTACCATAAACATCTTTGATATCCACACTCTATTCAAGCAAGGTCCTGTCAATTAAAAAAAATATAGTGTTATTTTAGGCCTCCTTACATGGTTCTGCACAAACCAGACCACACACAAAAAATATAATACTTATAGTTCTGACATATTACCTAAGCTAAAATATTTAGATGCTCACCCAAGCCATAATAAAATAACATTTATAACATTGTTATGGTAACACAACATAAAGATACACAAATATAAATCATCCTAACACACATAACACATTGAAACATTAAGTGATCTAAACCAAAAGCATACCATACTCATAATTACTCAAACAAAAATCCATCAACGGATGATCTTTACATACATTCATCTTAGTTTACAATCATCGCCATCAATGGATGATCTTTACATATATAAAACATACAATGAATTCACTCATGAGTCAATCAAACCCTAGTTCTTATACGTCTCCAATCACTTCGACTCAACATCTACAAACATGTAACCTATATCCGATTGTTTAAATGAGAGGTCAAGGTTTTTGTTTATAATATTCATGGACCCATTTAACCCCTACTAGCTATTACTTTTTTAACTCCACCTATCCCTTATTTTCCAAGTGTAATTCCACTTGTCCAACCGATCAACATATTATGTTGATATAACAACACATGCTTGTTAACTTGGCTGAATTCCTTATAATCCACATTTTCCTTGTTTGGATGCATGACACCTATCAACTTCTTATCATCTATGTTTCTTCTTTTGATTCTTTCAATTTTGTGTTTCTTGTCCATTTTTTTATTGTTCCAACATGTACATTACACATGAATTGTGTCTCCTTAACCTGCACATCATTCTATTTCTTGCACGCTTGTTATTTATTATAGGCATTTCAAACATATAATTGATTCTACACATCTCACTCATACATCATTATACTTTGACAATCTTTGAATTTTGACTTATGCACATATATGGGGTATACAAGGACCAACAATGGGAATCTTAACTATTTAAATAAGGACAACCTCTAGACCAGGTTGACTCCCCTATCCTAATGCTACCCAAAACTTATAGATTAAAGGGGGGAAATAACTACAAAATCTTAAAAATGTGATGTGTCAAGATGTGTGTAGTCATTCCAATAAATACAAATATACACAAAATAAATGTAAATATAAATATTAAATAATAGAATAAACACATCAAATTACTTATGTTAGATTAAGAGATTCAACATTGCAATGAGGTCAAACCATCTTACCATAATTTTAGATTAAGGGTAGAATGAAAGTAACCACAAAATTTACATTAAATGTTTCAAAATGTATATTTTATAAAAGTGTTTTGAATGTCAAGAGACAAGTTGAAATATTATAAAAATAACTATCTAAGCAAGAAAATCTACAATGGAAGTCCCCACTTCATAATATATAGGTCTTCTCTAATTTGTTTATATTTCACCAAACCGAAAACTATGGAAAAATATGACATATGCACAAATTTAGGCTACACAAACAAAGATGAAACTCTAGTTGAACATGCGTCAAATCCTTGTTGTGGCCCACACCAAATTATCCACTTATTTGTTCATATATTCAATCAATGTTTCAAATTCTCCCTTATCCAAAAATAAGCACAACCTCTAAATATCTTTGTCAAAATATCTTACTCGTGGGCTAAAACATATAAGCATTCAAAAGCTTTAAAATGCACCTTTTAATCAAGAAAATGATTTTATATCATTCCTTTAAAGAAAAATAAATGTTCCCACCTTTATTTTATATTGCAGATAATGCCTTTTCAGGGTTCAATTTATGAGACCTAAGTCCTCTATTTAATATTTAAGGCATAACCTCTCAAAGTTATATCATTTGAGGCTTAACATATTATTTATAATTCATGTTACCTTGATATTTTTCAGGGGTATAAATTCAATATTAAATTAGGGTTGGGGCCCCATAATTTAAATCAAAGGCACAACCTTTTATAAAATATATTTAAGGCTTTTGTAGCTATTGAAACATTCATGTTGCCTTTCGTTTAATTTTTTGTTTTTTTTCCCATTTCAAATGGACTATAAACCATTTGAAAAAATAAGGGCATTATTCATTTAAATATTTGTTTACACGTATTTGAATGCCTACTCCATATGTTCCTCATATATCTTGTATCTTTGATCTTAAAAAAACAAAAAACTTAGTGGGAAAGTTAGCATCGACATCTCCCTCGATAAGCCTTTGTTCTCCATGCGGTCCTTGGGGAACACCTACAATTTTTTATCTATGATCTTATGTCATAGTTGAAATATTTTTCTTTAAAAAAAAAAATTTATGATTTGGTGATGGAAAAATACCCAATATGATATAATGGTAGAGACAACACTCACTAATAAGTCCATATGACATATTTTTGAGTTTCTTGATCACACTGTGTGATAATCATTAATGGTGGGTGTTTTTCACTTGTATTATAATGGGCCATGCCCACAAATTCTTGTTTATGAAGTCGATGCCTTAATGTTTCATGCCTATAAGGCATTTCAAAATCTCAATAGCCAAGGACACAATTTAAGATATGATAATGGAGGTAATTTTAGATTGACAAGCCTCCATAAGCCTCTAAATTCTTGTGTGATTATGCCACATGGTATAATGGTTAGCAGGATATCTTCCTCTTTTGAATGTTGACATAAACAGTTGGGGCCCATGCAAGTTTTAATTCAAGACAAAGATTTAGTTGATTTTACCTTCTTAAAGGGATTTTTAGAATTTTGTTAAATGACATAAAATTTTCAGCCTCTTCATTTGAATGCATGCAGTCACCAAAACTCTTTTAAATATTAAAAGAAATGTCTTGTGTATTCAATGACCCGTGGGAAATGAACTTTATAAAATCAATGGCCTATAAACACAAATTCTATTTAATTGGGTGGTGCACAAACTCTTTCCAAAACAACTTCAAAACTTCTAAAATTAATGGGCTAAGCACTACAATTTTGATTTTGAAGTTTCCACCTTCATAAGGTACATTTGCAATTACCTTGTGCAACAACCGTGACTTTAAACTATGGAGGCATGAAAATTGGCATTGATGCCATGTTGCCTCCATGATGAAGCATCCTATTTGTAGAAATTAAAACTATCATTGGAAGCTATTGATTTGAACAAATCCATCTACATGTATTCGGAAATAACTACCTTTCCTCTTTAATAAACTCCACACAACTAATTCAAATATACCATCAACCAACCAAATACAATGCATGAAAAAGAACAAAATATTTAAGCGTGTTTACTTCTAAAAGTTTGATCTCAAATTCTCTAATAACATGATAAAATTCATCAAAGGAATGATAAATGTTGAAGATCAAGTTATCCTTAATAATTGGAAGCAAACTCTTGATATAGACTATTTGAAATTCACCATCTAGTGGTTCATAGGTCATCTTGCTAACCATAATATTAATTCTAAGTACATAGTCACTAATGATTTTATTTGGTCTTTGCTTGATTTGAGTCAATTTAGCAATTGTATCTTTTACACCAATGTTGATTTGAAAGTGGACCAACAAGCCATCAACTAAGGTTGTAAATAAATGCACATGTCTACATGGCAAAACATATAACCAATCAAGAATATAATCCTTCTTTGGATATAGCTCAATCAAAAGTTTACCATTATAAGAAAAATCTAAGCAAGAAACATAAAAGGCTCTAATGTGACATAAATGATCTCCTTTTCTATTAAATATTTCAAATTTTAGATTTCTAAAACCTATTGGAAAAGGATATACAATAACTTCATGGGCCAAAGAGTTTAAAAGAGTATCATTGGATGTGACACTATTTTTGGTTTGTGATAAGTTAAATTAGGGTTTGGGATCAAGCAACTCAAGGAAGATATTGTCACGGTTTCATATATAGAAGCATACAATGAAAATAAACCTATAAAATATTGAATAATTCAAGATTTAACACTATGGAGCAAAAACTAATCCTAAGGAGCATATAAGAAAGTGGGTTCACCAAAATGTAACATAAATAAATTAATTACATTTAATTATGCGTCATAAATATATGTAACATACAATAATTACAACAAGCAATGTTTAATTAATTATCAAAGTCAATTAGAGGGGAAACAATAGCGTTTAGGTACTTATCTCAAATAACTCACAATCTTAAAAATGCCATTTGAATTTGGACTTGGGAGCGCATTATCGATTACGTCACAAAACTCACCCATAGACATGGGATTGATCAGAAACAAGTGCCAAGAGCACTACGACTTATGGTTCTAAGATGCCACTTCTCTTGTCAAGAGCACAACCACTTTTGGTCAAGTGTCACAAATTGAAATTTTGACTTTTGATTTATTTTCATTTGTTTCAAACTTTCTCTTTCCTACCTTTAGATCATGTGTTGTGCCTCTTGTGTACCTACAAAGCAAACTTTTCTTCCTCCCCTTATAATGGGTCCAATGTACATGTGATATCTGAAGATTTTAAGGAAAACCAAAGTGACTTAGGGGCTTGCGTTAGAGTTGGTGAATAACATAACCATCTTGCTAGTTTTTAGACTCCTAAAGGTTGAGAACCGTGATAGAAAATAATGGTTTACATAAAGGAAAGTAAATAGAATTCTTGGTCGTGAACTAAAAGTGCTCCGTAGGAATATGCTAGCTTCAAACAATGTAAATGCTTTAATGATTGTTTGATCGAATGTTGTGAATATTTGACATTGCTTTATAATATTCTTTGTCAAATTAACTACAACACATGTATTTGTAGAAAAAATGAATTCAAATTAAGACCTTATTAAAATGCAAATCAACATCAAATGACTTGAATTGAACAAGACGAGACAAATAAAATGTTTATACCAAAACTTAGAGAAGACCAAATGCACTGAAACTAAAAATACCAATACTTCTAACAAATATTAGGAGATTTTTCTAACACAAAAACTTAAAAATATAAAAAAAACAAAATAAAAAAATCTAAAAAATTAAAAAAAAAAAAAAACATATTGAAAATCGACAAACACACCAAAAATACTAATTCTTCAATAACATATAAATTATATCTTGGAATCAATTTTTAAGGTGTCTAATAAACACATATATACCACTTCCCATAAATCAATCTAACATTAAAGATTTAAACCGAAACATGGATTGAAACTCTTCACAATTTTATACCGATGAAACTCTTCACAATTTTATACCGAGAAACCATTGCAATTTAAGATTTAAACCCTCACCACACCTTTGAATGTTGTCAAACATTGAGGGGATGGTTCCCGCAATGAGGGAAGTTTAGAACTGGCTTTTGTGGAGTTAAAACCCTTACTAGTTAAACCCTAATCTGATACCTGCCACAGATTACAGGCCTCTGAATCATCAATGGCGCTTTCAGCCCTTCGTCTTCGTCGTACGATGAGCTTAGTAAGAGCCTTTGCCACCTCATCTTCATATTCATCTTCTTCGACTGTATTGAGAAATGCTCCGAGCGCCGTTCTTTCATCTTCGTCATCACATCTATTTGGACACAGCCAGTTAGCTGGTTTTGGAAGGCCATGCCCTGCATCGCGACATCTTTTAGCTCGTTGCAGATCATGGACGGAGTTGAAGGACTGCAAGCACTGGTTGATTACTCTGGATTTTCCAAAGGACCCTAAGCCCACCCGGGAGGAAATGATCGACTCCTATGTTAAAACCCTTGCTGCCGTTCTTGGAAGGTACTTCGATTTAAACTAATTTGATTACCGTTTTTTTTTCTATTTAAAACAATACTTCTTCTTTTGCTGCCTTCTTCTGGATTACTTACTTTGTGAGAATTGTTAAATTCTCATCTTTTGAGTCCTACTTCTAGACTCACATCCGGAACAAACATAAAAATGATTCTTTCCTGCGTCGGTGAATTGTTGAGATTTAAAGTTTTTCACACACAATCAAAATCAAAGCACAGTGAAAACCTAAAACATTAAATTAGTGTCTTTTGAAAAACAATTTTAAAATTGGTCCAGCTTACAGGTCAACCTTCAATATAGAGTAAGCGTGAACCATATTTTAAAGGATTTTAAACATGTGTCACACTTGAATGCACTCTGTTTGTACTATACCAGAACCACACTTTGTATTGGCTTGAGTTGTGGGTAGCTGAGAGGATTTGAACCTAGATCACAATCTTATGGATACATTAGCTTTTAGGTTTCACTGTATTATAACAGAAATTCTTTCTTCATATAGAAATTCTGTTAAATCTCTCTGTCCTACAGTGTAGAGGAGGCTAAAAAGAAAATATACGCCTTAAGCACAACCACCTATACCGGATTTCAGTGCAATATCGACGAAGCTACATCAGAGAGACTCAAGGGTATTAACGCTTCCCCTTAAACCCCCTTTTCTTTTATTTGAAGTGTTTACATTTCTGCCTATCTTATAAACCCTTAACTCTGAATTATCAATGAGGAGTTGTGTACCGTTTACAGAGCAACCTCTTGTTAATTGGGTGCTTCCAGATGGGTATGGGGACCCGGAGCTTGGCATATTTGCAGGTATGAGTCTTCTATTTATCAGTAATTCCACTATTTAGTATTTATCAATAAGTAAGGCTAGAGAGGCTTTTCCACAGAAGGCATATGTTTGAGTAGTAAGGAAGGGGAGATACACATGTCTAGGGTTGAGTGGTATACACATGCCTAGTGTTGAGTGGTAAGTAGAGGGTGTCTTCCATTACGAGACCCAGATTTTAATTTTGCAGACATTTTGCCTGCCAAAACAGAATAGGATGGAATAGCTACTCTTATAATTGAATATTTCTTCAGCAATAGATAAAACAAGTAGAGAAAGGATTCTTGGGTTGTTATTGATATAAATGACTATTACTCAGGTGATAGATATGACAATGGTGTAATAACACCCGATCCCAATCCCCCCAAGCCCTATAATGAGAGACCCAGACAGAGATACAACGACAGGCCAAGATATGACAGGCAGAGGAATTTCAGGCCCACAGAAGGAAGAGACAACATGCAGGGAGAACGTCGAGATTTTGGACCCAGAGACAATTACAATCGCAGGCCAATGGAAGGAAGAGATTCTATTCAGGGAGAGCGACGTGATTACAGGCCACAATTTGAACAAAGAGACCTGATACAGGGAGATCAGAGAGGATATATGCGGCCAGATGATCGAAGAGACTCAATATCACCTGTTGATAGAAGAGATTCATATCAAGGGGGGCAAAGAGATTCTGCCTATGGGGGAGAAAGAAGAGAAGCAATTCAAGGGGAAGGTAAGCCTTTAAGCAATATTACAGGTTAGATCATCAAATAAATGCTTAGCTGATCATATACATTCACAATTAAGAATGACATATTGTTTAGCATTAAGTTGCTAAGTGCTTAACGTGTGTCCCTTGCTTATATTTTTT
Organism: Torreya grandis; assembly: GCA_037957365.1. Classification (NCBI taxonomy): domain Eukaryota; kingdom Viridiplantae; phylum Streptophyta; class Pinopsida; order Cupressales; family Taxaceae; genus Torreya; species Torreya grandis. The sequence continues at coordinate 1,654,246 of JARHVA010002317.1, read as the reverse complement.
CCATTAAAATGGTCACTGAAACTTGCACCTCTTTTGCAATAAGGGTAGGATTTCTGATATTAACTGACCCTTTACTCTCAGTTTTTCTTTTCCTTGAGATTTGACCCAAATCTGGCTATGCAGGTCAAGGAAGATAGTAATGCGTATTGATGCAAGCCTCTTACTTTTCTTGGGGTACCTGGTGCCAGAAGTTTCTAGTTGATGGTCATCTGTTGCTCAATGGAAACTTTTTATGTGGCTGTCACATTGAAGGATTGGATGGTAGTTTCAGAACGTTTTGCAAAGTTTGGAGCAGATGACGTATGTTCATTGTTAATAGATCTATTTATTCTACATGGATGCTTTTAGGGATGATTGTTGTAACTGTGATGTAAACTGTTTCAAATGTGAGCTTTTGTATTTGCTGGACTACACCTGCACGAAAATATTTTAGTTCTGACATGAGTTCACGCACTCTCCTTGGCTGATTGAGATATTTTTTTATTTTTTTTCATATATCAATCAATGTCCGACTTTTTAATATTTCAGGTAGAACTCTATTTAACCTTCTGCACTCTACTATGGATTTTAAGCTTGATGTAATGACAAGCTGAAATCTAACTAGATTTTGCTATATTAGGTGCATATGTCGTGTAGAATGAGTCCAAAGCGTTGGGTATTTGGAACGTAGTGTAACCAAAGTTTTGCATTTGGTTAATCCTTCAGGCATATCTCAGAGGCCCCTCTTATATAGGGAGTTATTGCAAGGGAACAGGGACGCACAGCCGTGACTCTCCCATAAATGGTACGTGACAGTCAGTGCATTGATGGAAGGTGAGTTACACAAGGCCCAGTCAATGACTTATTAGATGACGACAAACTTCATCTAATGATCTGATGCCTTTTTTTCCTCATCCAACCACCCTTCCATTATTGTTTTTTATTTATCTATTAAATATTCGGGTCCTTTTGAGATTTCTGTTTGAGCTGGAGAGAAAGCAAAAGGGATATCAATGATGAGAAATAGATTTCCCCTTCTTTTATTGAATCTATAGCTATTATGGTTGATTGATAATATCCTTATTCGTAGAGGTAATCAATGCACTGGCCTATCTTTACCAAAAGCTCTGTACATAGCTGGATGCTGAGAGAAACACAACATAGATAGGATTTATACAAAGAGTTGAACCAAATGGAGGGGTCATTGTGTAGGAAACTGACCTTAGCTGCTACCATTGTTGAACTTGAACATTCTGGACAAAGTGCTTCATCCCTACCCCTGTTATCTAAAAGAAGATCCGTGGGTGAAATAAAAAAGAAGAGATGTCATTTGGGAAGATTCTCCAGAAGTGTGTCTCTTTATCATGATTGAACAAGAACACACTTTCCTTACAATGAAAAAAGCTTATGCTGAGGTATTAAGGGTTTGTCTAAACAAAACATTTTGGAGGCCAATACATGCCCACCCTGGATTGAACAAGAACACACTTTCCTTACCATGAAAATGGGATTTCAGCCATGTGGAGCGCTCTCTGGCGAAAAGAGAAACTTTTAACACGATATTTCTAAAGGAGGGACGTCTGAGAAACTGTGGAAGCCCATAGGCCGAGTCAAATCTTATCTGCAATGGACAATATGTATCTCCATGAATTCAAAAGTTGCAAGGGCCTGCAAGTGATTCTTAAAAACTGCTTTTCTTATCTTAGTTATGCAGGGATGTTTCAAATGCATGCCTGGTCTGGCAAGCTTCTCTTGGGGGACAATTAATGTTTTTGTGCACAAACTGCTCAGTTCAAGACAACAAATGCAAAACACTCTTAGACTACAATTTGGAAAGAGTTTTTGGTTGCAACAGAAAGTTCGAATTCTTTTGATTAAATTGAGTTATACCTTTTGGCTAAACGAACCATTGGGAAGCTTTAAACATGGAAACAAATAGGCCGGACTTGTAATGAAGTATCATATTTTGCCTTCAATTATTTACACTAAAAAAAAGTAATGTTATTCTTTGATGGGGCTAGCATTAACAGTGCAGGCTTGCCCTGTACTTGAAGGAATGGATTTGGAACGTTAATGTGGGCAGCTTGCATACAAGATATTCTAGCCAGTTAGTTTATAGCTATTTTTTTTATCTGATTAAATTCTTTGGCTTTTGATTATGGAGAATGTAAATGGACCATGGGGTTTCCAAAGATGAAATTCATCTATAAATAATGTGATTGCAGTCGTAAGCAAGTGGCGAAAAAACTTTATTGGCCCTTCAGGTTGACTTTTCCTAGAGCTTATTTGCAAAAGTTGAATATGTAAATGACGTAATTTTGTTTAATATTTGAATATCTTTACAGGAATTAAGAAAACTGGTGAAACTTAAGTTGCATATGGTAACTTGATCGACATTCTTGGTAGGAATCCTTCCCGGATTTGAAGCGTCTCGACTCCTTGAGTACCAGCTATGGCATAAAAACCAGAACTGGGTCATAGGGGGTCGGTATAGTTTACAAGCATTAATGAATCTGAATGGTTCTTGTTTTCTAAATTCAGAGATTTGTTCAACGAGATATTAGATTTTCCTTATCATATAATTTTTTTTGAATTCTTTGCTTAAAACAGAGCTTGTGAAATACATCCTGTATATGGAGTTCCCCATCTTTTCACTAGTTTGCCATTGAGATTCTAAATATATGGAGGTCTTCCTATGTACTTTTAAGGAAACAGAATGTGGGTTTTGTCCTTCTTTAAGAAATTTGGCATCAATGTTAATTTTATGCCTCAATAATCTAGCTGTTTACTGACAGGTGTGCTTCAGCTCTTTAGTGGCCAATTGCTTCTTGGTGGTATGGGCCATAGGACGCTTTTGATTTGTATTGCATTTTTGAGTCATGCTTTGGCCCAAGGGTTTAGCTTGAGTAAATTTGATTGTTTAAAGGTTGGACAGAATTAACTTCTCTATTTTGATGATCTTTCAAAGGCAATCAATTTCATTCAGCTCTAATCCATTAGAAGGCCGAATCTTGATGAATTGTGTTAGTTGTCTGCCCTGGTTTACGTATTCTTCCTCTACATTCATCTTTTTGAACTTGGAATAGTCACAATATCCTAAACAGATTTGACGCTTGTGTTTTCATAATCCTTGCAGAGCTTAGATTTCTACGTGCTTTATGTTATTTTACAAGTTATTTAGTATTGGCATATCCCATGATGTAATTTGTTCCATATTTAGAGTCTCCCTCCATGACCAATTGTACAATTCATATGACCCGGGGGGTGGGGTGTGTAATCTCCTCTAAAACCTATGGCAAGGGAGTTCGGGAAATCTTCCCTAGATCTGGCGAACTGAATTCCTTCGTACATTCTTCATAGAAAACTAGTCCCTAGCCTGTTCTTTTCGTGTAGAAAACCTAATCTTATTTATATATTAAAAAACGACTAGAATGTATTTAATGGACATCATAATTGGTCATGTACTTGAGTTTAGAGCCTGGTTTCTATTATTTGAATGTTTTTCTTATTAATGGTACCAAGGTTCTAATCCCATACATGACATTAAAACCTGTTTTTTGAGTATATGAAACCATTTGTGAAGTACCTTCTACATGGTAATTTTCAAAGCTCATTTTATTTTTTTATTTAGTTCTTGTTTGCAAGTAGAGACCAATGTTTTTGTTATCCCTTCTAGGTTGTATATGATGAAGGGCGAGGACTTGCTCACACCCACTTCTTAATAACTTGCCATTCTAGATTATGAACTCAAGCCAAGAATTTTTACCAAGAAAAACCATTGATGATTTAATAAATCCTCGTATAGTTTTATGAAGAAAGCTATAGACCCGCAAAGGCTTTACCATTTCAGCTTTGATGAATTTTATTTAGTAATACTATCCCAACACACAAATGCTCTCCAAGAGAATACAAAGTGTTTAAGGTTGGTATGAGAATCTCCATATCCATCAAATAAGTGGAATGTAGACTAATAAATCCTAATAGATATGAGTCATTGAGTTTCCTTCGTACTATAGGTTGGTAAGAGTATAACATTGTTATCAAACTCAACATTATATTCATTGGACTTTAAGGATAAGGCAATTACTCATTTTTTGGAGCTTGCCCATTACTTGCGTCATGAACACTATATGTTTAGTAGGCATGGTTATAGATTGGAAAGGTTTATTCATACGTTTCATTTCACCATCTATGTGAAATATTGGTAGAGCAAAATCATTACATATATGCCTATCATTGCATTTCCTAGAAGCGTTGTCACATTAAAATAATTATTGCATGGCTCAGAAACATCATTATTTTGTATATCAATAGAAGAATCATTACATGGCTTAGAAACATCATCGTTTTTTATATCATTAGAGGAATTGTTGCAAAGTCATTTTATCATAAATATCATTGAAAAGCATAGCTTCATGAGGTATAGAGACATCCATAATAATATGAGAAGCAACATGTGCATTGCCTATCCATTTTTTTTTATTGTATCGAAAAATATTGATCTTTGTTAGTCATAAGCTTAATAATATAAAGAAGTATGTTTCTTAAGTCCATTTTATATGTTCTTATTCTACCTTATGACTATTAGAAAGGTATATAAAAGGGAAGGATAACTAGTCCTCTCAATTTTACCATGAATTATAATTATTTCTCCATTGCTACCTGTTAGCCAAATTTGGGCCACATAAGGATCTTTTGCCTAGAAATGGTTTGAATAGATGAATAGAGTTTTGGATGGAATGAGTGGTCCAAAGATCAAAAGTCATTCACAAAGCTTTTGAAACACTTTAAACAAATTGAAAGTGTGTTTTATTTATCTTTAAGAAGCAAGTTTTGAAATAGGTCTAGAGTTGCAAAGTAAAGAAGACCAATAGGGTTTCATGGTTTTAGGTTGCACAAAGTCTTAGAAGTCTATTAGAGCCTTTTAAAAAAAGACTACAATTCAAGCACAAGTCTAAAAGAAGCATATTGTTACAAAAATTTCAGGTAGAAATGGACTGGTCAACGTGATTGTGCATTTAATAAGTATGTTTAGAAAGCCTCTCAAGGTCAAAAGACCATATGGACATGAAGTTCTTCATGCCTGGATCGTCCTTTGCAAATTTCATAACTTGACGAGTTGTTTATCTCAAGTTATAAAGCTTCAAAGTTAGACTAGCAGAGTGAAACATGCATGGGGGCGTCAAGTTTAAGCTTCGTGAAATAGTCGTTTAAATTTAAATGTTCCTAGGTCTAACGTGAGGGTATCAAGTGTCTAAATCTCGGGAGCTAAGGTCAAGATCCAATGGTGAACAGATAATTTGATGAGCTAGTGGGTCCCAAAGATCTAACGATACGCGTTCACTCGTACAAAGCAGATCAACGGTGAGCATCAAGTCAAAAGGTCAGCGTGAATGCATTGATGACAAGTGTCAAGATCTCAAGTACCTAATTAGAGATCTAATGGTATGCGTCGCCTAACAAAGTCGGTGGGTTCAGACAGATCAATATACGCGTTCACTCGTACAAAGCAGATCAACGAGCAAGAAGTCAAAAGGTCAAAGGATCTCTAGACTGACAAAAGATCTATGGCTTGTGTTCATTCGTACAAAGAGAGATTGACGGTGCATGTAAGGTCAAAAAGTCAAAACGCTGATAACAAGGTCTTGCGAAACAAATGTGGAGCTAACATTTGGCACAATATGAGAAGCCTAGATCAAGATCGACGGCCAATAATGAAGGTCGAAGGTGTCATAATTTCAAACCCATATTGAGATTGACGGTCAATATCAAAGGTCGAAATTATGAGGCTTCGATTGGAGGTCGAAACACTATCGAAGCTGAACCAGAGTGGATTTCTCAAGATCAAATATTGCCATTAAAGCTCAATAGAGGCAACATAGGTCTTTTAGGGCCTAATACAAAGATCAAAGATGGACTAGTAATGGTTGAAGCAAGACTAAACATCTGTGGATTTCGTTGATATATGGACTATACGAAAATCAATAATATGGATTGGTTTTCAAATATATAGTAAAGATCTATATTCAGGTTGGAGTAGGGGCAGATATGTAATTATGGAGAAGTGTCTTGTTTTTCGACATGGCATATTTTTGACAAACATGAATTTATTGTAGAGAGGATTACAAAGCAAGTTAGTCAAGCATTAGTCCATAAACAATGAAACATGCATAAAAAACTAACTAACCAAGCCTATCTATTCTTATGAGAATTACAAAGAATAGCAGGAAACAAATGAAAGAAAACAACACTTTATTACCTTCCCAAATGGATTCACCATGCCCATGTAGCTCAAAAATATGTTCTCCCTTGATCAAACATCTTTGTCTTTGTCAACAATGGTGGTAAGCTCCTCCAATGCCTCAAGAACACTCCACAAAACCTTGGCTCTTGATGTGGAATCAATAAATTACCCTATCAATGAAGCTTTGTAGAAACAATTTAGCATTATAACTTTGCAATGTTCAAGGTTTGAAGATATTTGAGCATAATACCCTTGCACTAAAATAGCTTAGAAATGATGTTCATGGCCTCTTTATTTACAGATTTTTGAGACTGATCAGGGTCAACTTCAACCGTCCATATCAAGATTGAGATGTGTGGTTGAAGATAATCCTAATATTTAGAATTAAATCCATAATTATCCTCAAGATGACCTTGGAACAAGGGGCATTGAAGAGGCATATGAGGCATTAACTAGCCCTGGGTGACCCATAAACCTGATATTTTATGCACTTATGGCTTGATGGATGCCACCCCATAGATGATGTCACTAGGTGATGCAAATAATAAGAATCAATTTTCAAAAAGAAATATTCAACAACTCTCATGGAAAATCCACTTAAACCTTTGATTTAAATTAATTAGCCTTAAACAAGGTTAATCAACATTTGTACAATTATTTGAAAATTGACCTTCAACTAATCAAAATGGTCAGAAAATCATATTACTAAGTCGTAATTTGATTCGAGAAGAATTAAAAAGTGACGTTAGATACGTTGGAATCATATTTCCATTGTTGCCAAAAACAAATAACAAAGGTAAGTGATGTGTACCAATGAATTAGAAGAAAAGAGTGATTTAGAACACTAAATGATGAAATTGTCATTTTGACTCGAAATGCTCTGATCAATGTTAGCTGGCCCATAAAATGCATTGCCTTATTTAGGGATACTTTGACCTAAAATGGCATTTGTAAATGACAAGTTCGAACCATTTAGGATGTTTTATAGATTTTGACTTAAAATGTAGATTTGAGTGCAATTTGAGTAAGAATGACAATTTCAACACAAATAATGTTAGGAATTGGATGTCTACATTTTGCTCGTTTGAGAAGGCATAGCGAGATATTTAGGCGAAGCAACGCCTTTTCAAAGAAAAGAGTTGTCAAGAAAAATTAGAATAGACCCATGATGTCCCCTCGAGAGGACATACTAGGATGAAAGAGAATGATGAACTCTCAAAAAGAGAGAAAGTGAGAGATTAACCGAGGGAAAAGATCACATCTGGATGAGCTAATGCTTGCACACGTGATTATCGTCAATGATCAAAATATAATTAGAGGTATAATAGGCCCGAGAGACAGGTGGAATGGGAAAGATACAATCCATAAATGTAGGGGACACTTTTAAACGTACCCAATTTGAGAGTACAAGCTATGCGCTTATGGCATTGATCAATCCTGAGACAAGTTGCACACTAAAATATTGCCATTATGGGCTTTAATGTGGAGCTTGGAATTAGAGGAAAATGGAAAACGTTCTGCTTCAGAAAGGGAAGCACCACTAGAACAGGGTCTCCAAAGATGAGATAATAAGAAGTGCCTCAGTAGAGCAAATGTGATCGTGATAAAATAGTTGTGCCCCAGTAGGACAAATATTGATCATTGATAAAGAATAAAGAATGATTTTGCCCCTGTAGAGCTGATTTGATTCGGACGGTGTTCAGATGTTGGGCCTCAGTATGGGCAATTGGCAAGCAAAAATAACTCAGATATAACCCAAAAGATAGGTTAAAGTGAGCGGACGCAAATGGACATACGATGGTGTAATGGCTTAGAAAGCCATATAAAACCAAGCATATGAGAATGCACAAAGTGATGAAAGAGATGAAAAGAAGAATGGAGATAGCCGAGCTGACCTCAATAGAAATTGAATGCTGCCTACATAGTTCCATGGACTCATGTTCCATATGAACTTTAGGGCAATGTAGTTCACCCAAGTTTGGGAGAGAATGGAACAAGGAATGATGAAAAATGACCAAGAATTGATTAGACTCACAATGTATGCAAAGAGATGCATGTCTAAGCATAAACTTGAGTACTAAAATGCATGCTACATAGAAGCCTAATTCCACATCATGATCCTAGGTTTTGCAAAGTGTTCTTGAGAATCGTTCATCGGCGCTAATGTTGATGTTAAGACCTTGAGATCTGAGCACAAAGTGCTTGCTATAGCAAAATAAATTAGGCATCATAAGTATGAATAACTTAGAATGACATAAAATTCCAATTGCGGTGAGCCAGTTCAAATGTGAATACCTATAACTAAGTATAATGGTAAAACAATGACCAAAACTAGAGGTACAACGATTTACATTTAAACAAAAAAAAAAAAGAAAGAAAAAGATAAACATAAATGAACCTAATTTGAAATCAAGATATGATCTATCAAGACTTAAGTAGGAACAAATAATGTTTAAAAATAAAATACAAGAACATGATAATGACATGAGACTAAGATATGAATAATCAAGATCCATGTGGACTATAAAAGTATTCTTGAACACAAAAGAAAAAAATAAAATAAAACAGTAAAACAAGACAAAGAAACACAAGACCAAGAATGGAGCGAGAAATAATAAAAAGAGAAAATGAGAAGAAATAAAAGGAGAGGTGCGAAAACACAACAAAACACCAAGAAAACTCAAATAAACACAAACAAAAAACCAAGTTAGTGCGGTTTAAAGACAAATGTTCATGCATGTGCGGTAGAGACATTACTTTTCATCACATCTTTACAAAGAACAATGACAGAAGAAATGGGGGAAGAGAAGAAAATGAAGGGTTTGGTTGAGCTGACTTCAGATGTATAAGACAAGTGGACGCTGCCTACATAGTTTCATGGATGCATGTTCCAACATGAACTTTAGGGCAAATGTAGTTCTCCCATGAAATGGGATAGAAGAAAAATGATGATCAAACCAACATGATTAATGTTATAGAAGAAATGGAAGAAACGACAAACAAATGAGAATGCTTTGGCAAACAAGACGCTGATGAGATGAGAAAGAATGATCTTGCAAAATGGCAAGTGTGTGAGACAAGATGCAATGAACTGGTGTTTCTGTGCTTGGAAAATGGCAAGAGCGTTCTTTCTTAATAGTTGCTCTCAAAATGGTGAAAGTGTTCTTTCTTAACAGTTGCTTGCAAAAAGGTGAGAGCGTGGGATGGTGGAATGGGAATGTACAGAAGCGTGAGACAATATTTTTGTTCTTTTGTGAATCATGTTCTAATGTTTTTGGTGTTTTCAAAGTATTTCTAATATTTTTGGTGTTTTTGGGATAAAATATGCACAAGGTGGGACCATCTAGTTTAGGAGATGCACGACCTGAGTGTAGAGGTTCCAATAAGACAGCTAAGCTGACTGCAACAGTCCATGCTCACAAATCGACGAGAGCGAGGATCTTGATAAAATAAGAAAGCAACAAAATATTTGTACTGAAAAGATTCGACTGTTCACCTATTGGACGCTGCACAAGATTGTCTTGGCTGAATTGCTTTGTAGAACCGTTGCTGAAGATGTTCATAATGTGTATGAGACATAATCGAGATCATAATTGGTCAAGGGACAAAAAGTGTTCAAGCTTATAACATGTCCTAGACAAAACAAAGAATATGCCTCTCGAAGAGAGCAATCTAGAATGGGATGAAGAATGTGTTCAGAGTGCTAAGAGTTCAAAAGCCTTTACCGTCGAGATTTACGAAAAGTGGCCCAGGGTAGTATAAAATGTGCTCAAGGTAAGATAAAAGAGTGGGATAAAATTACAACATCACAAGTTTCCCCCAAGTTAGGGGTCTTATAGACAATGGTTCAAAGCTATTCATGCGTAGAATCTCTTAAGGTGTATGATGTTCATGGGCTCTGAAAGTTCTTCACCATTAGGTTTAGCCAATCGATATGCTCCTAATCCATAGTTCGTTGTGACAATATATGGTCATAACCAATTAGGTTGAAACTTGCCTTTCTTTTTGGGTTCAACATTCGTGTTCTTCTGGTTCTCTTTCAAAACTAAGTCACCAATCTTAAATTCTTGAGGGAGAATGCGTTTGTTGTAGCTTCTCCACAATAGATCTTAATATGCCTGCAAGTTTTCTAGGGCAACGAAACACTTACCATCAAGAAGTTCTAGTTCTTGCAACCGTGAGGCTCTATAGTCTTCATCATCTTCAATGTGCTCCAATGATATTCTTAATGACGGGATCTCAATCTCGACCGGGATGATAGCTTCAGTGCCAAAAACAAGGGAGTATGGAGTAGCTCCAGTTGGGGTGCGACGATTAGTTCTATAAGCCCAAAGGGCAGGGAAGAGTTGCAAGTGTCAATTACGACCAACATCATTGACAATCTTTTTTAAGATGGCTAGAATGGTTTTATTTGATGCCTCAGTTTGTCCGTTGCCTTGCGGGTTATATGGAGTGGATTTCTTGTACTTGATCTTGAATTTTGCACAAAGAGCTTTCACATTTTGGTTTACAAAGGATCAACGATTATCGGATATAATACGCGCTGGGATGCCATATCGACAGATGATATGATAATGAATGAATTTGTTTATTTATTTCTCAGTAACATAAGTGAGAGGAATGACCTCAATCCACTTGGTAAAGTACTCGATCACAGTCAAAATATTTTTATGGCCATCTGAAGATGTTGGGTTAATTTTTTCAATGAGATCAAGACCCCATGTTGAGAATGACCATGGTGTTGTAATTGACTGCAATGGTAAGGAAGGTGCATGTATCAAGTTGTCATGCTGCTGACAAAGAAGACATTTCTTTACATAATTACAAGCATCCGTCTCCATTTTAGATCAATAATAACCTGTTCTGAGAAGTTACTTTGCTAGGACTACACCATTGGTATGGGCCCCACACATTCCTTCATGAACCTCCTTTTGTGCCAGCTTGGATTCTCCCAAAGATAAATAATGAAGAAGCATTCCATCATAGCCTTTTCGATAAATCGTGCTTCCAAGGAGGATATAACGTGTTAGGTGATGAAGGAAAAGTTTTTGTTGGTTATTGGAAAGGTTGGCAGGAAAGACATGGCTATGGAAATAGTTATAAAAATCTTGGTACCATGGTAGCTTAGGTGAGAGATTAGGATCAACAATGGTGCATATCCTCTCTGAATCTGATAAAATATGTGCTGGCTGAAGAAGATTTTCAATCAGGCACTGATATTCTTTAGCACTGTCATTCATTTGAATTATGGAACCAATTGTTGTCATGGCATCGACAGACCTGTTGTTGACTCGTGGAACTTGCTCAAACTGCAGAGATTTAAAATGTCTTTTAAGGTTATCAACAATTTGCTCGTAAGGGACAAGCTTATCATCTCTTGTTTGATATTGATCAGTTGTATGATTTATGATTAGTTGTGAATCTCCATAGACCTTTAAGCTTTGAATATCCCACTATATGGAAATATGGAGCCCTGCAACCAATTCCTCATATTCGGTCATATTGTTTATACATTGAAATTGTATATGGAAGGCTTTGGGGATCAAATTCCCTTGTGGCATTATTAACAATATGCTAGCTCCAGATCCTCGGGATATGAAAGATCCATCAAAATAGAGTGTCCACCGCTCAGGGTCTTGTGATGCTTGTTCTATCGTCATGATAGAATCATCTGGAAGGTCAAAGTTGAGAGGTTGAATCACTGTGATAGGAGCTTTTGCCAGTTGGTTTGCAAGAATCTGACCTTTGATTGCCTTCTGGGTCTGGTATTTAATATCAAACTCGCTGAGGAGCATAATCCATTTAGCCATGTGTCCTTGGAGAGCTGCTTTAGATAAGAGGAATTTGAGAGGATCTATCTTGGCGATAACAAAAGTTTTGTTATTTAGCATATAATGTCATAATTTATGAGTGGCGAACACCATAGCTAAACATGCGTTCTCAATAGGCATATAATTATGTTCATAGGCTACCAATGTGCATCTTAAATAATAAACTGCGTGTTCCTTACCATGATCATCATGCTTAGCCAAAAGTGCCCCCAGTGCATATTCTGTGGCCGATATGTAAAGAAGTAGTGACTTTCCTTGTGTTGGAGGTCATAAGATCGGTGGATTGGCCAAGTATGTTTTAAGCTTTGAAAATGCTATCTGACAATCTTCATCCCAATGGAATATCACCCCTTTCTTTAAGAGATGGGTAAATAGGTGACACTTATCTCCCAATTGAGAAATGACCCTGCATATAGACTGGATCTTGCCTTGTAGACCTCGCAACTGTTTAAGATTGTTGGGTGGAGGCATTTCCATAATAGCGGTGGCCTTTGCAGGGTCGACTTCAATCTCTCGTTGTGATATAATGAACCCTATCAATTTTCTTGATGTGACTCCAAAGACACATTTTTTAGGATTCAAGCAGACTTTATATGCACGAAGCCTCTCAAATATTCTTCGTAGAATGTCGGTGTCCAACGCTTGTTCTTGATTTTGTTAATATATCATCAATATAGTCCTCGACAATGTCATGCATCATGTCATGGAAGATGATAGTCATTGCACGTTGATATGTGGCTCCAACATTCTTCAAACCGAATGGCATGACTTAGTAACAAAATGTTCCCTATGGAGTGGTGAACACGGTCTTATGCTGATTTTCAAGGGCTATCTTGATCTAATTGTAACAAAAAAATTCATCCTTTAAGGATAGCATCTCATACCCAGCAGTTGAGTTGACAATCATGTCGATGTTGGGCAGAGAACAATCACTTTGGGACATGCCTTGTTGATATCACAAAAATCAGTACAAACGTGTATGCTTGGGGTCTTTTTACTTACTGGCACTATGTTAGAAATCCATTCAGAATAGTCTAGTTGTTTGATAAAATTGGCTCCTAACAACTTCTCTAACTTGGTCTTAACCAAAAGGGCGATGCATGGACGCATCTTTCTTAACTTTTGCTTGACTGGGTTAGCATCAGGGTGAACAACTAGATGATGTACAACTAAATCTGGATCTAGGCCTGGCATGTCAGAATATGCCTATGCAAAGATGTCTATATAATCCTTAAAAATGGATATAATATGTTCCCGTTCTGCTTTAGTAAGGGAAGCTCCAAGATAAACATTTTTGGCATCCTCATGGGTTCCCAAATTCATTTCTATTGTGCTCTCCATAAGGTGTGTGGATCCATCTTCTAGAATTGTAGGCAATGTATGGTCGTGATCATCTTCTTCAGCTATATCTTCTTTTTGTTCCTCTCAAAGATTTGGATAATATGAAGAATCAAAATCTGCCTTCTTAGGTAAAGGCCAATTGGCAAAGACTTTTGGAAACTCAAGAGCAAGACGCTAAAATATTTGATGTTTTGAAAAGATGCTTGTACTAGCTATGGAACTTGGGTTAGATGGACTTTCTAGGTCCTGAGGGGATGAGCAAACTTTCCCACCTGAGAGTGCTTGAAACAGAGTTTCACTCAAAGGCTTGTCTTTTTCTTTACTTTTTCCCTGATCAGCAAGTGCCTCAAAGAGGTTTCACCTGAAGATCTCGATGTTTGTTCTTTATTATGACTAAGAAAGTTTCCTTGCTCTCCAAAGTAGGCAGAAGGATTCAATGAAAAATTAAAACCCTGTTTATGATCACCAATGGGGAATGTATCTCATAGGCCCATGTATTCTGCAATTGATTCTTCATTTTGAAACTCATCGAGGCATATGACCGAATTTTGCCGATCCCAATCTATGAGTTCAAGATGGCAAAGACATAGGTTACAATGAGGGTTTGCTTCAGGACGAGAAACACCAATGGTAAAGATATAATGCCTTGCTTCAAAGAAGGGAAGCACCACTAGGACAAATTTTTGCTTCAGGGCATGAAGCTCCAATAGGTGTTATGGTCAATATGGCATTTGAATCAAACAAATCTGAATCAACAAGCTCATCGAAAAGGCTATAATGGGACATTACGTCACTGTTAGGAGTCTCATTACCAGTCACTTCGAAAGAATCACTACCAAATGTTATGAGATCATCCTCTGGTGGTTTAAATTCGAGACCATGATTCCCATTGACAACTCTAGTTGATAAGGGCTCTAAAATTCTTTGTGCCTAGGGGCCAAGGCCTTTCCACGTATAGTCAAGTTGATCCATTATCCTGTTAGGGATAGGATACTTTGGATTCTGAAAACAATCCGCAAGGCGCTCAGAATATAACGAATCTCCCTCGGTAAAAGCCTTTCGATCTTTCTTTGGTGCAATTGCAGGTAAAAACACTACAAGAGGTTTTGGTTGCTTCTTTTTTGGTTGCCAAATTTGATTATGTTAGGACTCTGGCAAGTTTTAGGCTTATCAAATGTTTTAGGGAATTTTGGTAATTTTTCAATATGGAGGACAACCTTTAGATGATACGTGGAAATGCCTGCATCTTTAATAATCCCTTGCTTGGCCAAAGCTGCGGGAAATGGATCAGTTGAGGTGGAGGTTAGATCCCCAGGTTCTATATAATTGGATGGAGATGGATGAAAAATGATGGCTTTGTTCTTTGCAATGAATTCAGAACCTGGGCAATATTTATAATTTCGAAACTCTGCTTCGAGATGGTTGCAATACTGGTATGGCTACTGATCAGTGGGAATAGTAACCTCGATCCCATCATGGGGAAACTTAAGGCATTGGTGAAGAGTAGATGAAACTGCCTGTACTTCAGGGATCCAAGGATGATCAAGAAGTATGTTATAAGGAAGCTCAATATCCACAATATGGAATAACATGTGATGAGAAATAACCCCAACCATGACTGACAGCCAAATTGTATCGGATGACTCCCTCTCGACGTTGTCGTAAGCCTTGATTGTAATAGTCTCTGGCTGAATGTCTTTGTCCATGTAACCCAATCGTCACACCAATTTAAGAGATATGATGTTTAGCCTTGAACCATTATCTATAAGAACCCGCTTGAACTTGTGATCTGCAATGATTATCTCAATGTATAGTGGGTTATTGTGGTTTGGGCCAAGGGTGGACATGTCCTTTTGATCAAACGTGATTTGCCAAAACGAAGACAAATGTCCAATTAGGTTATGGAATTGAGCAAGGTTTATATCATTAGGCACAATAGACTCTTGTAAAAGTTTGTTGAGGATGGTTCCATAGACATCAGATGTCTGCAAAAGTTCTAATATGAAAATTTGCGCAGGGGTTTTATCTAATTGGTCCATTAAACTATAAGGCCTTTGAATTGTGGATTGAACTAGTTTAGTCTTTGTTGGAACAGTATTCAGCTTTGGAGCCATTGACATAATGTTCTCATTAGGTTTATGGAAAGAAGTGGGCGAAGGGCCCTTGATGGTAACTTGTGGGCGTCTAGTTGCGACTGCACAACCTAGAGGTGGCAAGGAGTCATTATAATTAGAAGGACGAGGCAAAGGACCTTGGATGGTGATTCATGGGTGATTAAAGACATTGTTATAATTTTGGGTCAACGAGGAGCCTCTAGAAGAATGGTACTGTTGTTCAGGATTAGTAACCCATGCAAATGGAATAGCAACAGGATGATGCAAACTCGACATGGTATTACTAAGGGGAGAGGGTGTTGACCCTATAATGATGGGTCTCATGTTGTGAGGAACACGAGATTGGCCACATGGTGTCACAGTAATAGTGGCAATGTGGGTTGCAAAAACGCATCCCACAGTGTTATTGTAGTCGTAAGACACATTGTTATAAACCACATTATTAGTGTGGGGATCATGATCTCGATTATGCTCATTACAATTCTGACCCTGTTGTTGGTTTTGATTCTACCTCTGTCCTTGATTGTGACCATTTTGATTGTTTCTTGGTGGTGGTGGATCATGTCGAGGAAAAGGGTCTTTTTAGATTCCCATACCTTGATTTGTGTCTTGATTAGGGGCCAACTTAATTTCCAGCTCACCATTTTCAATAAAATCCTCAATAATATGTTGCAATTAAACACAACGTTATGCATCGTGACCAACAAATTGATGAAAGTTACACCATTCATTCTCTTTGTACCAGTCTGGTTTTGGCTAATCTTGAGGAAATGGCCTTGATATTGGCCATATAATTAAGTCAGCTACAATGAGCTTTTGTAATACTGCTTCAACCGATTCTCCTAACTTGCTTAAAGACTTTAAAATTGTTATGAAACGTCCTTTGTGGAGGTTGTCTTTGCAAAGTAGGTAGCGGATTTGTAGGAGTTAATTGTACATTTGGAGGAGGCATAGTCTGTACCAATTGTACATGTTTTATTTTTGTCACCCTATTTCCAACCATGTTTTTATTTTTGTGAAAGCCCTTAGACTTATCCTGCGTAACTATTTGAGGAGCCGATGATTTAATCTGATTAGACGTTTGTCTTTGTGTAAAGATTTTCACAAGGCCCCTAGTAATAAGAGCCTTCTCAATTTGCACTCCTTTGTCAATAATTTCTTCAAATGAGTTATCACAAGCTAACCGTAGATTATACGCAACTTTGGGATGCAAATTATGTGCAAAGATATCAACCAACTGTTTGTCTGGTAAATTGTGTTGAAAGCCACTGTCAATGCTTTCCACCTTTGTAGATACGAAACAAAACTTTCAAAATCACGCTATTTAGCTTTGCATAAGTCAACAACGGTTAATTCTTGTTCTATGTTGTATGAGAAATGGTTAATAAACTTTTTCGATAAGTCGTTCCAATCCGCAACTGATCCCTTCGGTATTTTAAGTAGCCAATCAAGAGCTTGTCCCGCTAAACTTCATGAAAACATTCATAATAAGTACTCACTACTATAAGCAACCTCTTGACACAAGACAAATAATGCTTGTATGTGTTCGCGTGGATCTCCTTTCCCTTTGTATTTGTCAAATTTGGGTGCCTCAAAGTGAGGTGAAAAGGGGTTTTGGAGAATAGATAAGTCAAATGGATATGTGCATATCTCATCAAATTTATACTTTTTGACTCTATTGTTCGTCTCTAATCTTTTGACAATTTCCTTCATAGAATTCCATTCTTGCATGTTTGGTGCATTTGTGGATTGGATAATATGTTGTTGGGGTGGAATGTGCCCCTGGTTCTGTAGTTGTTGGGGTGGAATGTGCCCTTGGTTTTGGAGCTGTTGGGGTGGAATGTGCCCCTGATTTTGTTGCTGTTGGAGTGGAATGTGCCCCTAGTTTTGCATGGATCTATAGGGAGCGTATACCTTTCGATCCATGATTTGGTTCTGATTTCGTTCTTGAGTTGAGAACATAGGTCGTTGATTCTTGGATTGTAAAACATTCTCTGAATTTGGTTGTTTCGCATTTTGTTGATTTTGAAAATGTCTATGTTTATTTACCAATCTTTGGTTTGTTTGAGGGATTTCCTCAATTCAAACTGAATTTTTGGGTTTCTGAGTTGGTAAAGTAATAAGAGGTTCTTGATGATTGAAGAATGTATGTTCCATGTCAAATGAAACATCTTGTAAGGTCTTTTGTGACTTCAATTGTTCGTTTAGATTACCTTGATCCACTATGGTAATGTTCTCATCCAATATTTGTTGCGTACTGTCCACCATATATTCGTGTTCTTTCGAAGCCTTAATGTGAATTGAAGTGGTAACTAGGGAGTCAGTTAAGTCTGCAATAAGTTGATCTGCATATTGTTGACTTATTATCTTGATCTTAGCTAGAAGATCCAGATTTGTGGGTTTTGACTCTATTTGTATTTCCTTTCCTTTGTTAGAAGAAGGTATGTTTATTTGTGCAAAAGCTTACTCTTGTCGTCGTTGTTTTCATTCTCTAACTAAGGTATGCAATTATTCCGTAAGAAAGAAGGTAGTCTAGCCACTGATTCCATCAATCTAAGAAGGGCTTCATCTTGATCTTCTTGGGGTTGATATTCATTATAATCATCTTCAAATCCTACTGTTGCGGGTATATCATAAAAAACAACAGGTTTATCTTGACCATCATCAAATTGCTCATTCTTATAACTAAAGCCATAAGAGGCCCCACTACACGTGAACCTTTGAGTCATGTCTAAAAAGCGCTACTATGTGTGTTTGACTAACTTTGGACCAATGTTTGATAACCAATCAAAGTATGATTTGTCTTTCTTTTTAAACAAATACCCTGTTAGGACTTGTTCCAAAGTCTTAACATTAGGTTAGATTTTTGATAGGTTAATAAACATTATTGTAAATAGGGCATGCATCTTTTAGTAAAGACACCCCCATAAAATAATGTTAGTTTTAGTTTTAAGTAGTTTTATATTTTTGAGTTAATTAATTAGAACTACCTTACGGGTTGTTTTTCCGTAAATAGTTGGTTATAGGTTAGTTGTTTTTACCAGTCATTGGTAAAAACTATATAAATCAATGTTTGCTATGAAAAAGGGTTAACAGAGTAAAGACACCCTTATGTACTTGATTTTTTTGAATATTAATAAAATACTTGTGCACTCGCACTAAGCGGAGACAAGGTTCAAACTATTTTATTCAAGGAGTTATCAGTGGTATCAGAGCTTGGTAATTTTGGGAGCTTGGTGAATTCGAAGAAAGGCAAGGTGAAAAGTCAAATTCACGTGAATTCAACGGCATGGAATAAGGTATGCCATATGAAGTAAAATTTTTATTGGTTTAAATGTTTAAAAAATTATTAAATTATTTTAATTTTTCAAATATTTTTTACATTTAAACCTGTGTATTTTTCATATACCACAATCTGGTCATTTTGGCTATTTGATACTCTATTTTCCTGTGTTCAAACTCCTAATTTGGCATAAAAAATAAAATTTTAGCATTTAAATGTTATTAAATTCATTATTTTTTTGCAAAACCCAGACTTGTAAGACCTGTTTTCTTGTGAATTTTTTTTGTATTTTTCATTCATGGCTGCGATTGTTATTTGCATTCTTTTTCAACGCTTTTGAATCCATAAACACCTATTATATTGGTTAAAACAATTGTTTTGCATCATTCTCAAGCAAAATCTGGGATTTTGTAGAGTTGTACAGATTTGTATGGCCTTCCAACGCCCTGGCTTA